>CM070765.1:22298680-22770748 GCA_036346245.1 Bonia amplexicaulis | reverse complement strand
AAAATCGTGAGCTATAGGTGACGCTTTCGTGCAAATGTGCTCCAAAAATAAAATCCCGGACCGCTCGGTAACCTCGAACGACAAGAAAAGCCGAAATCGTGAGCTATAGCTCATGCTTTCGGCCAAATGTGCTCCGAAAAACAAAAATCCCTGGAATGCTCCGGTAACCTTGGAACGACTAGAAAAGCTGAAAATCGTGAGTTATAGGTCACGGTTTCGACAAATGTGCTGTGAAAATTAAAAATCCCCGGACTGGCTCGGTAACCCTGGAACGACTAGAAAAGCTGAAATCGTGAGGTATAGGTCACGCTTTCGGCCAAATGTACTCTGAAAAACAAAAATCCATGGAATGCTCCGGTAACCTTGGAACGACTAGAAAAGCTGAAAATCGTGACCTATAGATCACTCTATAAGTCAGAAGTGCTCCAAAAAATAAAAATCCCCAGGCTTGCCGGGTAACCGTACAACGACCAGAAAAGCCGAAAGTCGTGAATTATAGGTCACGCTTTCGACCAAATCTGCCCCGAGAAACAAAAATCGTCGAAATGCTCCGGAAACCCTAGCACGACTACAAAATCTAAAAATCGTAAGCTATAGGTCACGCTTTCGACAAATGTGCTGCGAAAATTAAAAATCCCCGGACTGGCCCGGTAACCCTAGAACGACAAGAAAAGCTGAAAATCGTGAGCTATAGGTGACGCTTTCGTGCAAATGTGCTCCAAAAATAAAATCCCGGTTGCTCCGAATCATGAACGACAAGAAAAGCCGAAATCGTGAGCTATAGGTCATGCTTTCGGCCAAATGTGCTCCGAAAAATAAAAATCCCTAGAATGCTCCGGTAACCTTGGAACGACTAGAAAAGCTGAAAATCGTGAGCTATAGATCACTCTTTTGGACAGAAGTGCTCCGAAAAATAAAAATCCCCAAACTTGCCAGGCAACCGTACAACGACTAAAAAAGCTGAAAATCGTGAGCTATAGGTACGCTTTCGGCAAATGTGCTCTGAAAACTAAAAATTCTCGGACTACTCTGGTAACCCATAACGACTAGAAAAGCAGAAATCGTGAGCTATAGGACACGCTTTCGACCAAATCTGCCCCGAGAAACAAAAATCATCGAAATGCTCCGGAAACCCTAGCACGAATACAAAAGCTGAAAATCGTGAGTTATAGGTCACGGTTTGGACAAATGTGCTGGGAAAATTAAAAATCCCCGGACTGGCTCGGTAACCCTGAAACGACTAGAAAAGCTGAAATCGTGAGGTATAGGTCACGCTTTCGGCCAAATGTACTCTGAAAAAGAAAAATCCATGGAATGCTCCAGAAACCTTGGAACGACTAGAAAAGCTGAAAATCGTGACCTATAGACCACTCTTTTGGTCAGAAGTGCTCCAAAAAATAAAAATCCCCAGACTTGCCGGGTAACCGTACAACGACCAGAAAAGCCGAAAATCGTGAATTATATGTCACGCTTTCGACCAAATCTGCCCCGAGAAACAAAAATCGTCGAAATGCTCCGGAAACCCTAGCACAACTACAAAAGCTGAAAATCGTGAGTTATAGGTCACGGTTTCGACAAATGTGTTGCGAAATTTAAAAATCCCCGGACTGGCTCGGTAACCCTGGAACGACTACAAAAGCTGAAATCGTGAGGTATAGGTCACGCTTTCGACCTAATGTACTCTGAAAAGCAAAATTCCATGGAATGCTCCGGTAACCTTGGAAGGACTAGAAAAGCTGAAAATCGTGACCTATAGATCACTCTTTTGGTCAGAAGTGCTCCAAAAAATAAAAATCCCCAGACGTGCCGGGTAACCGTACGACGACCAGAAAAGCCGAAAATTGTGAATTATAGGTCACGCTTTCGACCAAATCTGCCCCGAGAAACAAAAATCGTCGAAATGCGCCGGAAACCCTAGCACGACTACAAAATCTTAAAATCGTGAGTTATAGGTCACGCTTTCGACAAATGTGCTGCGAAAATTAAAAATCCCCAGACTGGCCCGGTAACCCTAGAACGACAAGAAAAGCTGAAAATCGTGAGCTATAAGTGACGCTTTCGTGCAAATGTGCTCCAAAAAATAAAAATCCCCGGACTGCTCCGGTAACCGCGGAACGACAAGAAAAGCCGAAATCGTGAGCTATAGGTCATGCTTTCGGCCAAATGTGCTCCGAAAAACAACAATCCCTGGAATGCTCCGGAAACCTTGGAACGACTAGAAAAGCTGAAAATCGTGAGTTATAGGTCACGGTTTCGACAAATGTCTTCTGCGAAATTAAAATCCCGGATGGCTCGGAAACAAGGAACGACTAGAAAAGCTGAAATCGTGAGGTATAGGTCACGCTTTCGGCCAAATGTACTCTAAAAAACAAAAATCCATGGAATGCTCCGGTAACCTTGGAACGACTAGAAAAGCTGAAAATCGTGACCTATAGATCACTCTTTTGGTCAGAAGTGCTCCAAAAAATAAAAATCCCCAGACTTGCCGGGTAACCGTACAACGACCAGAAAAGCCGAAAATCGTGAATTATAGGTCACGCTTTCGACCAAATCTGCCCCGAGAAACAAAAATCGTCGAAATGCTCCGGAAACCCTAGCACGACTACAAAATCTAAAAATCGTGAGCTATAGGTCACGCTTTCGACAAATGTGCTGCGAAAATTAAAAATCTCCGGACTGGCCCGGTAACCCTAGAACGACAAGAAAAGCTGAAAATCATGAGCTATAGGTGACGCTTTCGTGCAAATGTGCTCCAAAAATAAAATCCCGGACTGCTCCGGTAACCGCGGAACGACAAGAAAAGCCGAAATCGTGAGCTTAGGTCATGCTTTCGGCCAAATGTGCTTCGAAAAACAAAAATCCCTGGAATGCTCCGGTAACCTTGGAACGACTAGAAAAGCTGAAAATCGTGAGCTATAGATCACTCTTTTGGTCAGAAGTGCTCCGAAAAATAAAAATCCCCAGACTTGCCAGGCAACCGTACAACGACTAAAAAAGCTGAAAATCGTGAGCTATAGGTACGCTTTCGGCAAATGTGCTCTGAAAACTAAAAATTCTCGGACTACTCTGGTAACCCCAGAACGACTAGAAAAGCAGAAATCGTGAGGTATAGGACACGCTTTCGACCAAATCTGCCCCGAGAAACAAAAATCATCGAAATGCTCCGGAAACCCTAGCACGACTACAAAAGCTGAAAATCGTGAGTTATAGGTCACGGTTTGGACAAATGTGCTGCGAAAATTAAAATCCCTGATGGCTCGGTAAGCTCGAAGCGACTAGAAAAGCTGAAATCGTGAGGTATAGGTCACGCCTACCAAATGTACTCTGAAAACAAAATCCATGGAATGCTCCGGTAACCTTGGAACGACTAGAAAAACTGAAAATCGTGACCTATAGATCACTCTTTTGGTCAGAAGTGCTCCAAAAAGTAAAAATACCCAGACTTGCTGGGTAACCGCACAACGACCAGAAAAGCCGAAAATCGTGAATTATAGGTCACGCTTTCGACCAATCTGCCCCGAGAAACAAAAATCGTCGAAATGCTCCGAAAACCCTAGCACGACTACAAAATCTAAAAATCGTGAGTTCTAGGTCACGCTTTCGACAAATGTGCTGCAAAAATTAAAAATCCCCGGACTGGCCCGGTAAACCTAGAACGACAGGAAAAGCTGAAAATCGTGAGCTATTGGTCATGTTTTCGGCAAATGTGCTCTAAAAAATAAAAATTCCCGGACTACTCTAGTAACCCCAGAACGACTAGAAAAGCAGAAATCGTGAGCTATAGGTCACGCTTTTGACCAAATCTGCCCCGAGAAACAAAAATCATCGAAATGCTCCGGAAACCCTAGCACGACTACAAAAGCTAAAAATCGTGAGTTATAGGTCACGGTTTCGACAAATGTCTTCGCGAAAATTAAAATCCCTGACCGCTCGGTAACCCTGGAACGACTCGAAAAGCTGAAATCGTGAGGTATAGGTCACGCTTTCGGCCAAATGTACTCTGAAAAACAAAAATCCATGGAATGCTCCGGTAACCTTGGTACGACTAGAAAAGCTTGAAATCGTGACCAATAGATCACTCTTTTGGTCAGAAGTGCTCCAAAAATAAAATCCCGGACTTGCTTAGGATGGCAGAAAGCGACCGGAAAAGCCAAAATTGTGAATTATTGGTCACGCTTTCGACCAAATCTGCCCCGAGAAACAAAAATCGTCGAAATGCTCCGAAAACCCTAGCACGACTACAAAATCTAAAAATCGTGAGTTATAGGTCACGCTTTCGACAAATGTGCTGCGAAAATTAAAAATCCCCGGACTGGCCCGGTAACCCTAGAACGACAAGAAAAGCTGAAAATCGTGAGCTATAGGTGACGCTTTCGTGCAAATATGTTCTGAAAATAAAAATCCCCGGACTGCTCCGGTAACCCCAGAACGACAAGAAAAGCCGAAATCGTGAGCAATAGGTCACGCTTTCGACTAAATCTGCCCCGAGAAACAAAAATCCCTAGAATGCTCCGGTAACCTTGCAACGACTAGAAAAGCTGAAAATCGTGAGCTATAGATCACTGTTTTGGTCAGAAGTGCTCCGAAAAATAAAAATCCCAGACTTGTTGGGTAACCGTACAACGACTAGAAAAGCTGAAAATCGTGAGCTATACGTACGCTTTCGGTAATTGTGCTTAGAAAAATAAAAATTCCGGGACTACTCTGGTAACCCCAGAACGACTAGAAAAGCGGAAATCGTGAGCTATAGGTCACGCCGATAAATCTGCTCAGAAACAAAATCATCGAAATGCTCGAAACCCTAGCACGACTACAAAAGCTGAAAATCGTGAGTTATAGGTCACGGTTTCGACAATTGTCTTTGCAAAATTAAAATCCCGGACAAGCTCGGTAACCCTGGAACGACTAGAAAAGCTGTTCGTGAGCTATAGGTCACGCTTTCGGCCAAATATACTCTGAAAAACAAAAATTCATGGAACGCTCCGGTAACCTTGGAACGACTAGAAAAGCTGAAAATCGTGACCTATAGATTACTCTTTTGGTCACAAGTGCTCCAAAAAATAAAAATCCCCAGACTTGCCGGGTAACCGTACAACGACCAGAAAAGCCAAAAATCGTGAATTATAGGACCCGCTTTCGACCAAATCTGCCCCGAGAAACAAAAATCGTCGAAATGCTCCGGAAACCCTAGCACGACTACAAAAGCTGAAAATCGTGAGTTATAGGTCACGGTTTGGACAAATGTGCTGCGAAAATTAAAATCCCGGATGGCTCGGTAACCACGGAGCGACTCGAAAAGTGAAATCGTGAGGTATAGGTCACGCTTTTTACCAAATGTACTCGAAAACAAAATCCATGGAATGCTCGGTAACCTTGGAGCGACTAGAAAAGCTGAAAATCGTGACCTATAGATCACTCTTTTGGTCAGAAGTGCTCCAAAAGGTAAAATCCCAAACTTCTTGGGTAGCAGGTACAACGACGAGAAAATCCGAAAATCGTGAATTATAGTTCACGCTTTCGACCAAATCTGCCCCGAGAAACAAAAATCGTCGAAATGCTCCGGAAACACTAACACGACTACAAAATCTGAAAATCGTGAGTTATAGGTCACGCTTTCGACAAATGTGCTGCGAAAATTAAAAATCCCCGGACTGGCCCGGTAACCCTGGAACGACAAGAAAAGCTGAAAATCGTGAGATATAGGTCACGCTTTCGGCCAAATGTACTCTGAAAAACAAAAATCCATGGAATGCTCCGGTAACCTTGGAACGACTAGAAAAGCTGAAAATCGTGACCTATAGATCACTCTTTTGGTCAGAAGTGCTCCAAAAAGTAAAAATCCCAAACTTGCCGGGTAACCGTACAACGACCAGAAAAGCCGAAAATCGTGAATTATAGTTCACGCCACCAAATCGCCCCAGAAACAAAAATCGTCGAAATGCTCCGGAAACACTAACACGACTACAAAATCTGAAAATCGTGAGTTATAGGTCACGCTTTCGACAAATGTGCTGCGAAAATTAAAAATCTCCGGACTGGACCGGTAACCCTGGAACGACAAGAAAAGCTGAAAATCGTGAGATATAGGTCACGCTTTCGGCAAAATGTACTCTGAAAAACAAAAATCCATGGATTGCTCCGGTAGCCTTGGAACGACTAGAAAAGCTGAAAATCGTGACCTATAGATCACTCTTTTGGTCAGAAGTGCTCCAAAAAGTAAAAATCCCAAACTTGCCGAGTAACCGTACAACGACCAGAAATCCGAAAATCGTGAATTATAGGTCACGCTTTCGACCAAATCTGCCCCGAGAAACAAAAATCGTCGAAATGCTCCGAAACCCTAGCACGACTACAAAATCTAAAAATCGTGAGTTATAGGTGTAGGACCGAAATGGCGACAGAGGGGGGAGAATGTCGCTCTTTTCAATTAAGAATCTGTCCCTCCTGTATCCACAAACTCTTTTTCTCCGATAGCTATAAAAGCTATGAAGAAGGAAGACTTAAGCTCACTGGACACCTAAAACAATCTCGAGATAGAAGAGCAAAAAAGTGAGCAACAATCAAGAGCGTGACAATAGAAGTTCGAGGCGCACACCAAAACAAAGAATTGAAGCATCTCAGGAAGCAGACATATTACACATGCAAAAGTTTGCAATGCTCGAGCCGGACTAGCTGCAGAAAATAGAGCAATCTGAAACTAAGAGAGGCTGCAGCTATTACTGAGAACGGAGACAAATGAAGACAAAGGAAGCTGCAGCTCCAGCTGAAAACAAACGGTGAAAACTGAAATTAAAAGAGCCTACAACTGCCGCTGAAAATAGAGACAAATTGAAAGTGAACTTTTGCTGAAACTTGCACTGCGTTTGGGTAAAATCTGCACTGTATTTTGGCTGAAAACAGCAAGGGAAAGCTGCTGAAAACAGGACAGAAAAACAGCATAAATAGCAGTAGAAATGCAGAGATACTGCAGCAGTTTGATCTTGCTGAAATCCTGATTTTTTTTTGCTGAAATCAGCAGCTAAATGCAGAGATACTGCAGGAGCTCGATCTTGCTGAAATCCTGATTTTTTATTGCTGAAATCAGCAGCTAAACATAAAAGTTACTCTACAGAATGCAAACTGAAAGAGAGTTCAGCATATTGCATTCGGTTCAGAAATGGCATTGGTATCAAGACAAGAAGCATAGTGAAAGTAAAGCGTTAGCGGGCGAAAAGATGAAGTCAAGGGAGCAAAGGAAAGAAACTCTGGAGAATTTAAGACTTGGAAAGACCCAAAATAACAAGAAGGACAAAAAGCCCCAAGAGAACACAACTCAGGACAAGTAATTTTAGATTTGAGCCTAAATCTGAAAATTACAGAGAGCATCGACAAAACTCAAATTTCTCCTCAATATTTGATCTTTTGGATATGAGACTTTGAGGATAGCTAGTTAATAGCCTCTAGTCTCAACATACCAAATTTCATCCCAAACCATGAAAGAAAACACGAAGTTCATCAAAACCCTAGAATCAGGAAAATAAGAACAGAGAAGGTCCAAAATTCCTAAACTGAAATTAAACTCGATTTGTTCTTGGAACTAGGTGACCAAAGGGTCTAGAAATGTAATTCCATCCTAGAGCAACCCATTTTGCCACTTCCCAACAAAGAACAAGCCAAAACACAAAATCTCAAAAATCCAGGTAATGAAGCATCGAAGGAAAAATAACAGAGAGGCAAGAACTCAAATAATCTTCATAAAGGATTCATTCCATTGAACACAGGGAACACAAAGAAGTCCCAATACGATATTGAATACAAAGGAATAATTACATGGTAGCTCAAACCATCCTCTCCCTTTCCATCTCTCAAGAACACACTCAAGAACACATGAACAGAGGAGGGAGAAGCTACGTAGGAGACACAGAGGGAACACAACTCTGCCTCCCCCAACAACTCTCAACAACTAAAGCCTAAAGCCAAAAACAAACTCTAAAGCCTATTTTGACTAAAGGAAACCCTAAAATCCCTTCAAGTGTTCAAGTGAAGATGCAGCCCCTCCACTTCTATTTATAGCCTTGGCTAACAGGTCTCCGCCCTGTTATGCCCGCTAAGTCCAACGGAGCCCGCTCCCGCTTGTGCAGCTCTGCGAAATTCCCGTTTCGCCCATCCTGCACCTTCTGGGAAGCTTCCGCGCTCCTTGCCTCACACGCCTCGCAACCACCTCGAGTCCACGTCGTCTTCGACACATCCCGACGTTCTGACCTCAGCGCCACCTGCGCCTAGTCCGGTCCACCGTGTCTCGCCACGACTCCGCCTCGACGTCCTGCAGTCACACAGATAAGAAACACGTCAAATAGCACCGCTCAATACATGAAAGCGTAAATAGAGATCAAACCTGTCGAGTCATCAGAATATGCATCCTAAACCCATACGACTAGGTTCGACCAAGTCCGACCGAGCCCGTTACGCCACGCAACGTCTAGGTCTGAACCAACCGACTCAAACTCGACTTTTCCTAAACCGATGTAAATTACTCATCATACACAACGGGATGACCTCCACATGGTCTCTCAATAGGTCACGCTTTCGACAAATGTGCTGCGAAAATTAAAAATCCCCGGACTGGCCCGGTAACCCTAGAACGAAAAGAAAAGCTGAAAATCGTGAGCAATAGGTGATGCTTTCGTGCAAATGTGCTCCAAAAAATAAAAATCCTCGGACTGCTCCGATAACCCCTGAACGACAAGAAAAGCCGAAATCATGAGCTATTGGTCATGCTTTCGGCCAAATGTGCTCCGAAAAACAAAAATCCCTGGAATGCTCCGGTAACCTTGGAATGACTAGAAAAGCAGAAAATCGTGAGCTATAGATCACTGTTTTGGTCAGAAGTGCTCCGAAAAATAAAAATCCCAGACTTGTTGGGTAACCGTACAACGACTGGAAAAGCTGAAAATCGTGAGCTATATGTACGCTTTCGGCAAATGTGCTTAGAAAAATAAAAATTCTGGGACTACTCTGGTAACCCCAGAACGACTAGAAGAGCTGAAATCGTGAGCTATAGGTCACGCTTTCGACCAAATCTGCCCCGAGAAACAAAAATCGTCGAAATGCTCCGGAAACCCTAGCACGACTACAAAAGCTGAAAATCGTGTGTTATAGGTCACGATTTCGACAAATGTGCTGCAAAATTAAAATCCCGGATGGCTCGGTAACCTCGAGCGACTAGAAAAGTGAAATCGTGAGCTATAGGTCACGCTTTCGGCCAAATGTACTCTGAAAAACAAAAATCCATGGAATGCTTCGGTAACCTTGGAACGACTAGAAAAGCTGAAAATCGTGACCTATAGATCACTCTTTTGGTCAGAAGTGCTTCAAAAAATAAAAATCCCCAGACTTGCCGGGTAACCGTACAACCCCTAGAAAAGCCGAAAATCGTGAACTATAGGTCACGCTTTCGACCAAATCTGCCCCGAGAAACAAAAATCGTCGAAATGCTTTGGAAACCCTAGCACGACTACAAAAGCTAAAAATCGTGAGTTATAGGTCACGGTTTTGACAAATGTCTGAAAATTAAAATCCCGGATGGCTCGGTAACCCTGGAACGACTAGAAAAGCTGAAATCGTGAGGTATAGGTCACGCTTTCGGCCAAATGTACTCTGAAAAACAAAAATCCATGGAATGCTCCGGTAACCTTGGAACGACTAGAAAAGCTGAAAATCGTGACCTATAGATCACTCTTTTGGTCAGAAGTGCTCCAAAAGGTAAAAATCCCAAACTTGCCGGGTAACCGTACAACGACCAGAAAATCCGAAAATCGTGAATTATAGTTCACGCTTTCGACCAAATCTGCCCCGAGAAACAAAAATCGTCGAAATGCTCCGGAAACACTAACACGACTACAAAATCTGAAAATCGTGAGTTATAGGTCACGCTTTCGACAAATGTGCTGCGAAAATTAAAAATCCCCGGACTGGCCCGGTAACCCTGGAACGACAAGAAAAGCTGAAAATCGTGAGATATAGGTCACGCTTTCGGCCAAATGTACTCTGAAAAACAAAAATCCATGGAATGCTCCGGTAACCATGGAACGACTAGAAAAGCTGAAAATCGTGACCTATAGATCACTCTTTTGGTCAGAAGTGCTCCAAAAATTAAAATCCCAAACTTGCCGGGTAACCGTACAACGACCAGAAAAGCCGAAAATCGTGAATTATAGGTCACGTTTTCGACCAAATCTGCCCCGAGAAACAAAAATCGTCGAAATGCTCCGGAAACCCTAGCACGACTACAAAAGCTGAAAATCGTGAGTTATAGGTTACGGTTTCGACAAATGTGCTGCAAAAATTAAAAATCCCCGGACTGGCTCGGTAACCCTAGAACGACTAGAAAAGCTGAAAATGTGAGCTATACGTCAAGCTTTCGGCCAAATATGATGCGGAAAAAATCCCCGGAGTCCTCTACTAACCCCGGAGAGACTAGAAAAGCAGAAAATCGCGAGCTATGGGTCACCCTTTCAGCCATATGTGATGCAACAAAAATCCCTGGAATCCTCCGGTAAGACCAGAATGTTTAGAAAAGTTGAAAATCATTAGCTATAGGTCACACTTTCGGGCAAATCTGCTCCGAAAAATAAAAATCCATGGACTGCTCTGGTAACCCCGGAACGATTAGAAATGCTGAAATCGTGATCTAGGTCACGCTTTCGACCAAACCTGCCCCGAGAAACAAAAATCGTCGGAATGCTCCGGTAACCATGGCACGACTAGAAAAGCTGAAAATCGTGAGCTGTAAGTACGCTTTCGACAAATGTGCTCCAAAAAATAAAAATCTCCGGACTACTCCGGTAACCCCGGAACGACTAGAAAAGCTGAAATCGTGAGCTATAGGTCACACTTTCGACCAAATCTGCCCCGAGAAAAAAATCGCCGAAATGCTCCAGTAACCCTGGCACGACTAGAAAAGCTGAAAATCGTGAGTTGTAGGTCATGCCTTCGGCCAAATGCGCTTCAAAAAAATGAAAATACCCGGACTGCTCTGGAAACACCGGAACGACTAGAAAGTTGAAAATCGTGAGATATACGTACACTTTCGGCCGAATCTTCTCCAAGAATCAAAATTCCCCCGCTGCTCCGGTAAGCCTTGAACAAATACAAAAGGTGAAAATCATGTGCATGTCACACTTTCAGTCGAATGTGATGCGAAAAAAATCCCCGGAGTCCTCCAGTAACCCCGGAACGATTAGAAAAGGGGAAAATATTGAGGTATTGGTCGCCCTTTCGCCCAAATATGATGCGACAAAAATCCGCGAACCCTCCGGTAGCACCGGAACGATTAGAAAAGTTAAAAATCGTTAGCAATAGGTCACACTTTCGGGTAAATGTGCCCGAAAAATAAAAATCCCTGGACTGCTCCGATAACCCCGGAACGACTAGAAAAGATGAAATCGTGAGCTATAGGTTATGCTTTCAGCCAAATTAGCTTCGAGAAACAAAAATCCCCAGACTGCTCCGGTAACCCCGGAACGACAAGAAAAGCCGAAATCGTGAGCTATAGGTCATGCTTTCGGCCAAATGTGCTCCGAAAAACAAAAATCCCTGGAATGCTTTGGTAACCTTGAAACGATTAGAAAAGCTGAAAATCATGAGCTATATATCACTCTTTTGGTCAGATGTGCTCCGAAAAAATAAAAATCCCTGAAATGCTCTGGCAACCCTAGAACGACTAGAAAAGATGAAAATCATGAGTTATAGGTCACGCTCTCGGCCAAATGTGCTTTGAAAAATAAAAATACCCGGAACCCTCCAGTAGCACCGGAACGATTAGAAAAGCTGAAAATCGTTAGATATAGGTCACACTTTTGGACAAATGTGCCCGAAAAATAAAAATCCCTAGACTGCTCCAATAACCCCGGAACGACTAGAAAAGCTGAAATCGTAAGCTATAGGTTATGCTTTCGGCCAAATTAGCTTCGAGAAACTAAAATTCTCGGAATGCTTCGGTAACCTTGGAACGACTAAAAAAGTTGAAAATCGGGAGTTATAGGTCAATCTTTCGGCCAAATGTGCTCCGAAAAACAAAATCCCCGGATTGCTCTGGTAACACCGAAACAACTAGAAAAGTTGAAAATCGTGTGCTATGGATCACTCTTTCGGCCAAATGTGCTCCGAAAAATAAAAATCCCCGGACTGGCCCGGTAACCCTACAACGACAAGAAACGCTGAAAATCGTTAGCTATAGGTCACGTTTTTGGCCAAATCTGTTACAAAATATAAAAATACCCGGACTGCCCTGGTAACCCCGGAACGGCTAGAAAAGCTGAAATCGTGAGCGGTCACTCTTTCGACCAAATCTGCCCCGAGAAACAAAAATCATTGGAATGCTCCGGTAACTCTGGCACGACTAGAAAGGCTGAAAATCGTGAGCTATAGGTCGCGCTTTCGGCCAAATGTGCATAAAAACAAAATTCCCAGTTGCTTTGGTAACCTTGACAACGACTAGAAAAGCTGAAAATCATGGTGGGTTTTCACTCTTTTGGCCAAATCTGCTCAAAATATAAAATACCGGACTGCTCGGTAACCCTAGAATGACTAGAAAAGATGAAAATCATGAGCTATAGATCACTTTCGGCCAAATGTGCTTTGAAAATAAAATCCCCAAACCCTCCGTAAACATAGAACGACTAGAAAAAGCGAAAATCGTGAGTTATTGGTCACGTTTTTGGACAAATCTGTTCAAAATATAAAAATACCTAGACCGCTCCAATAACCTTGGAATGACTAGAAAAGCTGAAAATCGTGAGCTATAGGTTATGCTTTACCAAATTAGCTCGAGAAACTAAAATTTCGGAATGCTTGGTAACCTTGGAACGACTAAAAAGTTGAAAATCGGGAGTTATAGGTCAATCTTTCGACCAAATGTGTTCCGAAAAACAAAATCCCCGGATTGCTCTGGTAACACCGAAACAACTAGAAAAGTTGAAAATCGTGTGCTATGGATCACTCTTTCGGCCAAATGTGTGAAAAATAAAATCCCGGATGGCCGGTAACCCTACAACGACAAGAAACGCTGAAAATCGTTAGCTATAGGTCACGTTTTTGGCCAAATCTGTTACAAAATATAAAAATACCCGGACTGCCCTGGTAACCCCGGAACGGCTAGAAAAGCTGAAATCGTGAGCGGTCACTCTTTCGACCAAATCTGCCCCGAGAAACAAAAATCATTGGAATGCTCCGGTAACTCTGGCACGACTAGAAAGGCTGAAAATCGTGAGCTATAGGTCGCGCTTTCGGCCAAATGTGCCGCAAAAAACAAAAATTCCCAGATTGGCCCGGTAACCCTACAACGACTAGAAAAGCTGAAAATCATGGTCAGGTTTTCGGCCAAATCTGCTCCAAAATATAAAAATACCCGGACTACGCCGGTAACCCTAGAATGACTAGAAAAGCTGAAAATCATGAGCTATAGATCAGTCTTTCGGCCAAATGTGCTCCGAAAAATAAAAATCCCCAAACTGGCCCGGTAAACATAGAACGACTAGAAAAACTGAAAATCGTGAGTTATTGGTCACGTTTTCAGCCAAATCTGTTCCAAAATATAAAAATACCCAGACTGCTCCGGTAACCTTGGAATGAATAGAAAAGCTGAAAATCGTGAGCTATAGGTACGCTTTCGGCAAATGTGCTCCAAAAAAATAAAAATCCCCGGACTACTCCGGTAACCTCGGAACGACAAGAAAAGCATAAATATGAGCTATAGGTCATGCTTTCGGCCAAATGTGCTCCGAAAAACTGAAAATTGTGAGCTATAGGTCACGCTTTCGGCGAAATGTGCTTCGAAAAATAAAAATCCCCGGACTGCTGTGGTAAGCACGGGACGACTAGAAAGCTGAAATCATGAGCAATAGGTAACGCTTTCAGCCAAATCTACTCCGAGTAACAAAATTCCCCCGACTGCTCCGGTAACCCTTGATCGACTAGAAAACTGAAAATCTTGAGCTATGGGTCACCCTTTCGGCCAAATGTGATACGACAAAAATCCCCGGAATGCTCCGGTAACACCAGAATGTTAAGAAAAGTTGAAAATCGTTAATTATAGGTGACGCTTTCGTGCAAATGTACTCCGAAAAATAAAAATCCCCGGACTGCTCCGGTAAACACGGAACGACAAGAAAAGCCGAAATCGTGAGCTATAGGTCACGCTTTCGGCCAAATGTACTCCGAAAAACAAAAATACATGGAATGCTCCGGTAACCTTGGAACGACTAGAAAAGCTGAAAATCGTGACCTATAGATCACTCTTTTGATCAGAAGTGCTCCAAAAAATAAAAATCCCCAGACTTGCCGGATAACCGTACAACGACCAGAAAAGCCGAAAATCGTGAGTTAAAGGTGACGCTTTCGACCAAATCTGCCCCGAGAAACAAAAATCGTTTAAATGCTCCGGAAACCCTAGCACGACTAGAAAAGCTGAAAATCGTGAGCTATAGGTGACGCTTTCGTGCAAATGTGCTCCAAAAAATAAAAATCACCGGACTGCTCTGGTAACCCTGGAACGACTAGAAAAATGTGCTCTGAAAAATAAAAATCCTCGGACTGCCCCAGTAACCCAAAAACGAATAGAAGAGCTAAAAATCGTGAGCTATAGGTCATGGTTTTGGCTAAATTCCGCCGACTGCTCCGGTAACCGTTCAACGATTAGGAAAGCTGAAAATCGTGAGCTATAGATCACGCTTTCGGCAAAATCTTGTCCAAGAAACAAAATGCCGCGACAACTCCAGTAACCCTTGAACAACTAGAAATGCTGAAAATGTGAGCTATACGTCATGCTTTCGGCCAAATATGATGAACAACTAGAAATGCTGAAAAAAACGTCATGCCGGCCAAATATGATGCGGGAGTCCTCTACTAACCCCGAGAGACTAGAAAAGCAGAAAATCCCGAGCTATGGGTCACCCTTTCAGCCAAATGTGATGCGACAAAAATCCCTGGAATCCTCCGGTAAGACCATAATGTTTAGAAAAGTTGAAAATCGTTAGCTATAGGTCACGCTTTCGGGCAAATCTGCTCCGAAAAATAAAAATCCATGGACTGCTCTGGTAACCCCGGAACGATTAGAAATGCTGAAATCGTGATCTAGGTCACGCTTTCGACCAAACCTGCCCCGAGAAACAAAAATCGTCGGAATGCTTCGGTAACCCTGGCACGACTAGAAAAGCTGAAAATCGTGAGCTATTGGTCACGCTTTCCGCCAAATGTGCTCCAAAAAATAAAAATCCCCAGACTGACCCGGTAACTCTACAACGACTAGAAAAGCTGAAAATCGTGGTCAGGTTTTCGGCCAAATCTGCTCCAAAATATAATAATACCTGGACTGCGCTGGTAACCCTGGAATGACTAGAAAAACTAAAAATCGTGAGGATCAGTCTTTCGGCCAAATGAGCTCCGAAAAATAAAAATCCCCAAACTAGCCCAGTAACCTTAGAATGACTAGAAAAGCTGAAAATCGTGAGCTATAGGTCACGTTTTCGGCCAAATTGTTCCAAAATATAAATATACCCGAACTGCTCCGGTAATCATGGAACAACTAAAAAAACTGAAAATCGTGTGCTATAGGTACGCTTTCAGCAAATGTGCTCTGAAAAATAAAAATCTCTGGACTACTCCGGTAACCCTGGAATGACTAGAAAAGCTGAAATCGTGATCTATAGGTCACGCTTTCGACCAAATGTGCTTCAAAAATAAAAATACCCGGACGGCTCTAGTAACACTGAAACGACTAGAGAAGCTGAAAATCGTGAGCTATAGGTACGATTTCGGCCAAATGTGCTCCGAAAAATAAAAATCCCTAGGCTTGTCCGGTAACCATACAACGACTAGAAACGCTGAAAATCGTGAGCTATAGGTTAATCTTTCGGCCAAATGTGCTCCAAAAATTAAAAATACCCGGACATGCACGGTAACCTTGGAATGCTAGGAAAGCTGAAAATCGTGAGCTATAGGTCACGCTGTCGGCCAAATGTGCGGCGAAAAATAAAAATCCCCGCACTGGTCCGGAAACCCCGGAATGACAAGAAAAGCTAAAATATGAGCTATAGGTCATGCTTTCGGCCAAATGTGCTCTGAAAAATAAAAATTGCTAGACAGGTACGGTAACTCCGGAACAACTTGAAAAGCTAAAAATTGTGAGCTATAGGTCACGCTTTCGCCCAAATGTGCTTCAAAAAATAAAAATCCCCGGACTGCTATGGTAACCACGGGACGACTAGAAAGCTGAAATCATGAGCGATAGGTAACGCTTTCGGCCAAATCTACTCCGAGAAACAAAATTCCCCCGACTGCTCCGGTAACGCTTGATCGACTAGAGAACTAAAAATCTTGAGCTATGGGTCACTCTTTCGGCCAAATGTGATACGACAAAAATCCTCGGAATGCTCCGGTAACACCAGAATGTTTAGAAAAGTTGAAAATCGTTAGCTATAGGTGACGCTTTCGTGCAAATGTGCTCCGAAAAATAAAAATCCCCGGACTGCTCCGGTAACCCCGGAACGACAAGAAAAGCCGAAATCGTGAGCTATAGGTCACGCTTTCGGCCAAATATACTCCGAAAAACAAAAATCAATGAAATGCTCCGGTAACCTTGGAACGACTAGAAAAGCTGAAAATCGTGACATATAGATCACTCTTTTGGTCAGAAGTGCTCCAAAAAATAAAAATCCCCAGACTTGCCGGGTAACCGTACAACGACCAGAAAAGCCAAAAATCGTGACCTCTGTGTCACGCCACCAAATCGCCCGAGAAACAAAAATCGTCGAAATGCTTCGGAAACCCTAGCACGACTACAAAAGCTAAAAATCGTGAGTTATAGGTCACACTTTCGACAAATGTGCTGCGAAAATAAAAATCCCCGGACTGCTCCGGTAACCCTGGAACGACAAGAAAAGCCGAAATCGTGAGCTATAGGTCATGCTTTCGGCCAAATGTGCTCCGAAAAACAAAAATCTCGGAATGCTCGGTAACCTTGGAGCGACTAGAAAAGTGAAAATCGTGGTCGGGGTTTTCGCCAAATCTGCTCAAAATATAATAATACCGGATCTATTTGGTAACCCGGAATGACTAGAAAACTAAAAATCGTGAGGATCGGTCTTTCGGCCAAATGAGCTCAGAAAATAAAATCCCCAAACTAGCCCAGTAACCTTAGAATGACTAGAAAAGCTGAAAATCGTGAGCTATAAGTCACGTTTTCGGCCAAATTGTTCCAAAATATAAATATACCCGAACTGCTTCGGTAATCATGGAACAACTAAAAAAACTGAAAATCGTGTGCTATAGGTACGCTTTCAGCAAATGTGCTCCGAAAAATAAAAATCTCTGGACTACTCCGGTAACCCTGGAATGACTAGAAAAGCTGAAATCGTGATCTATAGGTCACGCTTTCGACCAAATGTGCTTCAAAAATAAAAATACCCGGACGGCTCTAGTAACACTGAAACGACTAGAGAAGCTGAAAATCGTGAGCTATAGGTACGATTTCGGCCAAATGTGCTCCGAAAAATAAAAATCCCTAGGCTTGTCCGGTAACCATACAACGACTAGAAACGCTGAAAATCGTGAGCTATAGGTTAATCTTTCGGCCAAATGTGCTCCAAAAATTAAAAATACCCGGACATGCACGGTAACCTTGGAATGCTAGGAAAGCTGAAAATCGTGAGCTATAGGTCACGCTGTCGGCCAAATGTGCGCGAAAAATTAAAATCCCCGCACTGGTCCGGAAACCCCGGAATGACAAGAAAAGCTAAAATATGAGCTATAGGTCATGCTTTCGGCCAAATGTGCTCTGAAAAATAAAAATTGCTAGATAGGTACGGTAACTCCGGTACAACTTGAAAAGCTAAAAATTGTGAGCTATAGGTCACGCTTTCGCCCAAATGTGCTTCAAAAAATAAAAATCCACGGACTGCTATGGTAACCACGGGACGACTAGAAAGCTGAAATCATGAGCGATAGGTAACGCTTTCGCCAAATCTACTCAGAAACAAAATTCCCCATTGCTCAGAACGCTTGATCGACTAGAGAACTAAAAATCTTGAGCTATGGGTCACTCTTTCGGCCAAATGTGATACGACAAAAATCCCCGGAATGCTCCGGTAACACCAGAATGTTTAGAAAAGTTGAAAATCGTTAGCTATAGGTGACGCTTTCGTGCAAATGTGCTCCGAAAAATAAAAATCCCCGGACTGCTCCGGTAACCCCGGAACGACAAGAAAAGCCGAAATCGTGAGCTATAGGTCACGCTTTCGGCCAAATATACTCCGAAAAACAAAAATCAATGAAATGCTCCGGTAACCTTGGAACGACTAGAAAAGCTGAAAATCGTGACATATAGATCACTCTTTTGGTCAGAAGTGCTCCAAAAAATAAAAATCCCCAGACTTGCCGGGTAACCGTACAACGACCAGAAAAGCCAAAAATCGTGACCTACAGGTCACGCTTTCGACCAAATCTGCCCCGAGAAACAAAAATCGTCGAAATGCTTCGGAAACCCTAGCACGACTACAAAAGCTAAAAATCATGAGTTATAGGTCACACTTTCGACAAATGTGCTGCGAAAATAAAAATCCCCGGACTGGCCCGGTAACCCTAGAACGACTAGAAAAGCTGAAAATCGTGAGCTATAGGTGACGCTTTCGTGCAAATGTGCTCCAAAAAATAAAAATCCCCGGACTGCTCCGGTAACCCCGGAAGGACAAGAAAAGCCGAAATCGTGAGCTATAGGTCATGCTTTCGGCCAAATGTGCTTCGAAAAACAAAAATCTCTGGAATGCTCCGGTAACCTTGGAACGACTAGAAAAGTTGAAAATCGTGAGCTATAGATCACTCTTTTGGTCAGAAGTGCTCCGAAAAATAAAAATCCCCAGACTTGCTGGGTAACCGTACAACGACTAGAAAAGCTGAAAATTGTGAGCTATATGTACACTTTCGGCAAATGTGCTTAGAAAAATAAAAATTCCTAGACTACTCTGGTAACCCCAGAACGACTAGAAAAGCTGAAATCGTGAGTTATAGGTCACGCTTTCGACCAAATCTGCCCCGAGAAACAAAAATCGTAGAAATGCTCCGGAAACCCTAGCACGACTACAAAAGCTGAAAATCGTGAGTTATAGGTCACGCTTTCGACAAATGTGCTACGAAAATTAAAAATCCCCGGACTGGCCCGGTAACCTTGGAACGACTAGAAAAGCTGAAATCGTGAGCTATAGGTCACGATTTTGGCCAAATGTGCTCTGAAAAATAAAAATCCTCGGACTGCCCTGGTAACCCAGAAACGAATAGAAAAGCTAAAAATCGTGAGCTATAGATCACTCTTTCGCCCAAATGTGCTCCGAAAAATAAAAATCCCTGGACTGCCCCGGTAACCCAGAAATGAATAGAAAAGCTAAAAATCGTGAGCTATGGGTCACGGTTTCGTCTAAATCTGCTCCGAGAAACAAAATTCCGCTGACTGCTCCAGTAACCCCAGAACGACTAGAAAAGCTGAAAATCGTGAGCTATAGGTCACGCTTTCTGCCAAATCTTCTCCAAGAAACAAAATGCCCCCGACAACTCCGGAAACCCTTGAACAACTAGAAATGCTGAAAATGTGAGCTATACGTCATGCTTTCGGCCACATGTGATGCGGAAAAAGATCCTCGGAGTCCTCTAGTAACCCCGGAATGACTAGAAAAGTAGAAAATTCTGAGCTATGGGTCACCCTTTCGGCCAAATGTGATGCGATAAAAATCCCTGGAATCCTTCGGTAAGACCAAAATGTTTAGAAAAGTTGAAAATCGTTAGCTATAGGTCACGCTTTCGGGCAAATGTGCTCTGAAAAATAAAAATCCATGGACTGCTCTGGTAACCCCAGAACGACTAGAAAAGCTGAAATCGTGAGCTAGGTCACGCTTTCGACCAAACCTGCCCCGAGAAATAAAAATCGTCGGAATGCTCCGGTAACCCTGGCACGACTAGAAAAGCTGAAAATCGTGAGCTATAGGTCACGCTTTCGGCCAAATGTGCTTCGAAAAATAAAAATCGCCAGACTGGCCCGGTAAGCCTATAACGACTAGAAAAGCTAAAAATCGTGGTCAGGTTTTCGGCCAAATCTGCTTCAAAATATAAAAATACCCGGACTACGCCGGTATCCCTGGAATGACTAGAAAAGCTGAAAATCGTGAGGATCAGTCTTTCGGCCAAATGTGCTCCAAAAAATAAAAATCCCCAAACTGGCCCGGTAACCTTGGAACGACTAGAAAAGCTGAAAATCGTGAGCTATAGGTACGCTTTCAGCAAATGTGCTCCGAAAAATAAAAATCCCCGGACTACTTCGGTAACCTCTGGATGGGCCGAATCCGAATGAGATAAATCAGAATTTCAGGTTTGATTTCCTTGCCTGTAGGCTATACTGAGCTGCTGTAGTTGCATTGCCTACTTTGGAATGGGTGCACAATTTTACAGTATTAATTTTGCATGGTTAATTAATGCCTGATGGGCTGCGTAAACTTACTGTTTAATGTGCTCTATACTATATTCAGTTACTTACCATTTGGTGGTGGACCAAGGAAATGTATTGGGGAAGTGTTTGCCACCTTCGAGGTAGAGTCTCCATTAATTCAGAGATTAAGCTTTAAGAGTTAAGAGTAATCTGTAAACCTGAACATGCATGGATACCATGGTAATGAACTTATTTGTGTATGCCGCAGAATGTGGTAGCGACGGCAATGCTTGTGAGGCGGTTTGACTTTGATACGGCCGTGGGAAACAACGGTGGCCCAGCCATCAGGTCAGGGATAAGGCCGGTGTTGGATAAGCAGAGTCAATGAGTCAGTCTGTCCATGTTGTTGAATGCTGCTCAGACAGGCAGACAAAGCAGAACAGAAACACAGGAAGCAATACTCATCAATTCTTTGCTGTAAAATGTAACTGCAATTGTACTAGTAATTGTATTGCGCTAGCTTTGTGAGAGACCATGTGGACGTGACCACATGTTTGTGATGAGTAATTGACCTTGGTTTTAGAAAGTTTGAGCTTGGTTTTTGAAGTTTGTGATGTCTTTGCAAAGTCGGACGCCTCAATTGGCCGTGGTCGGAAGTCGGACGCCTCAGCTGGCCATGGTCAGAAGTTCATAGCTCTGTAACTATTGGAGAAGAAGGTTTGTGTGAATACTTCGGGATGTTTGAAGGCACCATTCACTCCTCTTTGTTGCCTATTCGGTCCTACACTTTGCTGACATTAATTTCATTGAAATGCAATCGGATCGATATGGAATTCCAACAAACAATCAAATATTGCATGGGTCTGGAATTCTCATCTTCTTGGTTTGTTTTGTGCCCTTGTATTGGCTGGCACCCTCCAAGAACAATCAGGCTGCTCGCACTTCACAGTGTACTGCTCCTAGCTTGATTTGACGACGCGAAATGTCCGCTGCATTAAAAGGGCCCAAAGCTTGATGACATCTTGCAGTGCTTCCTTGTCAGCAAACATAGCATGTAATCGAACCTCTGTCTCATGATACTCCCATGGTGATTCATGCTCATCATGTGCGAAAACACCCTCCGCATTAAACCGGTTCCATTCCTGGGGGATAGGAACTTCATCCTCATCAGAATTGTCCTCTTCGTCGTTCTCTACAGCTTTCTCTTCATCCCATACCCTCTGGTCATCAGAGTCCATCTGCTGCACGATGTCCTCATTGTACTCTCCTTCATCGGCTTGCCCAGTTGCATCTCTATGGCTTGACAGTTGTAACTGTCCTCCATGTACCGCATCGGCTTCATGACAAGCAACTTCAATATCTTCGCCAACATGCGGCCCGCCCGAGCTGCAAGCACCTCTCAAAGCAATGGCGGACGCACGAGCTTGCGCAGCTGCTTGTAGTGAGCACGGTTGCATAAGCAGCACACACTCGTATCCACGGCGCCGGCACCCTTGCACAAAGTCTTTTCACGAAGCAGTGCGCACCAATGTCTTCAACTCACATCTGATGTCCATGGGAGACCGGCTCCAAAGCCCTTGCACAACGACGCTGCACATCTCGGGGTCCAATGAAAAACTCCGGGTCAGCCAATACTGCACATCTCCCATTCGAGCATTCTCGCCATCCAGAATTACGACAGTGGCTTCCAGAAAATTGCTCAAATCAACAACATTCGGACCTTCACGAATGGTTCCAGCTCTGTAATACACTCTCAATGTAGTTGCCATTGATGATGTTGGCCTTCATATATATTTCAATTTTACGAAATGTCAAATAATATCGCACAATACTAAACTTCCTATACTATAAACTATGCACAAATTTCTATACTACAAAAACCAACATTTCATATAACATACAACATAATCAAAATAAATACCTGATCCAAATTGATGGAATAGCTTCCACTCCTCCTTCCTTCGTCACCTCCTCCTCCTACCCTGGCCTCCTCTCCTTCTCCTATTCTTCCCCTCCTTTTCTTCCCCTTCTTCCTCTCCTCTTCTTTTCTCTTCTCTCTCGTTTCTTCTCTGTGTGCAGAATGAGTGGGTAAGTGGCGGTGTGTGCCTTAACACCCCCCCCCTTGTCGCTCTCTTGTTAGGCGATCGAGATTCCATCGCCCAAGCGGTGGGCGGCTGAAATTGAGTCGCCTAACGATCGAGCGACGAAATGATTCGCCCAACGGTTCCCATATTTACCAAATGTCGCTTCCCGGTTGGGCGAAACGTATCAATCGCGCTCCCATTGGGCGACTGCAGCCTATTTTTGTAAAAAAAAATTCCCGCGGGTATATTTCTGTATTTTCAAATAAAAAAAGGTTTATCCGTACAAAAAAAACTCCATCTTCTTCCTCATTCATCAACGCCAACAAAACCTATTATGCTCCCTCTCTGTTTTGATGCCGACAACATCCATCAGTCCATGTGCATTTTCCTGCTATCTTTTATTAATTATTAATCCAACCTTCATGTCACAGTAAAATTAGCAACAGATGAACAATATACTTGCATTGAACTAGAAGGATTTTGCAGCTTGGGGTTAATGTTTATCATTTACGTAATGAAATGGCAGCTTTGTTTATCAATTATCACATGGGTTGAACACAAGCCATTGGATTTGCAGGAAAGGAGACAGCGCTGTGCTCATTAGAGATTACATAAGCTTTTTCTAGGATTTATTTGATACTGTAGAGGCTTTTTTGACACTGTAGTTGTTGTTAGATTTTTCATCGTAATTAAATTTAAAAAAAGAAAAAAATAATTATATTATCATAGACAATGCAAAGGAAAAAAAGAACAAAATAAAAAGACATAAACGCTAAAAAACTAGAAAAAGAAAAAATTAAAAAGATAGAAGTCTGAAGCTAGAAATTGATGCTCTAATGCGCACCTCACGTCTGTGAGAATTCAAAAACCGAGCCATTAAGAGGCAAGAGCAGTGGCAAGAGTGACGCCCTTGAGCGTAAGGTGAGGCCACCGCAGTCGAAGAGTCGAGCATTTTCGTCCAAGTGAGGGAAACAAGAAAAGAAAATCATACTACACTATACTATACTATACTATACTAGGAGATAAAAGATAAGGGAGATACCTGGAGTATTTTTTTTCAGAAAACATTGTGAGAAGCAGCTGATTTCGTTTCAATACATAATGAATTGATCAAATTTTAGTTCCCTCGGAGTGGCAATTGATTGACAATTCAATTTTTTTTGTCTTTCTTGATACATGTAGAGTGGTGTGTGATAGTTGAATGATGTACATGGTCTGTTCTTTTTGACTGAGGCTTATGGCTTTTAGGCTGTCCGTGCGAGAGATTACAAAGTAAAGAAACTCATGTGCGGTTTTTGCCGATATAAATGAAGTCGGTATAATATGTACTACAATTAACTAGTAGACTCTATCTTAAAAAGACACTACAAGCTAAAAGTAATCAAAAGCTAAAAAAGAAGAGAGCCACAGACTATTTTGTAAGAACGCATGGAAAGCTCACCTGGTGTGGTCAATGACACGCACGAGCTGTTGAGGGAGAGTGGTTGCTGGTATCAATAAACTTTGGATATTTGTATTCTATACTCGAAGGAGAAAAAACGGCTTCATTTTTCCACTCCAATCTGGATGATTTCCAGTTTTTGTTGTGTATAAAATCAACCATTTGAGTCTGAATGGCGTGTGCAGTCTTCGGTGTAGCTGCTGCTTCATCATCTGATGTTAATCATGTTAAGAAATTGCGTGAAGCGTGTATTGTACTTTGCAATTTGGCATTGCCTTGATTTTTGTTTGTGAGAAGATACATATGGCTAGCCTAGAATCAAAATGATTCTATACAAAGAAAGTTTTTTTTTTTGGGTCGGTGACTAATATTTGTTCTTTTCTTTTTTGTTTTCTCTTTGGAAATAACTACTCTCATCTCGTTGTTCTGTATCTTCTTCCGTCCCTCGAGACCTTCCGCATTCGCCTTCGCATTGCCATGGCGCTCGCCGCCGCCACCTTCCGCCCTCGCGTCGCCTCCCCCCAAATCCCAGTCAAGAACGCGAAGAAGCGGCTGGGAAAAAAAAAGACATGCAATTTACTCTTTTCATTTATTTGTGCACGTTGAGATTGCATTAAATTGGCTTTTGAGTTGAAGAAATATGAGGTGCACATCATCGTCATGAAATCAAAGACGACGACGTTGCTATCGCGGAAGATCCGATCCGATGGCAAGAGAAGCGTATGATGAATGGAGACAACTACTCCGGTTTGTTGGTACTTTCCCGTCATCACTGGAAATGAAATCCTTCTCTCTGACATGACGTACTCCGACAGAACAGAGGGCGTGGCGTGTGCTTTGCTTTACATTTACTCGCTCACTGCTTGCAGAGTTGCAGCCGGCCGGCCGGTTGCTTCTTCACCGAGCCTCCTTGTTCCCCCGTGTCGGCTAGGTTGGTTTCTTCTCCGTCACTCCCGACCGACTACCAACCGCGCTGATAACTCCTCCTGTCCTACCAGTGCCGCCACCCCACCTTGTCACCCCCCCACCCATTTCATAGGGAAATCATTCACCCTCCCAATTGCAACTCCAATTCCAAACTTGCAGTTGTTCTTCCTCTTCCTCTCCTGCTGCGCTTCCTGGATCTCACTCAGGTATCCTCCTATCCTATCCTATTCCTACGCACATTTGCTTTGCTGCCTTGTGCCGCTGCTTGCTTTCTTTTCCCCGCAAATCTGAGATCTCATCCTTTTCCTCGTCGCACCACCCCCCTCCCTTTGCTTGCACTGATGATTGCGTTTCCGCAGCCAGATTTAGGATGCTTTGCAGCGGTCACCTGCAGGCTATAAAAGATTGATTTTTTTTCTCGCCAGGTTTCTGCCCAGCCTCACTCTCAATGTACGCCCGACGTTTAATTGCTTGTGCAATCTAGGATGCTCTTCAAGTTTCAGATGAGCTTAACGTGGTGGTGTATGGACTACCATCACTAAATTTAATTTCGCTTTTCCGAGGTGTTTCAGGCCATAAAGATTCTTCTTTGCCTGTTCCTTCAACTACGGTTGTTGGGAGGATGACTCTGCCCAATTCTTTCTATGTATTATGACCATGTGTGTTCATCGTGCGCTTATGTAATCGTCTGTCTTAAGAGCTCATACCTGTATATTAATTATCTGAACCGGTAGCTGTTCGATTTGACATACTTAATTGCGAACAATAAGCTCCAGGTATGGGAATGGTAGTTGACAGCTCAGGCTACTCCAGTTGATGTTGTCCAAATGCCATTGTGTTTTTTTGCATAAACAGTAATAAGCTAAATTTGCACAGAATTAAGTGGTGCTTTGCATTTGTGACTGACATGTTCTTATCCTCTCCATGTAGGTACTTGCTCATCAGAAGATGTCATCCAACTCCACTCTAACAGAATCTCTTCATGAGAAAACAATTGTCTTTGGCCTTAAACTTTGGGTCGTCATTGGGATAGCTGTTGGAGCATCCCTCTTGGGTGTTCTTCTCATCCTTGCCATATGCCTCACCATCCAAAGCTGGATCAAACGGTCACGTCGAGCATTCAAGGAGCTTCCGATGACCCAGATACCTTCTGCTTTCAAAGATATCAAGGAAGTCAGGGTGCCAGACCAATTTTCACCCAATGATTTTGTTGTACACGATGGGCTTCTACTCGCCATTCAGAATGAGCCTGTTGAATCAGTGGATAAAGATACAATTCAGTTGGCTCAGGAGGACAAGTCGAGACAAAGAGAAGAGAACAATTTTTCTGCTTCTTTTTGTTATGCGGATGACCGTGATGGAATTCAATCTGTTTCCATCTGTGAACAGTCTTCAGTGCATGCTACTGCCGACTCCGCGCCATTGGCAGGCTTACCTGAGTTTTCTTACCTTGGCTGGGGCCATTGGTTCACACTCAGAGATCTAGAGCTTGCAACCAACAGTTTTTCAAAGGAAAACGTGATTGGTGAGGGTGGATATGGTGTTGTGTATCGTGGCAGATTGTCAAATGGCACCCCGGTCGCTGTCAAGAAAATCCTTAACAATTTGTGAGCTTTTTATATGAAAAATTTTGGCTGGTGCAGTGGCAGTACATGGGTTTGTCATTTTGACTCCTTTTTGCTTATACTAGAATTGCTTGTCTTGTGCAGAGGGCAGGCTGAGAGAGAATTCAGAGTGGAAGTTGAGGCAATCGGTCATGTCCGCCACAAGAATTTGGTCCGCCTTTTGGGGTATTGTGTTGAGGGTACTCAGAGGTCAGAATACGAGGATTTCATTTTCATTTTGCTCTAGAATATGTCCTGTATGTATTGATCCTTTTAGCTATGAATAAACAAGAAAATCATAACAGGAATTGCTTGATGTGTATGCATAACCAGGATGCTTGTGTATGAGTACGTTAACAACGGGAATCTCGAAAGTTGGCTCCATGGAGAATTGTCCCAGTACAGCTCTCTCACTTGGTTAGCTCGCATGAAAATTCTTTTGGGGACTGCAAAAGCGTGAGTAACTCCTTCACTGAGTCTTAGCTTGCTTCTTCTTTTGGATAGAAGTGTCATTTATACAACATTTTTCTACTCTCAAGGTTGTGTTCATGGTGCGCAAACTATGAACTGGATCTGTACCATTTAATGACCATTATGATTGATGCAAATATTTTAATCTTTTCAGCTTCTCGATTAATTTATTATTACTAGTCACTAGTAGTCTCATCTATATTATTGTGAACAAACATAAGTTTGGATTTGAATCAGCTCTGATTAGCTGAAAGGCAGAGGTTATGCAATTTTCAGTTAGTCCTTGTCATTATCTTAAGATCGCTTTTACTAGTTCTATTTTTTTAATAACATGGTGGTGCTCCGTTTGGTCATTAGATAGTTCTTATTTTCTGACCTATTCTCTTGCTGCTTGGAAAACATTAATTTGATACAGAGTGCTATATTTGCAGCCTTGCTTACTTACACGAGGCAATTGAACCAAAAGTTGTGCATCGTGACATAAAGTCTAGTAATATCTTGATTGATGATGAGTTTAATGCCAAAATATCCGACTTTGGTTTGGCCAAGATGCTTGGTGCTGGTAAAAGTCATATTGCTACTCGAGTTATGGGTACCTTTGGGTAAGTATTTCATGCCATTGCATACTTGAGGCACTTTCTCTTTGTATTTCCTTCAAATCTTGTCCGTTGTAATTTGGTGAAAAAAATGTTTGTGCTAATCATTGGTTTTACTCAATATTTGTTTTGTTCTTTTACAGCTATGTTGCGCCTGAGTATGCTAACAGTGGACTTTTGAATGAAAAGAGTGATGTCTACAGCTTTGGGGTTGTTTTGTTGGAAGCTATTACAGGTAGAGATCCAATAGACTATGATCGCCACCCAAATGAGGTAAAACTTGTTAAGATCTTTTTCCTGTAAAATTCAGTATCTAACTGTTGTCTTTATCTTTTCTGTCTTTTTTTTCATTTCCGTTACATTAACTAACTATTGAACACTGCAAACAGAAATCATACAAGATTTAGTAACATCTCTTACCAAACAAGACAGTCGAATTATCAAACTAGATTGCTAGTGTTGCTTTTTTTAGGAGAATTTGATGCAGCTTAATGTGCAACAGCCATAAAACAGAAGTATATAACAACAAGGGATAAATTGAATGAACTGCCCATGCAAGATTCAGTCTAGGGTAAATTAGATGAGATGCATCGCAACCTCACACAGGTCATCCGTGTAGATGCTGATGAGTTGAATCATGGTTTCTATTAGTAGTTGTCCTTGTCAGGAACTATCCAAGTTAATATCTTTCCATCTGTAGCTACAACCATTTATCTGTTTGATCCAGCAGTTTTGTGGAGTCATTGTGATTGATGCCACTTAGCCTTGTCTTGTTTCTCCAAATTTATGCTTTCTCTAGCTTTCTGCATCAGAATTGCTATGTTGCTTCCATAAGCATAATGGCTGCTGTGCTTAGGCTTTTAGGGGTACTTCTCAGCATAATAAAGTTCATTTCGGCAATCGTAGGTGCATTTTTCAATCAAACCTTGTCTGCCTGAAAGTGTACATAAAATTTGGTACACGCACTTTTAAATTTGCAAGTTACTATAAAACAGCGTACAACCAGAATCAGTTGTAAAGCACTCAAGAAGTTGAGTAATCACTCAAGAAGTATTCTATGCTGGGTAGTCGATAGCCCACTTCATTTTCTAACACACTGCTGCTCAACTGTAGGTAAACCTAGTTGACTGGCTTAAAATGATGGTCGCCAACAGACGGTCTGAAGAAGTGGTGGATCCACATCTGGAGAGAAGACCGTCGACAAAGGAGCTCAAACGTGCCCTTTTGACAGCTCTGAGGTGTATCGATTTGAATGCTGAGAAGAGACCAAGGATGGACCAGGTTGTCCGAATGTTGGATTCTAACGAACCCATACCTCAAGAGGTTAGATACTTTCATTCATATTTCAGAAAAATACCATTTATACATATGATTAGTAATATACCTGGAAAATGTGCATTTTCCTGCTATCTTTTATTAATTATTAATCCAACCTTCATGTCACAGTAAAATTAGCAGCAGATGAACAATATACTTGCATTGAACTAGAAGGATTTTGCAGCTTGGGGTTGATGTTTATCATTTACGTAATGAAATGGCAGCTTTGTTTCTCAATTATCACATGGGTTGAACACAAGTCATTGGATTTGCAGGAAAGGAGACAGCAACAGAACCGAATCTGTGAGAATTCAGAAACTGAGCCATTAAGGGGCAAAAAGAGCAGCGGCAAAAGTGACGCCCCTGAGCGTGAGGTGAGGCCACCGCGGTCAAAGTGTCGAGCATTTTCGTCCAAGTGAGGGAAACAAGAAAAGAAAATCATACTATACTATACTAGGAGATAAAAGATAAGAGAGATACCTGGAGTTTTTTTTCAAAAAACATTGTGGGAAGCAGCAGATTCCGTTTCAATACATAATGAATTGATCAAATTTTCGTTCCCTCGGGGTGGCAATTGATTGACAATTCTTTTTTTTTTTTGTCTTTCTTGATACATGTAGAGTGGTGTGTGATAGCTGAAGGATGTACAGTACTAGTTTGTAAGAACGCATGGAAAGCTCACCTGGTGTGGTCGGTGACACGCACGAGTTGTTGAGAGTGGTTGCTGGTATCAATAAACTTTGGATATTTGTATTCTATACTCGAAGAGTATAAAGTCAAAAGGAGAAAAATTGGCTTCATTTTTCCACTCCAATCTGGATGATTGCCAGTTTTTGTTGTGTATAAAATCAATCATTTGAGTCTGAATGGCGTGTGCAGTCTTCGGTGTAGCCGCTGCTTCATCATTTTTTTTACTGATGTTAATCATGTTAAGAAATTGCGTGAAGCGTGTATTGCACTTCACAATTTGGCTGTTGGGGATCATAGCCGCCATTCAGACTCATGGCGCAAGTAAGACAATCGGCTAGCCTGGCAGGGATCATAGCCGCTGCTTCATCATTGTCTTTGTAAGTATAGATCTGAGTAGAGGTGTTTATGTAACAAGCTTCTATGGCTATAAATATGTGTTTGAGGACATCATGGGTACCAGAGCTCTCTTTTTTAGAGAAATTCATATTGCACAGACTTCTAGTAAAGTCTCCACGATTTGAAAGGTTCTGGGCAGCCCCTCCGAGGCCTCCCCGGTAGCCCCAGCGGTTTACTATTTGGTCTGTAACCACAACAGTTGATGTCACCGTGGGGACCGACGTAGAAGCTACGAGCCAAGATAGAAGCGTTTGGAATTAATGGCGTCGAAGAAGGTGACGACGTCGACTCCGAAGAAGACATTGACCCCAAAGAAGATGGTAGCGTCGACCCCTAAGCGGAAAAGAAGCACCATCTCCGAGGTTGCTGCAGCGAGAGCAGGGGAGGCAACCTATGAAGGACTGATGTGACCATGTCACAAACACATATGGCTATAGCACCCAATATTAAGATTGAATTTGTTTTTTTAGCTTTAACATATTTTAAATGAGAATATGATACTACCTAATGATGAAAATGTATATTTGTACAGCTATATAAGGAGGATTGCATCAACACTATGAGCTCGTGGTTGGGTCCACATAAAGGGAAGCCAATCAACATATCAAGACCAAGTCGATATTTTTCCCAACTCTTCCTCAAGGTCACCATGTCAGTTTTGATCCATCAGGCAGCTTCGGAAACACTAGCGACTACTGGAGTACTGCACTACTACGACTTTTTCATGTTGGCAAGCAAACACAAGCTTTAAATTTTGTGTGTGTATATGTGCAAAAAGAAAAAAAAATAATCTATAATGTGCTACTTAGGGGTGAAAACGGATCGGATACGATCGAATAATCTCAAATACGAATATGAATCCATATTTTTAAAACGAATACAAATACGAATTCGAATATTCTCAAATACGGATATGAATATTCTCGAATACGAATATTTTCGAATACGGATTTTCTCGGATACGAATATCGGATAAAATGGATTCCTAGCGGTTTTGCCGATTTTTCACCAATTTTTGACCGAATACCGGTTTTAAACCGCCTAAATTCAAATGTTGAATCACAAAATCCGTATGGATTTTTCATGGGTTCTAGAAACGGATCGAATACGAATCGAATAGCCTCGAATACGGATACGAATATTCTCGAATACGAATGTGAATACGAATATTCTCAAATATGGATACGAATATTCTCGAATACGAATACGAATATTTTCGAATACGGACTTTACTTATAATATTCGTATTTTTTCGGATACGAATATTGGATGAAACAAATTATCTGTTACCGTTTTGCACCCCTAGTGCTACTGAATCTATATATGTATCTTATCTCCTCTGGAAGTTGACCTTTGAGATGCTGTAACCGAAGAGGACGGCGAAGAGGACGGGGAATGCCGCCAGAACCACGGCCGCCAGCGGCAGGAGGTCTCGGTGGAAACCAAAGTAGTTCCTGACGAAGGCGGCGACGGATTTGGTCTCTCCAAACACTAGAATCTTCCTGTCGTCGTCGTCCCCAAACTGCGTGGTGAAGAAGACGTTGAGCGTCCACGACATTGGGGAGACGTAGTACAGCCATATCCACCATCTCGGTATTTGCTGCCATAGATGAACAACCAGCCATATGTTTAGGGTTATTGTTTTTCTCCATCGATCAGCATTCATCCTTTTGATGCATGATCTCTAATGGTGGCTTGACTTACTGGTGCAGGCACGACGAAGCCTGACATGAGGTTTTGTAGGGTGTAGAACATGGATGCCAGTATGGAGGCCACTTGGATGTTGGGGGTGAGCGACACCAGCATCATTCCCAGGTAGAGGAAGTAGAGCAGTGTGCAAAACATGGTGTAAACGAACCAGAAGAACTTCGCTGCTGTCCACGTGTATCCGATCATCGGGTATGCTATCAGCATGAACAACACTACCTGCACCAGCACATAAGGTATCTCCATGGCAACCTATCCCATCGCAGTAAAAATGAACAGGTCAAAGTCCGCACATATATATAAATAGCAGTAATATCTGAAACTAGTAGTAATTGATTAGAGTCCGTCTGATATATGATCGATAGGACCTGCGCAAAGGAGTAGGCCCAAGGAGAGTACATCCCCGTAAACCTCTCCCTGTACACGACGGAGCGCTCGATGGAGACGAACGGCATCACCGACTTGCAGTTGCTGATGCCGGTGAACAGAGTGGTGCCATACATGCACCCCAATATGGTGAACAGACCTTGCTGGTCGTTTCTGGCATCAAACAAAACAAGAATCAACACAGCTTCAATCGATCGATCGTATGCTGCCTGCCGCCGTACGTATTATATCATATATGCATGAGTTAGTAAGAAAGTATAATTAAGAGATGGATGGTTTACTATACATACATGTGGTTGATGTTGCCTTGTTGCCAGAATAATGCACCGAAGGCTATGTAGGCGACTGTTACGAACACAATTCGCACCAGGTTGTAGGAAGGGCTTCTCCAATACGACAAGCACTGCTTCCAGAGACAAGCCTTCAGCTGCTCCCAAAACTTCTGCGGAAACCGTGTATGGAAATGGAGATCGCTCGCACCCGGAGGTGGTATGCTCAAGCGCTTTACCAGCGCACCCTTGTCCCTTCAATCACCAAAAAGTACTTGCTTATTATCAGCAAAAATATTCTGCAAAGTGTATTTATGTTCTGACGAATGAAAGAGCTAACTGTAATGATTTTCCAAACAACCAAAAATTACTTGCACATTGATGATTCCCTGTAAATTTGTGCAAAATCGACTCCCAGGTGAGCTTCCATAGATGTAGAAGTAGCTTCTAGCATCCACGTTGATGGGTTGTAGTTGTCCTTGATCTTGGGTACCCCAGGTACTTCCTAGAAAAATAAACGCATGTACATTGGAAATCACAAGGACTGGAGAATGGGTTCAGAAGAACAGTGTGCTGTAAACACATAACTTCTTGAAAATACAGAAAACAATGGAAACGCAAATCTAGTTAGGTTTGTTTACTGCAAATAATAGGTTTTAATTGATTTACAACACATATAAATGGAGGCTATAAATTTTATGTGTATTTAGTTAGTCCTTTTATACAAGGATAAGTTCAGATTGTTAATTACCTGGAAATATTGGATGACCTTACACGAATGGTGTCCAAGCGGCCCAGCATAGATCAACTCTCCACCCCTTTTCATCAGCATCAGCTACAGATATATTATAAGCTAATTAGTAATATATGGTACTTCACTTTTATATGATTTATGTGTGTTAAAGAATTTAAGATCAATAATGCATATTAAATTACATGGAACAAGCCAAATCGGTTGTGCGGCTAGATATTAAATTACATAAAAATAGAAGTATTTGTTGTACAACTTTAATAATTATGATTGAAAATATATAAAACTGTAAGAATTCTCACATGCATATGATTAATCTGTGTCGTTATAATTTAGACCCCATCAAGATAAGCGATGTAGATCTTTCTTATTTTTTTCTCCAATTAATGTGGGAACTTCTAGTCTCTTAGGGCAAATGTGTAAGCTCCTTGTAACACCATTTTAGTAATATAATAGATATCTCTTGCCATTCTTCAAAAAAAAAAACAAGAGGTGATTTCACCCTTAGCTTCTGGAACACTTAAAGCAATAGAAAGGTGGTTGAGGCAGATTCTGTATTGAACTTGGTTTGGGGTTCTTTAAGTAGCCATCTAGTACGGCCAGATAACTTTCGGCTCTGGTAGATTAAACTGTTAACGAGTTCTATCCGAGCTAGCATGCAATTTCTTGCCGGTCTGATAATTAATGTTAGGATCTGGCTACTTCCTACTGTTCTAGGAAGGCGAACTAATGCTTCATGATAGTTTCAGTCTTAAGTTGCAACACTCGGTCACGACATGTTTGCTTTGATCAAAACTACTTTCTGAAATCCTTCTTCAATATATTTTTTTTAGGCGGCTTCTTCAATATAGTCACCTTATAAGTACTATATATGATAAATTTACACCAGATTTTTTATGCCTTGAAAACTGTCCTTAGTCCTTACTACATACTTTATATTAACTGCTTCGTTGATCCGTAAAAAAAACTGCTTTGTTGATGCTTATAGGGAGAGACTCTTGGAGAAGGCTATATACTATGTAGTAAGTACCTCATCAAATGCCTCGAATATCTCGATACTTGGTTGGTGAATGGTGCAGACAACTGTTCGACCTGTATCTGCAACGTTCTTCACTGCACGCATGACAATAGCAGCTGCCCTTGCATCCAAGCCTGAAGTCGGCTCATCCATGAATATGATTGAAGGGTTAGACACGAGCTCAACTGCAACAGTGAGCCGTTTCCGTTGCTCTGTAGAGAGTCCATTTACCCCTGGTATTCCAACCAAAGCATCTCTAATTTCGTCCAACTCAATTGTTTCAAGAACTTCATTGACAAAGTCCTGTGAGGGGGAACAATGTGGATGAGCTCACAGTTTCATCTCATCGTTCCTAACACATACATATGCAGATTCTATTTCGTTTCACGGTTTCAGCAACAAGAGAAATAAAACTCACATCTCTTGTTTTTGAATCAGTTTCTGATGGAAGGCGCAACCAGGCTGAATATGCAACGGACTCCCCCACTGTGATCTGAGGGGAATGAACATCGGTTTGTTCACAGTAGCCTGATATCCTAGCAAAGGTTTGCTGGACTTTAGGATAACCTCCTATTCTTATATCTCCTTCGATAACACCGCCAGTTTTCCTTCCAGCAAGAACATCAAGGAGGGTTGTTTTCCCTGCTCCAGTAACCCCCATCAGTGCTGACAGAACCCCTGGCTGGAAGGCTCCTGTGATGTTGTGGAGTAGTTGTAGTTTTCTCTCCATGTAACCTTGCTCCCTCATTTCCTGCAATCAGAAAACACTTATTATTTATTATTGATCAGCTCTTGCTATGCCCCTAAGCATGTGCAGTCATGTGTTCATGTATGTTCCCTCAAACTTTCTGTTGGTATTGATGTCCACATGGGAATAGCCATGCAGCATTAGTTGATTGAAAAATCTGCATATTGCCCTCTCTTCTTCTTTTTTACTTCAGCGGTAAGAACAAAGTGCCTGCCATGTGTTGCTGCATCAAGCATAACTTTCTTTCCACTAAAAATTGTCTTGATCTTTTCTTTCAAAAAATGTTTTGACTCTTGAGAATTACATGAGAATTACCGCAGGGGTGTCTACATAGTAGTTGACATCCTGGAATGATATTGTAAGGGGTGTGAAAGGCAATACCATCCTCCCTGCACAATATTTGATTATTGATATGTCAGTCCTAATTCTATTCCATTTGACAGTATGAGCTGTATGTAGTTGTGTAGTGTAGAATTCAACTAACCAATCCTATTAGGTGTCAAAGCAGTTTCTGCTTGGATCCCATTCTTCAGGTCCTTGGACATATCTTGGTCTCTTCCTTGAAATGTGGTAAGCTTATCACGAGAGATAATAGCTCGAGAAGTTCCTGGAACTGAGACGTCCATGGTAGGTTAGAATAAATGGCACACCTAATCAGGGCAAACAACATGTTCATGTGAATGCATGGAACTATTTTGCTCCATGTTTGTTGTTACTTTTTTCTTCCAGCATATGCTTTGATTGAGTATACAATTAATGTGATACTGTTAGACTGGAGAAGTAAAGTATTTCTGTTGTTTCGCTCAATGAAATTCCAGCCATTTCACACTTACGTTTTTTAATAGTCAAGCCAATGGCAAAACCTACATTGAACAACAAAATAAACCCAATCAATGCTCCAATTGAGATCCAGTAGAAGTAGCTCGAGAAGTCTAGCCCTCTATCTATTAGTACCCTCCTTCCAAGTGTTACACCAGATACTGTGATCTATCAACATAGGAAAACAAGTATCGTGTAAGAGTTATGGCCATTGCATTTTACATGTTTTTATAATTAATTCATAGTCGCTATGTCGAAGTGCACCTTTAGCCATCTTGGTGCCAAAAACTCATTTCCAGTTAAGCCTATTTCAGCATACGATAATGGGGAGAGCCAAAATCCCCATTTTAGCCAATTAGGCATAGAAGCTGTAGTAATATGACATGGAAAGTGTTAGCGATATTTACTTTTGTAAGAAATTAGGACTTGTCGCTTTCTAGCAATATAAAGTTCATGAAAATAAGGGTGTGTCTTACGTCGAGGAATGATGAAACCCCCGAATAGAAGGATGACTAGAAATAACATTGTACCACTGAATGAACCAGCCACCATTGTTTGGCAATATGATGCGGCACAACGAAACAATGATAATGCTCCGGTGTGGATGAGGAAGAGGACGAGGAGCTGACGGAAGAATCTAAATACAAGAATAGTTCATGTTAATACTGTTATAAATAACGCTTGTATTTATCATAAAACCAATGGGCTAGTATATATATGCACGTATAGGTATGGCATATATGTAGGAAACAACTTACATAATAGGATAAATACACAGCTATATAATATATATCTACTTCTGTACCCTATTCTGTACTTTGTGATGTAGTATTTGGCCTGATCGGTCCGTTTTGTAAAATTATGTTTCGTATGGACTATTTAAACTCTATAGTGTATTGATGCTTGGTATGGTTTGTTGTGATGTATGTACATGGTTCAACAATGTTTCTGTGTGTACTATCTACTGATCTAGAAAATAGTATGGTGAAAACACTAAGGATTTTGGATTGAAAATCCGGAATATTTGATACATATTAATCTTCCTATAAAGCTTAGTAAAAAATATGGAAGCGCCACATCGCCATAAACCACATGTTTTCCAATGGTATGAAATGATTCTTAGTATCATTATCTAGAATCCACCACTAGGCTCTAGAGTCTCCAAAATTGAGTGAAAAAAAAGAAATGTAAGAGTGGCATGTCAGAAGTTGTGCTTCTCACAATCAATGTGAGACTATTTCCAATATTCTCCTCCTCACACATTGGTGGTGCACTTCTACAACCATGAAGTCCACGGAAATGTTACGCGTCTGGGCTCTAATACCAATTGTCAGATCAGACTCTGGTCGTATACCTAGGTCCAACCAAATTTTACTCCCCTTTATATACTACTGAATACAGAAAACGGTTACAAAGGTTTAATGGTGCGTTACTAGTAGTAAATACTCAACTAATGCAGAGTGCTAAATGCAGAAAAACGGTCAGCAAACAGACTTTTAATGTAAAAAATTAACTCTTACTTCTAACCGACTTATGTATGACCGAAAGAACTTTAACAAAAACAAATATGCAGTGAAATTACTTAACGTGGCATGGCATGGCATTGGTAACTGTATTGACTTAGGTAGGAAACCAGAGGGAAAGGCCAGACTTTTCATACCCCTGTACGCTACAGAAATTACTGTTCATGCTACAGAAATTCTTGGGCATGCATTCATCATTATTTTTTATTTTACTCAGGTGATTATACGTGCAATCTGAATGACTCGATCAATCATCTAATGAATCACTAGCTACTTAGGCTTTACAACACAATTGTAATTTTACCTGGGTGCTTCAGGAGTATAGCCAATGAGGTAGTAAGATATTGATGTCCATGCTACTGACTCAACTAATGAGACTGGAATCTTTAGGATACAAGCTGGTATTGCATAAGCCCACGCAGGATAGAAGTAGTCGTCTCTTTGTTTGTAAAAGATCGGGAGTCTGCTAATTGCCATGGCTAGCTCAGGGAATCCATTCACCAGCAGCAGCAGGAGTGCATAGAAGAGTGAACCCATGTAATTGTTAGCATGGACTCTATCAACACCCATATGTGTGCGCAAAAATACTGTGCCAGTAATAACGGCAAGTAGTCCAAGCTGCAGTAAAAATATGTGTTATGTTAATTTCTGGCGGTCATGAAGAGAAAAATGCACAATCACATTTCATTAAATTACAAGTTCCATCAATTTTTATTATAAAATTTGCAATACATACTCTTTCACCAAAAAGGCAAAAACACTTCAGCTGTGGTTCTGTCGTACAGGTTATAAGCAGCATTGAAGTCGTTAAATTGTAGTGTCAGAACCGGGTGAAGATTAAGATGCTGACATGCTGCACAAGTTCCCAGTGTGCTAACTTTTTTGTAATGGGAGATAGTGTAATTTAGATATGGTCCAGGAGTTCACTGTTACAGTGTTCCCTAATCCCAGCAATATTTCGCGTTTGAGCACACCTAAACCTATGCACTACATTCCCTTAACTGAACTATATCAATGCTACAGTTCACTCCAAAGGTGAAAGTGACTCAGATGCATATTTAAATTAGTATAAGAGTTTAAAGTTCTCAATCTTTAGTGCAAAGGCTTTATTGCGACCTCCATAGGAACAGAAGAACATGTATTGTTGCCTTCAGAAAATAGAGAAACTACACCACATTTCTTCTAGGTTTTGATATATTTCTATCTGTAACTAATACTGTGCATGGTACATGTAGTTTTTAGATTGTGTATACGAACTATAATCCAACGTACATTTATCAACACCTAGATCTGTTGACGTTAGGTGAAGCATTGTAAAACTAAGTGCAAAAAGGTGAATACATAATGTATTCATCGATACTCAAAACGTTGAGTTTATCAACCGCACGTTTCTCTAAAAGATAGCTTTCTACTTGCTTACCTGAACAGCTTTTGTTATGTAGATGAACGCACTCCTTTTCATAAGAAGAAGCTCCCTTGCAAAACATGCCTTCAGGAGATCCCACTTGGATAATGAGTAGATACTGAAGGACAAGGCATTCTTATGTCCTTTTGATTTGTCATAAGGCTTTGAAAGCTCGTCGACAAGATTCTGACCAACTTGAGATGCTTTGAACTTATTGCAGAATTGGTCAACTGTAACAAAAGTGTATCTTTCTTCGCTACGGCTCCAGTATTGCTGTTGATCTTTTTTTGACAAGACCTATACATAAGTTTGGAAGACTGAACAATTCCTACTTTCTGATGGTAATAAGCAATAACGATTCTAATGAGCAAGACAGACCCAGGTTAACCTAATCTATATCCAATTATTTTATATTAACAAGCTGTAGTTTATATTGAATGTATAGCAAAATTATAGGTGTAACTCCTACATTGCACAAATTTTGAAACTAGAAATATGTCTCTACAAAACATTTGCTATTTGGACAGCTCTAGAAACCTAAAATGCTTAATTTAGTTATTATGCATATTGTACCAAATGATATGCCGATGTGGCAAACAAAATTTGACATGCCAGATCGGCATTCGGCCTGACTACAACAGAAAGATTCGATTAGATTCCACAAGAACTAGGGAGGCTCAAATCTGCACTTTTTATGAGGCCTGTCTCAATGTTTAGGTAAAGTGCAAGACTCATGCATGTGTCTTGTATACGTTTTTCTAAATTTTATGAAATTAAGCACCATTAAGTCATAGCACCATGGCTTATATGAACTCATAGACGCTGTCGGTGCTTGTTTTTACATAAGCACTTCAGTAATTAGTCAGACTGTGTAAATTAATATTTTGTTAAATACCTCTTGAAGAAAGTCAGCGGCTCCTTTTCTTTCCGGGCACTTGAACCCACATGATTCAAAGAAACTCATAATGCAACTCTTAGGGCCATGGTATACAATTTTTCCTTCGGCCATCAAGATAATATCATCAAAAAGTTCGTAAGTCTCTGGTGCTGGTTGAAGGAGTGAGACCACTATGGTAGACTCTGAGATCTGAGCCAGCTGTTGGAGGCAAGAAACAATTTGGAAGGTTGTAGAGCTATCCAGCCCAGTTGATATTTCATCCATGAAGAGCGCTTTTGAGGGTCCTACTATCATCTCCCCTGATTGTAAGACAATTTTTATAAGCAAAAAAGAAAGGAAAATAAGCATCCATTATTTAATTAACTTATTTATCTTATATAAACCAAAATCGAGCTTGGGAATACTAAACTAAATATATCATTTTACTAGCTATATTCACAATCTTGTTGGGAAAAAATCATGCTAAGTTGCAGTATACCCTCCCCGTATTGTTGGATTAGTTATAACAAGGTTGGCTTGCACGCTTTCATCAGAAAGGAAGTTTGCAGTATACCCCTACCCCGTATTGTTGGATTAGTTGTAACAAGGTTTTATAGTAGTGCGTGTTAATAAAAGTAATGAAAGCATCGACAAAATAAAATAGCATTGGAAACAAAAAGGTGTAGACCTTCGAATACACACTTACGGAAATTTAGTCAATGAACTGTAGGTTTTTTAATTTAACCACTACAAGATTATAGTTGAGATAATACAAAAGAATCCTATATATAATAAAATCACCTGTGGTTAGTCTTTTCTTCTCACCGCCTGAAATACCTCTTCTCATGGCATCTCCCACTATTATGTCAGCGCATATGTCAAGTCCCATGATCTATGAGGCAAGAAAGAGGTTATGCACAGGGAAAAAAATTGCGCTGGATCCAGAGCAGAGAGCACTCTTCTTTGAACAGCGATTACCTTCATAATGTAGTCCGTTTGCATGCTCCTCTCTAAACCTTCCGCAGATATTGCCTATAGAAAAGTGTAGCTAAATTGTAAATGCTGCAACTAAAATGAATTGGGCCGTACACACATGATACGATTTTTTTAAAGAGTCAATAGGAGAGGACCCCACTGGAGAATTATATTAGCAGAAAGAGTGGTGTTTACAGTCTTGTTTCAATATGCATGATCAGGAAAGGCGCAGTACATACAAAAAAGGGCTTAGTGTTTACTACCTTCATATACGTATCTATGTCGGGGTCAGGGGTGATCCCAGCCTCCTTCTCCCTCGTAATGATTTCCTTCATGATTTCTGATTTACACAAGAAACTTTGTTAAGTAGCTAGAGGTCCTTATTACTTTGGACATTTGCTCGCTTCAATAACGTACGTAGTTACCTGCTCTGGTACCAACGCCCTGAAATCTTGCAGAGAAGTCAAGCGTCTCCCTGACAGTCATCTCAGGGGCATGAAGGTCATACTGACTGATGTAAGCTGATGTCTTCTCCGGAACAAACCCATTCAGCTTCACGCCATTGTACTCAATCTCTCCTGTTACCTACAAGAGGCACATGCATACATACATACATACATATGTGCATGTGATGGAAGAATATACTGAAATTTGCCGCACTATGTATGGTATGGTTGGTTATTGCCTCTGGTTTTGTTTGCAATCTACATAGAACTGAGAAAAGGGAATGAGATGCAGGTCATTTTGTGGTAGTGGTAACTAATTAAAATGTTGAGCGCTCTACGTGTTGATCATATGTATTTTTTGACTGAGTAAATGTGTTGAGGAAAAGAAAGATAAAGGGTGAAGTGATTGATCAATCTTCAACCTTGAGATTTTTGCTGAGCTTTCCTGCAATTGCAAGCAAGAGGGTGGTTTTGCCGCAGCCTGGGGGCCCAAGGAGGAGAGTGATCCTGGAAGGCTTGACGACGCCGGTGACATTTTTGAGGATGTGGATCCTTGCTTGCTGGCGGTTGAAGCCGAGGCCGAGCATGGTGCTGAGCAGCTGGGAATTAAGTTGGCATTTGAGCAAACAGGTGGTGGGCATGGGTGGAGGCATGGAGACAGAGTCGATCGAGATGGGCTTACAGAGAGTGTGGAGAGCGCCGAGTTGAGGAGCGTGGGGAGCGGCTTGCCGTGGACAACCTGGCATTCCGCCTCCACACACACGTCCCGCCACCGCACCTCCACCGTCGGCTGCCGCACGCCCACCCTGCAAATTGAAATTGCATTAATTTCAGACGTAGGTAGGAGCGGCTTTGCTTTGCTTTGCTTGCCTGTCCATCCTCTGGCGCTGCTTCCGCAGCAGGCGGAGGTTGTCGCGCTGGATATTGGCGACGAGGCTCTCCACCACCACCCGCCGCTCCGCCGCGCCCAGCCTCCGCACGTCCACCACCTCCAATCCATCCGCATTGGCGCAGCCATGGAGACGAGCGTGGAGCAGCGACGTGTGGACCCTGTCGTAGGTGGGCAGCCTCTCGATGGCCGCCCATTTCAGCTCAACTTCATCTTCGTCTTCAGCATGATCCCTGAATGAGAGGCTCTCCCTGGAGCTTACCGCCGCCGCCCGCAACGACGACGACAGCTGCCTGCAGCTTATTGAATGTACTAATGACGCCTTCATCCCGCCGGCCGCCGTCTCTACTGACTCTGCCTCTTGTTCACCACCGAGCTGCTGCTCGCCCTCCATCTCCACCTCGATGCCTGCATCATCATCTCCTGCTTGTTGGTGTTCCGCCACCGCCAGCTCGACCTCGCCCATGGATCGTCGATCAGCTCGACCTTCCTTGACTTTGCTAGCTAGCTACCCGGATGCAGCTAGCAATTTCTGCTACTAGTTTAATTTGCAAGCTCCACAAGCACATGCAAATGCGTCCATGCATCCATGCATGCATTTCCCTACGTAGAAGATTAAAATAGGAAGAAAGATCCGGTGACTCGTTCAGTATATAAAGAAGATTAAAATAGGAAGATCCGGATCGCTACATCTCAGAGTTGGTCAAAGCCAGCTGCAAACAAATTTCTTAATAATGCTGCTCCTCGATCGATTGCGCGTCTCCTCCTACCGATGTCTGTATCTCGTGCTCAGGCTGAAACATCACTTCACATGCAGTACAAATTAATATATTCTTCTGATTTTTTTATAATCACTATTTATTAGACTAACATATCATAGCCAAAAAGCTAAAAACCGTAATTAAAAAACACCCATATATATCTAGGAAACATATATATATATATATATATATATATATATATATATATATATATATATAGGAAAAATACTTTCTACACGGGTGTAGTTACACCCACCTCTAATATACCACCTAAATAAACTTGAAATACTCCTTTATCACTTTAGGTACATTTGTATACTAATTATAAGATACTCCAATGTGAACTACGAAAAACTTGTAAAGGAGTTCATAGTTTTAGCGTATTTTGTAAATACCCTTATATCTGCGCATAAAAGGAGTATGTCAAAAATGTACATACCACTTCGAAAAATTGTTCATACCACCTAGATGGTCTTAAATACTTGTATACTACACGTACATACCCTCCGTTCGCGAGATACTCCCTACATTGTGAGATACGATATAGGGTGTAACTACACCCGGTGTGAAAGAGGCTTCCTATATATATATATATATATATATATATATATATATATATATATATATATATATATATATATATTATTATTATAAAGAACAAGTTGGTGGTCGTATGTCTCCACCAACCGTCCTATTCCTTCAACTTCTCACCATTCAGTACTTCTCAATAGATCAAAGTAACTCATAACATGATTATTTATAAATATAATAAATTTCGTTGCAACACACGAGCACATGACTAGTGTGTGTGTATATATATATATATATGTATATACATATGTATATGTATATATATGTATATATATGTATATACATATGTACATGTATATATATATACATATACATATGTGTGTGTGTGAAGTCTCTTTTTTCTCCGTATGTTGTATCTCACATCATAGGAAATATCGAGCACAACGGATAGTATGTACGTATATTATATGAGTATATAAGATCACCTAGGTGGTATGTACGCTTTTTAGAGATGGTATGTATATTTTTAGATATATTTCTTTTTATGTACGATTATAAAGGTTTGTAAAATATGTAAAAATCATAGATTGCCTTGAAATTTTTCATGTATATCACATGGAGTATCTTATAATTAGTATATAAGTATACTCAAAAGATAAAGGAGTATTTGACATTCATTTAGGTGGTACATCAAAGGTGAGAGTAACTATCCAAAAGATGTATGTATGTATGTATGTATGTATGCTCGCTCGCGAAACATGCAACTGCATCACCTGCAACTAAAGTTATAATTTCGAGACTGACTACTCAATTAAAATTTAAACATGGCTTATCTTTTAGTTTATTTAGAGATATATATATATATACGCCCTCCCTTTGAGATATTCCACTATAGAAAATTTAGGACCGTAACGCCATTGTCACTTTCCTCTCTCCTTCCCCAGCTCTCATCCATGGCTGCCACCGAGCTCCATCTGTAGCCACTCCGCTAGCTAGGGACCACCCACGTACGCCGGCCCTCTGATCTGTGGTATTCTTATGCTAGCTTCTGATCTGCGGTTTGGCATTTGGGCTGTTCAACTTCTTGCTTATTTAATTACCCCTCCCTGCTTAACTCTTCTTCAATCTTAGTATGAATTTCTAGTCGCCGACGGGCGAAGGAGGGGTGAAGGAAGAAGATAGGGGGTATTGTATTTCAATTTTTTTCGTAACAGTGGTAACGTTATAGGGATCTATTTCTAGTTGAAACTAGAAACTCTACGGTGGTATATATCTAAATGATCCAATTTTTTTTTGCAAAGTGTCCAATCCTATACATCTACTAGATGCGAAAACGCGACGTGACGCCGCGCTAGCTGCTACGTAGACCAAAGAAAAAAGCGTACAGTTCATAAGAGGGGTTTTCAACAAAAATCAAAGTTTAATTACATAAAACGAGGTGATTTACGAAAAGTATTGTTTTATTCTGTGAAGGACGGTTTTTCTAATAAAAATCGAGAATCTATATGTAATTTGAAATATATCTTGTGCGAAAAGGTTGTTTCTAGGAGCATCTATAGAATCAAATAACATATTACACATATTCATGGAAATTCTACAATATGTCCCACATCTACAAAAGGAGACCATACAAAGTGTCGTAATTCTATTGAGGGGGAAAACACAAGAAGAAGTGCAAGAAAGCACAAGAAGATGAGGTTAGAGAAAGTGTGAGCATAATAGGTGGTCGTGAAAATGAAGAACTTGAAGAGATCGGATGATCGGCACCATAAAAGTTAGGGCCTATGGATAGATTTGTGAATATGATTGATCCTCAAGAGAGCACTTTAAGCACTCAAGAGTTGAAGAGGCAATAAAAAATTACGGGGGCAATTTGGAGAAGGATGGTGTAATAGGGTTTTTTTTTGTTGCATTGATTTGTTCCATTGATATTTTTGTTTTATTTCACTAATAGTCTTGATTTTTTCCATGGGAACGTTTGATTTGTTGCATTGATTTGTTGTATTGTTTATTTCTTTCAAACATTATCAATGAAAATATCTCCAACCCGTGCGCTGACGTGCTTGGAATCTGCAGGCCAGTAAAATAAAGCACAGGAATTATCGAATGTGCAAGCAGCGCCCAGGGCACGACGCTTAATTTGCTACAGGCGGCGGCTAGGTTAGTGTTGGGGAAGTGTGCATTGACTTTGCTCTGTTTTGACTTCACTCTACATTGAAATTTCAGGGATGGAACCCCACATAATCAGTTGACATTGGGCTTAAGCAAGTCGGCCAGTTAATTTGGGGCAGCAGCAGCGATATATATACATAGTCTAAAATAGATATGTATCGCGTGCGAAAAATTTTAAAATTTCTTAGATGTCAAATTTAACTAGTTTACTAACTAGTTCAAACAAGTTTGAACTAAATTTTGAATTGTAGTTGGCTTTTTAATAATAGTTTGATTGTAGGTATATGTCGATTATATATATAAATCAGCAAAGTATGTGATCTAAATCGTTCAAAACTTTGAATCTACCTTGGGTGCTTATAGGTGCTCGAGCACTCCCTCCTCTCATCGTGGTTGAAGAAGACCCGGCCGGTCGGCCGGCCCAGAGGGTGAAGAACCGAAGGCGGAAGGTCGGAGGACGGAGGATGAAGAACAGTCGGACTGCTAGAGTGAGTCAGCTGTCAGCACAGAGGGTCTGAGGCCCATTCGGTGGCTTAAAGCCCAGCGCCCTAGCCGGCCCAAGTCAATGGCAAATACTGGCCCAAAACCACAAGACAACAGAACAGTAGATTAGAACCCGAGGAAGATGAACATGCACGACGCGCCGACGTTGAACAGTAGTCAATAGATAAGTTCACGGTCTCACCTCTCACGGGGAGGCGGTCACCGGTCGGCTACTTGGCGCGGAGCCGCGGAGGGGGAGGCTGGGGGCGGTCGGCGGCCCGGCACGGAGGGTGGCTCGGCAGGAGGGGCGGGCGGAGCGGGGGCGAGGAGGTGGTCGGCCACTTGGTGGCGTCCGGGCGCTGGCATGGCCGCGCGGGCGAGGTCGAGTAGGAGCGGCGGAGCGTAGCGACGGTCGGTGGACAGGGCGACGATGCCAACGAGCGACGATGCCGACGAGATGACGAACAGACGAAGCTATTCTCCATTCGCCTGAGCGCCCGCTGTGGATTCACTTCACCGTTTGCAGAAATGTCGATAGAAGTGGTGCGCGTCTGCACAGACTGGTAAAATGGTAAGCAGCTCATGAGTGCGGTCGCCGATCAGGTCGTTTGCGGTCTGCTTGAGCCCGAGTGCGAGTGCCCGACTACCCGTCGCGCCTGTGATTCCGTGTCTCAGTGACTCAGTGTCTGGTGTCTCCGTGGCGTGAGGCGCGTTGCCGTGTCGGCAGTCGGCGTGAGTGCGTGACTGCAGACTACTTGAGGGCACTGAGGAGTAAGTACTAACTGAGACTGATGTAAATTATTGTTTAATCGATAGTCGACAGTAGGCATTAGGCATTAGCCGATTAGCCAATTTATTTAATCATTTATTGACTGGTTGTTGTTTAATTATTCTTAGATTTACAAAAATGGAGAAGCGAACTTTGCACAAATATTTCTCAAACAATGCAGCTAGTAGTAACCCTCCAACCATAGAATGACTTAATAACTTGATGGTGTGCTACACTGAGCGAGAGATATTTAGAAGCCTTGATAACAAAAGAATCATTCAGCGCTTTCAAGACATGAAATCTCGTAGAGTGAAATTGTGTCGTAATCAGATTTAGTGACTTAGTGGTATGTTTTCATTTTATTTTTAATGTTTATGGACATTCACAATTCAATAATATATCACTACATTTGATATTTCTTATATGTAGATCATGTAGAGTGAAATATTTATGAACATTTGGAGCACATTATCCATTAGTAAGTTACTAAATTTATTGTATTGTACATTTTTAATTTGTTCTCTTCCTATTTATATATGAATTTGATATTCTAATGACAAAAGACTAGTAAATATAGCTTTGATATATTTATATTGTACTATAGCCTCAACGGTAAAGCTCCCCTTCTATTTTTATCCTGGATTCACCACTGCTATTGCTAGCAGGTAGAGTATGGTTTGTCACAATAATGCAGCTGATCGTGCTTGGCTTTCTGCTCCTGCTCATCCATGACGGCGGCGGAGGACCTGTGGTCGAGCCAGGCGATGATGTCGCGGAAGACGACGTCGATGTTGTCGGGCGTCTCGCCGGAGGTGAGGGCGTGCCACATGCCGGGGTAGAGGTTGAGCGTCTTGTCCTGGCTGGCCGCCGAGCGGTAGAGCAGCTCGCTCACCGAGGGGTCCGTGACCTTGTCGTCCCCGCCGTGCACGATCAGAAACGGCAAGGACACCTACTCCATCCATCCATCCATGATTGATCAATTGGAGATCGATGCTAGGGATCGATCGAGCTAGCTAATTAAGATGCGAGGATGCGACCTGTGGGAGGAGGTGGGCCTCGAGGTGGAGGCTGACCCGGAGCAGCTCGTAGGCGGTCTTGAGGCGCGGCTTGCCCTTGTAGCACAAGGGGTTCCTCCGGATCTCCTCCCGCTTCTCCTCCGTCCGGTAGGCGGCGGCGATCACGTCGTTGGTCGGCACGATCCTCCACGTTGGGATGATGCTCGTCATCGCCTTGAGAAGGTTCACCACCACCGGATGAGGCCTCATCTCCTCTGCGATCTGCAATTCATCATGTACCGTCTCCTCTAATTTCACATTCATTCATCCACTACAGTTTACTTCGAAAATCCTTCCACATGCAACTCGCCGATAATAGTCCTCCCACTCTACTAACATCGTGTTAGGAAATCTGGGCCTGAGCCAGCAGCCTAGATCTATAGTGGACACCTCATTGTAAACTATAAATAGATAGCCATGCCAACAATTTTGTATACATGAATGAGAAAGCAATAAAGAAAGATCAAGAGTTCTATCTGTTAAGGGTATTAGAGATAAGAGATAGAATAACAATCTTATTCTTCTTATTCTATCTCTTATCTCTAATACCCTTAACACTATCTATCTCTCTGTGTGTTCAATCTATTATTCTGTCTTCTGTGATTGATTCGATTTGTTCTAAGCAGAGAAATTGATTGGACTGATCGCCAGCGATGGTTTCTCAACACGTTATCAGTACGACTTTGCTCCGGTCAATCGAAGATAATCATCGAAGCCAGAATAGATTGAATTATCTAGATCGCTGTAAATTTCGCAATTTTTCACGTTCTAGATTGAATTTCCACGGTGCAAATCCACCTTAATCTACCGCGAGCAGACTTGAAGTCGTCGGCACAATATCGATCGGTAGATTGAATCATGGGGTAGATGTTGATTGCACTGTAGATTAGAAAAAGAAAAAAACGAAAAATTCTGCACGGTTCGATTCTGCACGGCCACTGCGCAAGAAAAAAAACAGGTGCCGACCGACAGCCCACCGCCGGCTGACCACCGCCTCCCGCACGAGGCGCTGCCGCCGCCAGCTACTCGGCCGCCCGTCATGTTAAATCCTTCGACATGCAACTCGTCGATAATATGCCTCCCACTCGACTAACATCGTGTTAGGAAACCTGGGCCTAGGCCAATAGCCTAGGCCCATGGTGAGCATCTCATTGTAGACTATAAATAGGGAGTCATACAAGCAGTTTTGTATACATGGATGAGAAAGCAATAAAGAAAGATCAGAAGTTCTCTCTATCTCTCTGTGTGTTCAATCTATTATTCTGTCTCATGTGATTGATTCGATTTGTTCTAAGCAGAGAAATCGATCGGACTGGTCACCAGCAATGATTTCTCAACACATCGTACGTAGCATGCCTACACTACGGGCCTGTTCTTTAGAGCTTCTAAAAGCGGTTTTTTGGCATTTGCTACATTATCTAACTTTTAAATGGAGTATTTTCTCAAGACGGGATTTATAAGTTAATTGTAGTACACGTTAAAAGCCTAACATCTGTATCAACCAAAATCGCAAGCGAGTATCTCTCTCCGTAATCTCTGTCACAAACAACCAAAATTCAAAAATTTCAGCCAAAAGCCATAAGCTGCAGCCAAAAAGAACAGACCTACTACTACCGGTCTAAAGTTGCGGCCTTCAGATGCTACCAGGGAAAAATAATGTTCGGTTTGCAAATTTTATCAAAAGTAGCGACAGAAGGGGTAACCATCGGTTACCGATTGATATTTTTCAGACGAAAATTTTGAATTAATTATTTTTTTAATTCTTTTAGATGAAAATTAGGTGAATCTGAGATTTTTTTGACGGGTTTAAGATTTTTACTGAGCCCACCGCTATCCTTGGTAACCGCTGTTTGCTAGTGAAATTTCAACCATAGATTTTTCCTGGCTACAGCGCAGAAAACATAGGAAAAAGAAAGACAAAAGCAAATTCGGTTGGGCGATGGTCAATGCTAAGGGTAGGTACCAACAACTGACCTTGCACATGGGGGCGACGAGGACGGCGCCGGTCCAGTAGGAGGGGCGCATGCGGTGGAGGAGGAGCGCGACGGCGCCGCCCATGGACTCGCCCAAGAGGAAGCGAGGGAGCTGTGGCGATTGTGCTTGGACGGCGGTGGAGAAGAAGCGGTCGCAGTCGTGGACGAGGGCGTCGAAGGAGGGGACGTAGCCCTGGAGCCCCTCCGACTTGCCGTGGCCCTCGTAGTCGACGCCGTAGACGGCGTACCCGGCCTGCGCCAGGCGAACCCCCGTGCCGCGCATCGTCACGCTGCACTCCACCGCGTACCCTGCAGCAGTACAGTACTCCATGCAGGCATGATTGGTAATACATATAAATGGATCGATCGCGAGTAGTATACCAACCCACCATGGCACATGAAGACGAGGGCCTTTGTGGGTTGCCTGGTGGGCAGCCATCTGCAGGTGAAGAGCCTCATCCCCCGGGAGTTGTTGACGAACTCCTCTCGGAATTCGTATTCGACGTCGCTGCTCATCTTGGGCTCCCTAGCTTGATTCGGCCGGACGTCGGGGGAAGACGATCAAGAGACTGCGCAGGCAGAGGGAGACGATCGAGCCTGCGGGCTCAAATGAATGAATTCTATATCCACCGAATAAATATAAATCAGCTAGGGATCGAGAGACGTCCGTGTGTGGATGCAGAGCAAAGCGCGCAGATTAATAATTACTCCGGTCCATCCTTGGAGGATCTATCGAGCTGCTAGTGCCAACAACGTGTGGACTCCGCCCCCGCCTGCATCCAATCATTTAGTTATCCTATATACTTTGATATTATATCCATCCATCTCCCTCGGCAACTCCATCAAATGCATCAGATATGTCTAATATGACTTATAACTAAAAATTTTAAATTTAAGCTGTTTACGATAGGGATTACGGAGAGATACTCGCCTGCGATTTTAGTTGATACATACGTTGGGCATTTAACGTCTACTACAATTAACTTCGCAGACTCTATCTTGAGAAAATACTATGTTTAAAAGTTAGGTATTGTAACAAAAGCTAAAAGCCACTTTTAAAAGCTGTTAAAGAACAGACCCAAAATAAAGGGCTTCTTTTACAAATTTTTTCAACAAACAAAGACCACAAAAACATATCTAGTCTTGGAGAAAGGTCCCTATGCTACCTCGGGCCCACAACCACCTTGGAGTGGCAGTGCCCATTGGAGGGTCTACCCCGAATCAAGTCTCCAAACTAACCCCGGGCGAGGTCCACGAAGCTAACCCTGGAAAGGTCTGGGCCCAACCCCAGACGAGGTACGCAAGGTCAATCCTGAAAGAGTCCGAAGCCAACCCCAGGTAAGGTACACAATACCAACCTTGGAAGGGTCCGAGGCCAACCCCGGACCGACCCCGAAGTCTCAGACGTAGCGGAGCCCACGTGAAGCAAATGACACAAATACCCCTAGGAGTAAATTAGGCTTCAAGGGTAATCTTGTAACTTCACTTCTTCTCTCCCTTTGTAAATAGGACCCTACGTAATGGAGGAGGGGAGGCCATTTGTAACTATAGAACACTCATATTGAATACATTTGGTGGTTGTGTACTTTTATTTGGGTCCCTTCCTACTCTTGGCTGTCTTCGCATCTGACTGAGGATAACTCTAAATTAACTGTCCAGATTCGTACTTTAACGACTAGTATTAACAACTAGTATTAACAAGAGGATGATCACAGCGTCCCTGACAGTGACATGCCACAATTGTTGCGTCTCACATATATCACTGCCCACTAGCTTCTATGAATGTCACCATCTTGGTTGAAGGGTGTTGGTACATTCATTCTTTGTTTAGCACATATATACCCCGTTTAGCATGTTGCAGCTTGTTTACTTTAACTGCATGCTGTTTCCATAATTGGTCAAGACTCAAGTGTATCTAAATTCTAAAGCTGGAAGAACCTAACCTTACCACGAGAATATCATATGTGTTTCTGTTTCGGGATGTCACAGTATAGAGAAGATTCCATGAATGGTATTGGATTGGGTTGAAATGTACATGGTTAGTAGCGAGTCCTATGAACTTGCAGAACTGGAAGATTTGAGGAATTTATGTTTTATTTTTCAAATTTGGCACTCAAGTGTTTGAGGAATTGTCGGATTGTAAGCTTTTTTTGTGCATTTTCAGATTACCAGTTGTAATGAATCAGCGGTATATGCATTAATTATCACAGTTGTAAATTTATGACCAAATTTACATTTTTACAGTCGAAATGGGGTTAACAAAGCAACAGACGCTGACCTGACGACGTTATCCAGTCTGTTGTCTCCTAGACTAGATCTCGCAGGTCATCGTGCTACCACTATCTCCGAGGCCTTCCCTGCGGGATCAGATGATCTGCAGCGACGGTGGAGCGCCGGGCGTACGCGAGGGTGGGGCTCCTCGGCAACCCCGAGTGAGGTACACAATACCAACCTTGGAAGGGTCCAGAGCCAACCCCGGACCGACCCCGAAGTCTCAGACGTAGCGGAGCCCACATGAAGCAAATGACACAAATACCCCTAGGAGTAAATTAGGCTTCAAGGGTAATCTTGTAACTTCACTTCTTCTCTCCCTTTGTAAAATAGGACCCTACGTAATGGAGGAGGGGAGGCCATTTGTAACTATAGAACACTCATATTGAATACACTTGGTGATTGTGTACTTTTATTTGGGTCCCTTCCTACTCTTGGCTGTCTTCGCATCTGACTGAGGATAACTCTAAATTAACTGTCCAGATTTGTACTTTAACGACTAGTATTAACAAGAGGATGATCACAGCGTCCCTGACAGTGACATGCCACAATTGTTGCGTCTCACATATATCACTGCCCACTAGCTTCCATGAATGTCACCATCTTGGTTGAAGGGTGTTGGTACATTCATTCTTTGTTTAGCACATATATACCCCGTTTAGCATGTTGCAGCTTGTTTACTTTAACTGCATGCTGTTTCCATAATTGGTCATGACAAATTCACAATTGAGTCAAGACTCAAGTGTATCTAAATTCTAAAGCTGGAAGAACCTAACCTTACCACGAGAATATCATATGTGTTTCTGTTTCGGGATGTCATAGTATAGAGAAGACTCCATGAATGGTATTGGATCGGGTTGAAATGTACATGGTTAGTAGCGAGTCATATGAACTTGCAGAACTGGAAGATTTGAGGAATTTCTGTTTTATTTTTCAAATTTGGCACTCAAGTGTTTGAGGAATTGTCGGATTGTAAGCTTTTTTGTGCATTTTCAGATTACCAGTTGTAATGAATCAGCGGTATATGCATTCTATTTTTTTTTTGTAAGAATGTCTGAAGCTTGAGACATGTTCTGATAAGTGAATTGTGTAAATATGGTTTGTGACTTGATGCATCAAATTGTGTAAATGTTTTGGTGCACTTGTGCCTTAGATTGATGAAATGTAACAGTGTCAGGTTTGTGATTGTGAGAAATGCAATGTTCTGAGTTGTGTCAATTTGAGTTCACATGAGCAGTAGCAGATATCTGGAAGCATTTGTGTCAAGCTGTTTTTTCAAATGCTTACTGGAAGCAGCAGTAGCAGATATCTAGGATGTTCTAATGTTATACCTGATAAAAATTAAATATTATTAATTATCACAGTTGTAAATTTATGACCAAATTTACATTTTTACAGTCGAAATGGGGTTAACAAAGCAACAGAGGCTGACCTGACGACGTTATCCAGTCTGTTGTCTCCTAGACTAGATCTCGCAGGTCATCGTGCTACCACTATCTCCGAGGCCTTCCCTGCGGGATCAGATGATCTGCAGCGGCGATGGAGCGCCGGGCGTACGCGAGGGTGGGGCTCCTCGGCAACCCCAGCGACATGTACGGCGGCAGGGCGGTCTCCTTCACCGTCGCCGACTTCTGGGCCGCCGAGCTGCTCATCCAGCCATGTAATATGTATGGAGAGTCAAACGGTTAGTTTTTGAACGGAGAGTCTATATAAGTGCACCTTGTAATATGGAAGATTCAGTAATATGGAAGATGCACCTTGTAAATTGGCCATGTGGTCGGCAAATTGGTTTCGTGGTAGGCGAAAATTCAGTAATATGGAAGATGCTCCTTTAGGGTACTCATGGATTGCGAGGTTTCGATCATGCGAATGGCGTGTCAGGGAGAGAGATATAAAAAGGAGAACTAAATAAACACCGCAAATTGAATTGAAATAGATCGGTAATCGACAACGTACCGAAAGGCCTTAGTGAGAGTGTTGTCATGTTAATAACGTGTTGTAGGATTGGGGTCACAATGCCGACGAATGATCACATAAGAATGAGAAAATAGAGGAATACTATGTAGTTCCGATAGCCTCTCAATTTTTTAATAATAAATACAAGATCCATATATGTATATACAGTATACAGCCCTCCTTCCACCACCTTATATAGGTCAGAGAGGTGCGTTTTTTCTTGCAAGGGACTACAATAATACTAGGACACTGACGTATCATAATCTACATGCCAATTCAATATACTAGCTAGTACATAAGCCATAAGTCATAAACCATAAACTAAAAAGAATTATATCTCCAACCAAATCAAGAAGAAATAGATGCATTGATGGATTGTTTTCTTTTTTTTTTCTTACTCCTAGCTTAGCTTAATTGTGTTGTGCCTAAATAAGCACTAGTAAGTGAGCTGCAGCGGCTGACCCCTTGGATTTGGATTTGGATTTGCATCCCGCCGCCCAGGCCCAGGCCCAGGCCCAGTACTACTAGTCAGGGTAAACAGGCCGGCGATCATGGCGTTCACGTCCCCCGGCGTCAGCCTCACCGCCGCTCCGTTCCGTCGGTAGAACAACCTGTACGTTGGCACCACTGCCGCCGTCGCCGCCGCCCTCAACGCCTCGCCCATCTCCTCGTCCGCCGCCACCCACTTGTCCTGCATCGCCACCGCCTCCATCACCGCCTCCTCCACGCCACGAGACGCCGTGATCGCGCTCACCACCTTGCTGCCCCACGCCGAGTGCACGTACGCGTCCACGTACCCCCGCGCCTTCGCCCACTGCTCCTCCGCCCACTCCTCCCCGAGGATCTCCTCCATCTTGCTGCTGCCGCGCACCTTCTTGGCGGTGTAGTGAGTGTTGTTCGCCAAGAAGAGGTAGCTCAGCGCCGCTTCTCGGTAGCTTCCCGCCTTGGCGTCCAGCTTCCGCAGCAGAACGAACAACAGCCAACCAATCGGATTCGACGACAAGCTCGACGAGGTCGATGAGAAATCCGGCGAGGCGCTGCCGGAGACAACCGATGAACCGTCCGCGAACTCTTCCGCGCCTTGTTGTTGTTGGTATATATGAGCAAGGGTGTTCTCGTAGTCGGCGAGGAAGACGAGGTAGTTCATCACGTACCGCGTCAGGGGGTGCACTGAGCCGCCGGGCGCGCTGGCCTTGGACGGCTCCTTCTGGATCGCCGCCTCGAAGCTGGCCAGTGCACAGCGTGCCGCCTCGCCGACTTTCCGGAGAGAAGCGCAGGCGCGCGTCGTGACCTCTGAATTGTCCCCGAACGCGCACACGATCGCCGGCAGTATCGTCTCGGTGAGAGCGTCGTGGACGTCAAGCACGCGGAACAGGCGCTCCGGGGCGCGGCGGGCTCGTGCCACGGCAGCCTCAGCGACAGAGAGAAGGCCCGTTGCCTGGTCGTTGGCGATGGCCGCGAACACCGCGTCACCGACAGCCGCGTCGCCGGCGAAGACACTCTCGCAGAGCTCTCTCTCCGCGGAGATGACGGACTTGAACGCGACGGTTGCAGCGGCTAGCCATGACTGTATCTTGGCGTCCACTTGGTCCCAGGTAAGCTTATGGAGCTGGGCGCGCTGCAGGGAAGGTGAGAAGCCGAGCAGGCGCTGCAGCGTGCCGGCCAGCGCCGCACGGCGGCGTTCCTTGAAGGTGGAGATGCACTCCTTGCCATAGCCGGCGGCCATCATGGCCTCGGCGACCGCGCGGATATGATTGGTGATAGTTTGTTGGTCGTGCAGGCTGATGCTGCCTTGGTCATCATCATCGTAATCAGAGATGAAGGCGTTGGCGTTGGGGAGGGATGATGCTGAGAGGAGAAGCTGGAGCTCGAACTGAAGCCTCCGCATGGCGGTCTCGAGAAGCGCCTGTGCTTGGACGAGGCCGTCGCCGGCCGTGTCGACGTTGGTGGCGTCAGACGCGAAGAAGAGCATGGCGCGGTGGAGGTCAGCAGCGGCGCGCAGGAAGTCCTGGGCCTCGACATGATCTGGACAGTCGAGGAAGAGCGAGCACCCGCGGGAGTCATCCGGATGCCACCTGTCGACGAGCGCGGCGGCGGAGGCCACGCTGTCGTCGACGAGGGTGGTGGAGAGCGAGCGGCGGTGGCGGGGCGGGGGCGGAAGGGAGGACAAGGGGCTGCGGAGGCCGGCGCGCGGCATTGAATCGCGTGGCAGCTGATCGATGGAGCTTGGATTGTATTTCTATTCTATTCTACCTCGACGGAGTTCCATCAGCATGGGAATTGTAGCCGGGCAACAAGACATTTCTGATCCGGCCGGCCGGCCTGCCGGCCATGCAAACACATGGCATGCTAATGGGCACCGCAAGGGAATAACTTGCACCCACATACAATTGCGGCCAATAGCACGCGCTAATATCTCTGTTTGGCTGGCACCAAGAGGAGAGACCTGACCCGACCCATTTTATAAACTTTGAAACCAAACAACATCACAATTCCAATATGTAAGCTCACTCCATGCCTGTGATGAGTCCCAGCTTATAACATCACAATTCACAATTGATGATTTTACGTATTGTGCGACACCACGTAACAGTTTGTTTGTTGTTAGTTAGTTATAGGACCCCGGAGCTATGTTATGGTGAGACGGAAAGGACCAGGATTAAGCTAGAAGAGCTTAGATCTAAATCGCTCAAGGGATCGAGACTACACTCAATAGAAGCCGAGATCCAGGCGATCAGGGACCCGCCGAAAGATGACCAAGGCTATTAGATGGTTATAAGCCGGGACAACGAGGAACCGAAATGGGATCTACTGATGGTGGACATAAGGGGTAACAACAAGGTGGATTGAGACTAAGCTCAGAAAGGAGCTGAGGTCCAAAAGGTTCAGGAGCCGAGTGTTGTCATCATACGAGGAAAGACACATTGCGCACCAAGTGACTTGGGTCCATTTGCAAACAAATCAAGTCAAGTTGTAGTCTCAAGAATTTTTTTCGTGGTCTCAAAAACATACCGATTTTCCCTAATCCACGTTGTGAGAGCTTCAACAAATCAATTCGACTCCTTATGCAACTTGAACCCTTCCTCAATTCACTAGGGTAGCTCTTTCTCGCTCCAAGAGGTGAGCTGTAAACTTTTACAACCACGCCGGGTCTCTTCATAATCTTCTTGAAGAGATCACCATGCCAACTCCTCCAAGCCGTCTAGGTGACGGTAATCACTAAGAGTAATAAGCCAATCACGCTTGTTTGAAGGTCTTCAAGTGCCACAAAGATCAACCAAATGATGCAAAACACTTGAATGCTCTCAACAACCTCAAATGTGAAACTAATGCGCTAGAGTTATTTGAGAGGGATGCAAGAACTCAAGAGTGTTCAATTGGGGTCTAAGAGAGTTCCATTGCTATCAGTGGGGAGGTATTTATAGCCTCCACCCACCAGGATGACCGTTGGGGATGAAATCCCTAAAAATCAGGTGAAGCGGTCCTACTGTCATGGAGTGTCTGGTACTACCACACCCACTATTCAACGGCTACTTACTGCTTATTTAATGCGCCAAAACTAGTCATTAATCCAAAAATTGATGTGCTCCATAGGAATACACCTTCTCATACCAGCTTGAATAAGTACCCAAGGCTTGCTCAAAGTCCACCTTAGTTGCCTCATTCCTCTGATGCTTGGTCATCCAAGCTAAATACTGAAAGTCATGGGAAATGAACAAAGTGTTATAAAATTAACAATTATATCATCTTGATAGTCATAATTGAGTGCCAATATGTTATGTAGCCCAACTCCATAGAATAGATTAAATGCACTGGTAAAGCAAGGAAGGGTACCTAAGTGCCTCCAATCCACAAGCTTGTGGTCTGCGAACTGCTTGTGGTAGTTGTACACTTGATTGAACTCGTCCTCTTGGAATTGAGTGAAGAATCGAGGATCTGTGCTACTCGCGGGCATATGGAGTTGGTTTGGATGCTTGAGTTGAGCATACTGATCACTGGAGATCTCAAGGAGATTTATTCTTGGTACCTCGACCTCAATCATGTCCTAATCATTATCATAATTGTCATTATCATTCTCTTCCTCCTTTTGGACATAGCTTTCTTCCTTATCATCAGCTACTTCTTCCTCTTTCTCTTCATGAGTTTCCTCAACTATACACCCTCCATCTTGCCGCTCATCTCATGCTAGACTATTTTTTTGTGAGTGATAAGTCTTTGATCTTCATAACTTCTAATAGCTATCGGAGTGAAAAGCTTTGCTTTCTGTCTTAAAGAAAAGGAATTTGGAGAAACCAATATTTTGTAAGGCCCCTATTCAATCCCCTTGTAATCATCTTATGGATCCAACACGATCTACATGATCTCGTACAGACAACTAAGCAGTGGTTACTGTAGAGCACGGCTGAATGGCTCCATGGAGACGCCAGGAAGGAAAGAGGGCAAACCAAACTGACGGCAAGGGCGGGCTGGGCTGGGCTGGGCTGGATACGGTTCCAAATTGGAAAGAGGGCAAACCAAACTCGTCGCTCTTCGTCCTCCAGAGTCGGGAGTTGCGCGGCGGCGCGGATCGATGGCGCTCCTCTTCTTCGACCTCAGCCTCCTCCCTTCTTCCTCCAGCTCCTCGTCGCGCCCCCTCGCCGCCGCCCGCGCCCTCGAGCTCGGATACGCTGCCGTCGCCCTCGACCAACCCCACCGCGGCCTCCTCGCTGACTCCCACCGCTGCAGCCGCCCCGCCCTCCCTCTCCCTCCTCCGCCTCCCTCCACCGCCGCCGCCATGGCTCACCTGCTGCCTCCCACCCCTTCCGCCAGTACACGCGCCTCACCCTCTCCCTCGACTCCGCCGCCGCCGCCGCATCCGCGCTCGCCCCCTCCGCCGCCCGTCTCCTCCGCACCTACGACATCGTCGCCGCCCGCCCTCTCACCCAGGCCGCATTCGACCACCTCTGCCAGGTCCAGCCCACCAACGAGCTGGATATCATCTCCATCGACCTGTCTCACAAGCTGCCTTTCCGTCTCAAGCTGCCAATGGTCAAGCTTGCTCTACAGGTAATCCCGATATAATCAATTTCCCTTGTCAGAAGACATTGCATGGAGGACACCGCCATTACCGTACCAATGTGCTCATCATCGCAGAGGGGCCTACATTTTGAGATTGCATACTCCCCCCTCATCCACGATAACAATTCAAGGAGACAAGTTATAGCTGAAGCCAAGGTTACTCACTCACCTCTACTCTTACCTTATTATTCCTTCAGATTCTACTCAAGCAAACAAAGCTAGCTATGTTTACTGTGATTCTCCTACAATCTCATCTACTTTTTCTACCTTGTCCTTGTCTGTAATAGTTTCACTCTACCACTTGTTTTTAACTTGATCCAACAGGTTCTTCTTACCTGGGCTAGAGTTTCAGATCTCAATGCTTGTCTGTAATAGTTTCACTCTACCACTTGTCTTTTGCTAATACCATCCCTTTTCTTCCCTTCTTAGCTCTTGGTGGACTGGACTAAAGGAAAGAATATCATCATTTCAAGTGCTGCACACACTGCTAATGAAATTAGAGGGCCCTATGATGTCATAAATTTATGTGCTTATTTGCTTGGCCTCTCTACACAGCGAGCCAAAGCCGCTATATCCCTAAACTGCAGGTCAGTTGTACACTTGTTATCTGGGGGAGGATCAAGCATCTTATTGCAGGAATCGCATAATTTACTGATGTGGGCTATTTTCTACTACAACGTTGAATAGACATTTTGCTCTAACATCCTTTATTCTGACGTGTTTTGAGTTAATCTACACTTCTCTTTTTTTATCATCCTATTATTTCTAGTGTTTTCTACATTTCTTTTGTGCTCTTGTACAAAGGGAGATCATGGTTTTTCTTTCTCTAGTTTCAGCATTTTTAGCATGAATCATGATGCAATGTTATGCCCTCTGTTCATTGTCAGGTCACTGATTTCCAAGGCTCTGAGGAAGAAACATTTCTACAAAGAAACAATTAGAATCGATAGACTGTTACCAAATGAACAATTGAATTCAACGAAACTCAGTCTTGGTGACTGGATTGGTTGGGATCCTATATCTTGTGAAGGAGATTTGCAATCTTTGCAGACAAACCTAGAACTTTCTGCCAACAAAGATGAACTACCCAGTTCACCCATAAATAGTACCATTAAAGTGTTACAAGAAAAACCTCATAATGCCAATGTGTCTCTCTTTGCTGAGCAGCCAGAGCAGTCTACCGATGAACAAGAAATCCCTGCTGAAACGGAAGAATGGACATTACAAGTTAACAGAGGTGAAGATCTAATGAATTGTGGGCTGTCTACCTTGCCAACATCTTTCAGTCATCAGAATGTTGCTAGAGCTACCATTTTGGATAAGTCTGGACACAATGAGGTTTCTATGGTTCATTATGTGCAGGCTGGTGCTGCCTCTTCTCTGGACCTGAAAAGCGTTGACAAGCAAGTTGAATTTGTTCAGGATGCAATGGAAATAGATGCTACAGAATCATGCAAATTGAAACTCATTGCAGGTGGCAGTGATCACAGTGCTCCTTTATCTTCTGATGTTAAGTTAGCATGCTTTGCTCTTCCCCAGAGTATGGAGCTTTCTGACACTAGTCCTGAGGATAAGGGTCCTGACCAGTCTAATGATATCCTAGATTATGCTAAGGTTTATACAAAACATGACACTGGCTGCACCTCCGGTGAGAGGGAAGACCAGGCACCACTGGATCATGAAACTCCTTCTTGTTCCGATGTTTGCCTTGAGGATAAGGGTCTCGTCCATTCCAATGACATTTCAATTGATACTGAGGCTCACAGAGATACTGCAGAAACATTGGAGTGCCCCATCGGTGGGAGTGATGACGAGGCACCATTAGATCTTGCAGTTCACTTGAGTAGTGATGTATGCAGGGACATTATACTGCCACGGCAAGTTATGGAGGAAAAGATAGAGCATAATATGGATGAAAACATAGAACAGACTATGACGGATAAAGTAGAACCTATCAACAGTAAAACAAGTGCAATCATTTCAATAGAAAATGCTCTCCATGGTCAAGCGACAGGCTCAGCATCTTTTGTTTATGATAAAGAATCCAGTGACACAACTTGTGAAAAGGATGAGTTAAAAAGCCAAAACTCAAACAAAACCAATGCTTCTTTGGAGGAAGATATTGCTAAAATGCCTGGGAAACTACTAAATTATTCTTATGCAAGTGGTAAGGTGGAGATGTCCGCAATTAGATCAAGTAAGATATGAAGTAGTCATTATTAAATTGTTTGAACTTGTGACATGTCTACATTTACTGGTTACTATTTTCTCCTATTCAGAACTCTCTTGAGCTCATTATAGTGAATACTGCTTTTTTGTGACACAGTCACACAGACAATTTCTTTTGTGTCAATTCTTTTCATGCTTGCTCTAAATATCAAGTTATTATTGAGATGGTACAATAGGTTTTGCTGGAAAACTTTTGCATTATCTTCTTTTTCGAAGGGAAGGGCAATTGAAGGGGTATCTTCTGTTCCTTTCTGTGTTTGAATTAAGGCCAAGATGAAGCAATTTTTCGAAAAAGGGGAAATTCTTTTTTTCTAATATTGAACACTGATTTTAGTACAAAGATAATGAAAAAAATTGATATTTTATGCCTATCTTCCAAACAAGCCTGAAGTTTCATTGATTTTGCAGAAAAGCGAAGACAGAAATTGAGGTCGCACCATCCTGCTTATCTTCCTTTCTTGGGCTTTCTTAAATCTGTGCCCTTCAAGAAGAAAGTATTCAAAGTAAGAGGCCTGATCAAATCTTTCTATCACATCTATGCTTGAAGTGTGCTGGATAATGCTAACCTATGGTAATGCTGAATACTGTGTAAGGTATGATTTTAGGAGGATATTGCTAATTGTGAGTCCGTTGTCAACAGGTCACTTGACTTTTGTAGTATCTTATTGATATTGATATGGTTGCTAGATGGAACTGTATTACAGCTCAACACTTATGATGGTCTATAGTTGGCAAAATAATTTTTTAGTGTATGCATAAGTAAAAAAAACCCAGTGGATAACCACACACTTTGCTCTACCCTTGATAAATGTTCCACATTATGCCTCAACTGGAGCAGGTTCTTGTATGCAACTAAATGTACCTGCACTTAAATCAACATATGTGGCCAATATGCCAATTTGGAGAGCCTTAGGCTTTGTTGGCTTCCTGAAGTAGCTTCAAGTTATTTCCATTAGTTTTGCTGGCCTCTTATCCAGGAATACCTGAAGCAGTAAAGATATAGTTGGCAGCCTCTAAAAAGGATACGTGGCCATAGGCTTCTAGTTGTTGCCTTGGAATCAGATGAACCAATGGCACTAAAAAGATGAATCATCATATACTCATATGTTTAATGTACCATGCGGACATATCACTTTTTTATCACATACGGACGGATTATAGTGTCCATATTGCTACCTGCAAAATTACAGCTTTGAGTACACGGCATTCTAAAAATCTGAAAAGCGTGCTCCCATGTTGCTCAAAGTATGACAAATCAATTATGATCTTCTCAAATGCCTTTTGGAAATAGGTCTGTGTATATGTCTCATATTTTCTGTCCTTTCTGCTTTGCATTTTATCGATGTAGTTTTCTAGACAACATAGACTATGTAGCATTTTTTTAAAAAAATAAATGTATCGGAAGGAAAGAGCAGTGTTGGGGGAGTGATCCCCCACCTTGGCCCAACCGGCCCACCATGCGTAGGCCTAAATATGTATGTGACTAAAAGGCAGGCCCATGTAAGGCAGGCCAAGGAAAAGACATGTATACTCCTGTCAGTATAGGTTCCAAGGGGAGTACTAATGTAAACATCCTCTCATGTAGCTATAAATATGGCCATAGGCCACCATGAGGGAGGATAACATGAGAAGGAATACAAGCTTGTCGGATTTGAATATTTGATACAGGATATCCAATCTACATCTCTTCCCTCTTTTGAGTTCTAGGCTCTAGGTACCCCTCTTGGGCCCCCAAAGTCCCCCTTTTCTTACTGTTTGGCGTGTAACCACAACAAGCAGCATGAATTTAATGTAGTAATTCCAATTGATTTGATGTAGAAAAGGTTTTAGAGACCATGATAGCAATAAAAGGCCTCACGCCCACATATGCACCATTGGAAGATGTTGGGGCAGAACTGAAATCTTTTCTCCATATCATGCATGCAACTAGAAAGAGAAGTCTTATCAGCCTTCATCAATGTGGTCACATTTTGCCAAAGCATATAACATTTAAAATGACTCATTGGCTGTCCGTGACTTCAAATTACATATGAATAGTGATGTACCTTAAGTGTCCTGTAGGAGTAAATTTAGGAGGTGGTCGTATTGGCTTCTGCAGTTCTGCTTCTGACTTATGCTTGGAGAAGCCAGAAGCCGATACGAAAAAAGAAGCCAGAAGCCGATATGAACTCCTGGCTTTTCGAAGCGGTTTCTCTACTCTTCTCGCTCCCGTCTCGCTCCGAGAATAAGGCAGGGGGTCATGCGCGCATCGCGTACCACACTCCTTTGCTCTTGTCTCACAGACGTATCTCTCCCTCACTTTTTCCACCGCTTGGTCCCTCTTTCTAAAAGCCGGTTCTTTCAGCCACTACTGTTTATTTTCAGTTAAAAACCATCAGCTGCAGCCAACACGAACACCCCGTTAGACAGATTGCAGTCTTTTGGCCCTTAAATGCCAACTATTGGTATGATTACATAAATATCTGGTTTGTTACTCATTTCTATAAATTCTTTATACACATCAACTACACAATTATTGCATCCCCACTCGTGCTATTGTGGTGCGACTATTTTTATAGTTGACCTACTAGAAGAAAAGCAAAATCTGTGAGAACATTGTGCTATCCTAATAGTTCCACTTGTTTTCATTTATCTTATATGAATAATTCATTGTCATGTTTGGTGACAAATAGGCACTGCCTCAGTGAAGACTCCTGCATGCTACCCCCTCTATGCAATTCTCTTAATTTTTCTCTCAATTTCCTGAAGTGTGAATGGTTTAACTCATCTGGTTGTGATGTTACTCTTCTTGAAATTTCTGCAGGTTGCATCGAAAAGGACATAATAAAACTATGGGAGTACACAATTCAAGTATTTCACTGCGTGCCAAAGGCAATTGGATTGATATGCACATGTTATAGCCTGGTGCTATTTGACTTTATCTTGTCGGTTGGCTAAGCCCACTTGAAGATTGGCTACCCCGTGTTGTCAGGCTATGTCAACGTGATACGCAATTCTTAAGTGGGCTACTGTAGGGATTCATCAGAAGTTGTGCCATGATATGAGAATGGAGCCATGTGATTGGTTTGTGGCACTTCCAGTGATCGTACCACCAATTGCCAAGTGCCAACTGAAAACAGTGTTATGGGTCTATAGCAACAAACTTCTGTCCAATAGATGCTCGACACAACACAGATTCCTGTGGGGCTGCAATGTTCAAAGGGTGTATCATTCTTCCCCAAATGAAATCTTGGGAGATGTCACTTTTTGAAGCTAATCATAGGAGTGCGGTGGAATTTGGAGGGACAAAGTCTCGTCAAGGACTGTCTTTCATAATTGCATTTAACCCTGATCATCATTCTAGTGAGCTTCCTGCGCATCTTTGTTTTTTTTTTCTTCCAATTTTGGATATAAGTAAACCGCATGAGTTTCTTATCTTTGCCTCTGTGTGCACGCACCCCATTGTTCTAACTAAGAAATGATTAGGAATATTGGAACCTTAGAACCAGCCAAATATTCGCCATCTCAGGCCCCAGAATCTGGAGCAAAGTGGTAGGGCCTGTTGTTGCTTTGTAGTCAATTGCAAGTTGAGCATAGTGCCTGTAGAGGTGCTGAAAAAGGCATGTCTCCTGGTGCAGAGGGCATATGGTTTAAAGGATATCAGTGGAAAAGTAGATGGCCCCTACTTGCTCATGCCACCTCGAATCATCTGCACTACTGCCCTTAACCCCCCATGCTATATATGCAGTTGTGATTGCCAGCTTTTATTTTCTGCTTGTGCTGTACTCATAATGGATGTAGATTCTCTCCTTATCAGAACACACTTGCATTGCATTGCTGTTGGTGCATCCTGCATAGAGCTACCTTGCGCATAACATGAAGTAATCCTGTTTGTAGCTTATATACGTATGTTTATGCATGTCATGCTCCGATACCATTTGTTATACCCTCTTTGTGTGTAGTAGCCCTAGATTGGGCTAGAGTTGCAAGATACGGCACAGCATCAGGAAGTGCGCAACAGCATCGTTTGTGTTGTAGCTGTGGCGGTGGTGGTGGATGTCACTCGTTTTTGATGATGCACGCATCATTCGGTAGATGAGATGTGCATGTTGCAGGAAAGATGATAAACTTTATTTTTACAGCTGTGCTGTGACTTGTTACGGATGATGGTTCTTGGTTGGTTTTGCGTGCAAAAAGTTTTCGTTTTGCAGTCGGGAATGAGCAAAGCTGGCAAAGGGGTAGAGCAAAGAAGGTAGTGAGTGCTTCACTTCCAGTTGCATCACCCACGAGTGCGCTACTCACCCTTGCAATGCAACAGTGAACGCCTATGAATTGTTGATCCAGACCAGCATATATACAGCATGTATGAATGATACAACAAATCAACCGGACGTAATGCTCTCGTCTCATCTCATTTCATCGCACTAGTGGCGGATTCATGTCAAATTTTGGTGAGATTTTTGTTAGCTAGCACCCGATCGATAGCGATACTCAAGACTTGTTCACGTACCGTCCATATAACATCCATTCATACATCTCTCTCTCGCTCTCTCTCACACACACACCATTGTTGAGCGAGCGAGCGCGCGCGCCATGTATCACCCCTCGAGCTCCTCTTGTCCTCCTCCTTGTTACGGCAGCAAGACCGACGGCTCTCAACCGGCGGATGCCTTCCTTGCCACCGCCGCCTTCCTCCTGCCGTCGTCGTCAAGCTACGGTCTCACACAGCCGCCCCTGCTCCCTCCACCCAGCCCGCAGGTGGCCCAGCAGGTGATTCCCCCGACGTCGCCGTCCTCCTGGCCATTCCGGCCTGTGCCGAGCACCGGAGACTTCGTGGCGGACAAGCTGGCTCCGATGGCGAGGTACAGCGCGGAGGAGCGGCGGGAGCGCATCGACAAGTACCGCAGCAAGCGAAACCAACGCAACTTCCAAAAGAAGATCACCGTACGTCTCTTGCTAACTAATTTAATTTGCACGCATCAATATGTCCTAGTTAATTAATTTGCTTGCTTGTGCATTTACAGTACGCTTGCCGGAAGACGCTTGCGGACAGCCGGCCGAGGGTGAAGGGCCGCTTCGCGCGCAACGCCGGCGACGCCGCTGATGCAGAGGCGGCAGATCTTCTTCAGGCGGAGCAGACAGAGGCGCCCCTGCAAATGGATGATGATGATGCTCAACACCCCAAGACCACGATGGTGATGAACCAAATAGTATTCCCAGGAGGCAATGCCAATGCCAACGCCACCGTCGTTGACTGCATTGCGCATGCCGACAGCAGCACAACGGCAGCCGTACCGGAATGGTGGCCGGCAAAGCAGGAGGAGGAACTCTATGACGCCGACGACGAGGACCTGCTTGCCGCCTACCTCAGCGTCTCCTCCATCAACCTCTACTCATACTCTCCCCGCGGCCACTGATCCATCCATCCATCGGTTCAAATCAAATCAAATTAGCCACTCATGCATGCATCCCCAACCTCTAGTACTTACCCGTGTGTTGTACCATGTGAGAAAATCCAGAATTATATTGTGATGAAGTATTGCCATTTTAAAAAAATGAAAATTTGAATTTTGTAGAATTTACGGTTATTTAGAACGGTTGTTAGACTTACTAATCTTATCGGCCAGACCGGCTTGCCTAGGTGGTCTGACCGGCCAGTACCAACGGTCAGACCTATCGGGGTTGGCGGTCTGAGTAGCAAGGCTAGGTGTTTCAACCGAATTTTAAATTATTTGGAAAATTGAGTCATAGAATGATGTGGTTTAAACTAAGTGTATATGTGTTGCATGACATATGTTTTTAGCTAATATGGATCAAGTTGTAGAGATCTTGTGTCCGGAAATGATTTTTTTTTTGTCTTTGGACATGCAAGGAGGCTTAGAATCAACTATGGTCAACGGCGAGGATTAAGGTTATGCTCATAGAGGAGCCAAGGCCCAAAACGATTAACGATTGCGGGTGAGATAACTGAGCACAAGCATGGCACGAGAAAGGCGAGAAATATTGAATGAAAGTTCGAGCGATGGGTTGTACCATATGGTTTAATCGGTCCAGGTGAGACATGATCCGGTGGAACCGAAATGAGAGAGAGAGACTTAATGATACGTGACAAGCCAGTGGTGCAAAGACACATGACAAGCATGACGATTGCTTGCAAGAGAAGATGAAGACCAGGTGAAGAAGGGGTATTTTGGTAAGTTGACCAAAATACCGCAAACTACCTTCGATTAAAACCGTGACACTTGAGAAAATGGTTTAGGTCAAGAAGAAACTGAGAAGATCAAGTTGGATTAAAGGCTAAGAACTTAGCAGATTCGTACTTATGTGCTTTAAAAAGTGTGCATAAGTATAATGTGTGAGTAAAATCCGTGTTATGTAGGGTTAACGGGTTTTTCCATTTATGTTAAGTGGATAATATCTATTAGGGTTAAATGGGGCTGGTAGCCTTGTCTATTTAATGAGTTGGGCTATAGACTTGCTAGTTAACTATTCAACCATCCATCCTTTGTTCATCGAAGCCAAGTGCATTAGGTTTAGGGTTTGAGAAGTATGAGTGATATGTTGTGCTCTCTTATCCATCAGATAGAGTAGCTATAAAACCTTCATCCTTACGTAGTAATATATCAACTTTATTCATCTCTCATGGACCCATCTTATTTTAGTTGATTTGCTCTTAATTTAGTTGATTTTGATCTTCTCTCTACTCTTCTTGATCTTGTTGGATACTAAGGACAAGTAAGTGATGGAGATGTATCTTGAAAATAAATTCCTATCTATCTAGGCATCATATTTAACAAGTTCATGAAGTTATCTGATTTTGCTTAGATTTGACCCTCTCGAGGGTTTTCTTGAACTAGTACTTTTTGCCTCGATTCCTACAATGTTCTTGCTTGTTATGACATCTACAAATACATCTAGAGCCATCTTAGCCATACTCTACCCATAAGTAAGTTATATTCATCGGTTTTTCCTCTTTTGCCTGTTTTAAATGCAACCTTTCTTCAAATGAAAAAATATCACAACTTTAACAACTATTTTCTTAATTATTGATTATTGATTGGAATAGATTCATAACATCTTAGGAAAGGTGCATGCCAAGTTTTAAGCCATTTGGATCTACATACACACACACACACACACACACACACACACACACACATATATATATATATATATATATATATATATATATATATATATATATATATATATATATATATATATATACATGGATTCTTAGTTTTGAAATCATGCTGATTTTACTATTCACCAGGTTGATTTTACTGTTCACCCGATCTAACTGCCCCTGCTAAGTTGACTAACCGCCCTTGTTGAGATGTCTGACTAGTAGCACGTTGAATTTTCAAAGTTTTGCCATCTTTGGCTCGCGACTTTGGTGTGCTTAAGTGTTTATAATTCTGCTACATGTTGTTGTTGATTTTTGGGATAAGTTTTCGATAGAGTCATTCACCCCCCTCCGACTTACCGTACTTGATCCTACAAGTGATATCAGAGCTTGGTTAGCTCTCCTCATAGATCTTAACCAGTCTTAAGAGCCATATCATCAGACAAATATTTAACCAAGCCACCCATTTTGATGGAATCGAGAAGGCTCGTATGCAATCATACATCAAGGCCCAAGGACACGTAATTTGGATTAAGATCAAGAATCCTTATATTTTATGCTGGTTGATGATTAGGTTACACTGGATGTAGAGGCAAACATCAAGTCTCACAATTTCCTAATTCAATGGTTTAGTCGATCTAAATTTGAGCGAGTTGCTCACTTGTGGTATGCTCATTAGATCTGAAAAACCCTCGCTGACTACCATGAGAGCTTTACCACGATCAAGGAAGTGAGACAAAACTAACTGAAAAAATAATACTCAAATATTTAGCAAAAGCCTGGTGAATACTTGAATGAGTTATGATTTTGCTTGTTTTTAGTTAGATTTGTGATTTCATATTCGTAGAACTTCTAACATGATCTCTTGCTTATATTATCTTGTTGGGACATGTGAGAATAGATTTAGAACACCACATACCTTAGATCCTGACGAACAAAAAATAATTTGAGTTCTAGGATTTTTGGTGTTCTTATGATCTAGATTTGATTCTCTTCAATTTAGTGAATTCAAGCGCAAGAACCTTGTGATCCTTGATTGGTTTAGGTTCCTAATATCTCAAACAAGTTTCATAAAAAAAATTAGAAGTGTTTGGATGAGATTGGAATAAATTCTTGAGATTTGAGTTTTGTGCTGAGAAACTTTCAGATCTAGAAACAGTGGACCGGCCAGACCGACTCTGAACATACGGTCAGATCGGCCCCACCGATCCGACCGACCTTGTACCTGTGATCTGACCAGCCTTGGGCTGAAGAGAGTTGATTTTGTTAGTTTAGGTCTCTAATGTTATTTTGTAAAGTATAGTTGGTGTAATATGAATTTGGTAACTCTCATAATCACTTGAATGAAGATTTTAAATATCATTGAGAAAAAAATTTAAATAATTATTCACCTTTTCTGTTTGTCGACTTCAATCCTACAGATGTCAAGCACGCAACCTTATAACCAAAACACTACTGTAAAGAAGAACTCACCTGTTCCTGCTAATAATGTCCGTGTGTGCGGATCTGCAGAAAACGAAAAATCGTGTGTATAAAGAGAGAGAGAAAGCGCATTAATTCATGACGTTGAAGCGCGGTGTACGGGTTGCAGAATGGAGAATATAGAGGATGGTAAGCTAGCAGATGGCCATAATGGCAACTTGTGGATCCATTTATGCAACTAACATGCATGGAAAATAGGGTCATTCATATTAGTTTTTTACTTTAATTTTTAGTTTTGATTTATAAATAACAATAACTTATAAATAAGTTTGTACAAAGAGATATATTTGTGTACGATTTTGGCCGATATAAATAAAGTCACTGTAGTGTGTACTACAATCGACTAGTAGACTCCACCTCGAAAAGACAATTGTTTAAAATCTAAGCAGTAGAAAAGCTATTTTACTGTAAAAAGGCAGCTTTTAGAGACTAATATGAACATGGCCATAATGGTTTTGCTATTTGTAAATATAGTTGCATAATTCTTTTTTTAAGTCTAAGATAATTTTTATGACCATTAGATTTGTATAAAAATTGATGTGCCATATGTTTAGATGTTGATCTAATAGAATAAAAAAATATAATTTATATGCTTAAGAAAATTGCAGTCACCTAACAAATACAAATAGAGAACCGGCCCTAGAAAATAATCGCAGCACTCAGGTCCTATATATAAATGTTAGGCTGGACCCATTCATAGTAACACAACTAATGGCAGCACCAATCTGCCATTGTGTTTTTATATAATTTTATGTATCTCATCAGATTTCTTTAATACGTGCACTTTTGTTCTGTAGATTAATTAGTGGCAACGTACCCTAGCTAGTATACTTCCTGGAAGCAAGCTTGTAGCAAAAGTTCAAGAACACAAAGTACATAAGCGTGCACACGTATCAATGAAGCCTTCTAGCTTTTGTATTGTTTGGCACTATTTAAGTCTTATTTTATATTGTATCTGCTAGTTTTTATAGCGTAATTAAATTTTAAAAAGAAAAAAGAAAAATTACATCATCACGACAATAGAGAGAAATAAAGGACAAAAGAAAACACAAAAAAGATAAAAATTCAGAAAATGATAAAATTAAAAGTTAGAAGCTAAAACCTTCCCAATCTTGTCAGAAATTAAGTAAGCATTTCATTTCATTACAATTTTTGTCACTCTCGCTCGTTATTTCTCCTGGTACCAGAGTAACATGTGTTGAAATTTTGTAGGGTATATAGAGAGTAGATTGATTAGTGAATACATATGGAGACAGTTTTAGTTAAAGAACTAATTTTTGTGAACATTTTGAGTATTGGTAGCTTGAAATACTACGTTCATTAATTCAACCGGGCAAAAATGATAGGAACATACCATATAAGTCAATGTGATGCGTCAATCATCAAGTATTTTTTAAGACTTCATTTATCATACACTACTGTAAAATAAGTTATACTGGACGCTTCATCTTGTTATTTATAAGACTCTTACCCAAAAATTGAGATTTAAAATTCGTAAACTTTGCCCAACAATTAGTCTAACATTATATAGATTATGTAACATAAAAGTGAGACTTTTGGGTTTATATTCGAAAGAACTTTTTTATGGTTATGATTTTGTAGCTATAAACAAAATATTGTGAAAAAATAATGGTCAAAATTGTTAGATTGCACCAAGTCAAACCGCGCCTTAAAAAAACAACGAATGAAGTAGCAGTATGGCCTAGGGGCTAGGGCTAGGATCGATGGAACACGCTGTAAAACTTTGACTACATGCTCCACAGACAAACCTCAACAAAGAAAGAGGACGGATGTCACAGGTCTTTTTAACCGAACAAGTTGTGAATTTTAGTCAAAAAATAGCACCGTTGGTCATCATAATACCAGATCTAATCCTCAAACCAACATACTCCCATTTTTAGCCCCCTCTCTCACCGTGGGACAACGAGCGCTTGACACATCGCAATCGTACGGTTGGAAACCGCATGACAACGAGATCGTGCGATCCCGACCGCACGACTCGGTACTATAGCACGTAGATGTGCGGTCGGGTACCGCACGACTTGGTACTATAGCACGTAGATGTGCGGTCGGGTACCGCGCTACCACTGTGCACATCCCATCTGCCTGTCGAAAGTCATCCTTCGCTCACTGTGCCCGTGGCTTTGTGCTAGTTTTTTGCATGCTGCCATGCGCCTGTGCCTTGCCCTTTTTCCTTTTTGTTGCATCGCATGCACACGCGCCAGCTCTTTGCATGCTTTGGCCGTCCCCCACCTGCGTTGTGTGCATTAGAGTGAGCTGAGTCGCGCGATAAAACAGTTCAGACGAGCTGCATTTGAGGGTTCACACAAAAGCAGTAGAAGCTTAGACAGCGCAGGAAAACTGCAGAGCAAGAGAGGGAGGGAAGTGAAGGAAGTAAGGATTGCAAACACAGGATTTCGAGTAATTTTCGTTTAGGATCAGAAGTTTTTGCAAGTGTGAAAGTTGTAGATCGCCTCGTGAGTTTCAAGAAAAGGTAAATATCGTCACCATGACACTATAATCTTATCGTGATAATTAGCATAAACGTTTTTTATGGAAGTTTCTGCATGTCAATCTTTGATAAAATGTTTGCTCATGCGTAACCTTCCATATATGAAGCATGATGTAAGAGACAATTATTCATTATCACTATATTCACGACCTCCACATGGTTTAACACTCTTTCATCTTTCTCTCTTCTGCGTGTCATCAGAGCTTACAGACAAATGACACACACTCTTGGAGATGCCCTCAGGAAGACGTAATGTTTTTTTTTTGAAAACTTATAGCATCAAATAAAAAATGAACATTTGTCCACTACCAATCATCAAATGAGGAAATTAACAATTTGGAATGTCACGTTACCAGATGAATAAAATTGCTGAAAAGTATAACTTCACTTTGCAATTCATCCTCAGTCTTGTGATCCCTCACTGATATTAATCTCACATTGGTTCCGATCCATATTAATTCACCTGTCGTTGGATGCATGTACATTCTAGCTAGCAAGAGCAAGCTTTAGATCGATACTCCATATTAATTAAAGAAGCTAGAGATGGAATCGATCAGAATTGCATTGAAGTGGTGCATGCAATAGATATTGTCAGCAGGAAAAGCAAGGCCAGAGGTAGTTAATATATATAGCACAAACAGGTCCATAAATTAGGTTTTGAATAAGGAGCAGGAAGGAAGAGATCGATCGATGACGATGGGGGTAAAGCAAGCTAGGCCTCTGTTGAAATTTTATTGCTCGAGCAGATAGATAGCTAGCTCACGCACGCCTGCAATGTACAGCTATATATATATGTAGTCGTCCTAGCTTGCATCAAGGATCGGAGTAGTTCGTCAATGCCGTGCGTTTCTCGGTATCTACGCTCGATCGATCGATCACTGCTCATGGATGGATCTTATTAATTTGGTCATATGAATATGTGTGTGTGTGTGTTTGAGATCATGCATATATATATATGAATGTGTTGTTGTGACTCGTACTAGTAATTAAGCTTTAACTTTACAAGTCTAGCTACTTGCATGGATCGACGTACCGATCAATCAAGCTGCCATGTAACAAATTATCAAGCTGCCATGCACAGGAATGAACAAGGGAAACCTTCCACAAGCATGCATGGACGCATGGCTGCATGAAAACCTAACTATATATATATACCAAGCGTGCTGCATATATGCATGTACGTAGTGAAGTAGATCTGCTGGAATTCAAGAACAAAAAAGACAAGGGAATAGAAGGAGGAGGAGAGCTGGGCTGGTGTAGTGCTTGCAGATATGCATGGTGATGGCGTCTCTCTCATCATCACCTTATGATGCAGCACCCAACCGGCAGTCTAGGCAGAAGGGCTGTGTTTGCACACTCCTACATGCATGTCATTCATTCCCCTTTCATTAATCTCTCTCTCTTTCTCTCTCGATCTAAGAGCAGGCAGACAAACATTTAAAAGCAGTGCACATCCTCTTATGTCCATAGTAAAAAGGGGCAGATCGAAGAGAGAATTCAAGGGCATGCATGCATTCAAGTTTCCCTTGAATGTAATGCCTCTAAGCACAACAGTCGTGTATCTATCCTCCCTTCCTGTCCCTAGCTAGCTATCTCCTCTTCTCTTCTCTTCTCTTCTCTTCTCTTCCATTCTGCCTACATAATCTCTGGCCAGCCATTTAACGTAGGCACTATCGATTCAACTTCAATGCAGAAGAGAAAAAAGGTACTTGTTCAAGCCGGAATGGAACCTGCAGACGCAGTATTATCTCTCATGCATGGATGGATGCATGCATGCGCGCCCAAGGGAAAAAAGAAACGTTTTTTATGGGATGCAGTTGGCTAAAGAAAGAGCTAGCTAGCTGTCGTTTCAAACAGTACAGACTACAGACACTAATGGCTGGCTGGTGGCAGAGCTAGAATCAGCTGATCCAGTAGGGTCAACGTTTACACTAGCTGCTTGCATGCTTCAGCTCCATCACTACACCACTCAGATGCCCTAGCTGCCATGCATGCTCCCCAGCTAGATCTATATAAGAGAGTCACACACCCTTAGCTTGCTTGGAACATACCAACACAGACAGCAAGTGAGATCGATCGAGATAGCTAATACCTACCCTACCTAGCAGCTCAAGACTGATCGATCTCTATATATTACTACTACTACACATAATATAGCCAGCTAGCTAGTAATAGTATTGCACTAACGAATTCATCAAGTAGCTAGCTAGCTAGCTAGTAATTAATATTATCGTAGTCATCGATCGATCGAGAGTCGATCAGTATGCCGCAGACCCCGTCGACCCGGTGGTGCCCGACGCCGGAGCAGCTGATGATCCTGGAGGAGATGTACCGGAGCGGCGTGCGGACGCCCAACGCGGCGGAGATCCAGCAGATCACGGCGCACCTCGCCTACTACGGCCGCATCGAGGGCAAGAACGTGTTCTACTGGTTCCAGAACCACAAGGCCCGCGAGCGCCAGCGCCTCCGCCGCCGCCTCTGCACTCGCCACCAGCAGCAGTACGCGCAGCAGCAAGCCTCCTCGCCGGCCGCCGCCCTTACAGCTGCTCCACCTCCTAATTCAGCTGCCGCCGGTGGCAGTAGTACTGGGAGCGGCGGCGCTGCTGCAGGCGGCGGTATGCATCCCGCTGTGATGCAGCTGCACCATCACCACCCATACGCTACCAGCTTCATGCCGCAGGTGCACGTACGTTCGTTCTACTTCATTCCCATGTATGCTAGGCATGCAGATCGATCGATCGTTGCGGTGTTAATACGTACCATATATGCATGCATTCTTTTGTTCAGGGGGGCTACTTCCAGCAGGATGCAACGTCAGCACATCTTGCAGGTATGGAGTTGGCAGCTTGCAAGACTACCGCCGGTGATCCCAGCGGCGGCGTAGGAGGCAGTGATAATCAGCAGCAGCAGGCCGATTGGACGGCGCAGGTGATGATGGACTGCGCGGGCAGTGCGGGGGGCAGCTCTGATATGATCCCGCCATGCTGCCGCCCGCTCAAAACCTTGGAGCTCTTCCCCACACACAGCACCGGACTCAAGGACGAATGCTGCAGCAGCTCCAAGTCCTCATCTTGCTCCACATCCACAAACTGAAATACCATCGATCGATCTCCGATACGCATGAATGAATGATTAGTTGTTGTTGCTCAAGCGTTTCTCTTGTTAGTTGATTCTACGTACGTTTTAGCTAGTATGTCGACCCTCTAGGCTTGTTCTATCAAATTTGTGACTATTTATATATATGCGTGATGATCCAATGATCGTATGCATATATGTTGCTTGCTTGTAATTCGATTATTAGTCGTTTCTTTTCTAATTACGTGCCTTGAGCATGTCAATATAAGTACGTAGTGTTTTACGTATGTTCAAGACTAATGTTAGCTCGGAACCACATCTTAGTGGGGGATTTTGTAAGATCAGAAAAAGAAAAGACCAATGTCGATCAGTTCCCTAGCTTATATAGTTAATTAGGTGTTCTCTAATGACGACATGGGTTTTAGAGCGATTGCGTAATTTGGTATATAAACGTACATAAAACTCAACTCTCAGAATTTAATCTAGCTTGGAAAAATAAATGTAAATGTTTTGTTTTCGACATGGGAAACACATATGTGAATTTAGCTATGTATAATTCTTAAACATGGTCAGCACAAGATGATAGGATATAATTAAATGATGGCCTTTTACATCAGGTATATGTGAAGATGGCATGAATTACCTGGCATATATATATATATATATATATATATATATATATATATATATATATATATATATATATATATATGCTTTTACGGTTCATTATCTTGGTAATAAAAATAAAATTTGACCGTTGATTTGTGAGGGTATTTACACTTTTGTTTTTCAATCTTGTTTTTTCGGCAAGGTCCACGTCAGCATCCGGATGGGACCAGTACAAGGACTGATGCGGGGCAATATACCAGCTCTCTGAACGTTGTTCGACAGATAAATAGAGCACTCAAACCATTGTTGAGCAGTATGATTCCACGATGCTTGGCTTCCTAATCCAATCCACTGCCAGTGCACGTCCAATGGCATAAGCTCTAGCTTCGACTTCCTCTGCATCAGCGCCTTACAAAATTACCTGCCATGACTTGAGCAGCACATTGCCCTCATGATCACGGATAGCAACGTCAAATACTTTGACCACATGCGCTGTCATCACTTGGATAACTACTACCATCCGTGTCCGCATATGGTGGACTTCCAGAAGGAGACGATGTGTCCTCACAACTTCCCACATCATCGTCATGTTCATCCACTACCTTCTTTTATTTCTTCGGATTATGCTTCCTTATGCTATCTTGGTGCTTTCTCTTTGATGCCCAAATATTGAACGGCCCGTTGATGAGGACTCAACGTGTCTTTTGCTATCTCTCAAGAAAGCACCGATATGTGACACAGCTGCCGTACTCATGTCTGATATGTATCGATACGTGGCGATACGGTATCAACCAAGTATCGGTGAATTTCAGTAAAAAAATTAAAAATACTTTGATATGTTTTCGATATGCGGAGATAGGTGAGCGATACGGATGGCCCAACCCGGCCCAACGGACGGCGACGGCCCAACATCGCGTACAAATTCAGAACGTGTCACGCCGTCTCACGCCTGACCCCGAACCCTAATCTGCTCCTCCCTGGTGTTCGCATCGCTCCTCCTCGCTCGCTCGCCGCCGCCTAGAGGTCACCGGCTAGCCGCCACTCGCACCGCTCCCCCCTCCACCGATCTCACCTCTCCCCCCTCCGCTGTTGCTTGTTTTCTGCAAGTCGGAGGTGCTTAGGGACGGCGACTACCACCGGACGGTGCACGTGTGGATCTACAACGAGAGCACTGGGGAGGAGCTGCTGCAGCGCTGCGCCGACTGCAAGGACTCGTGGCCGAGACAGTGGGACAGCGAGAGCACCGGGGAGCTGCTGCTGCAGCGCCGCGCCGGCCACATCTCCGCGGGAGACTCCTCCCTCTCCTCTGCACAGTGAGCTCGCTAACCTCGCGCTTAGTCGTATTGCAATAACGAAATACTAAATCTGAATGCCGCACGGGGAATTGTATTGCCGATTTAGCGTCATGGAGAAACTCTGCTCAAAATTGTATATCTGCGGGACTTCTATTCTCTGCATCTGCAGTATTGCTGCTCATCTCATCGATGCAGATATTACAAATTGATTGAACATACGGGATGAATGGTTGCGCGTCTACTCTACATTGTTGCAGTGTTCGAGATATTGCTTGTACTTTATGCTAATTATTCTATGCGGTCACTGAATTGCTTGCATTTGTTGGCCAATTACTCTGTAGTGTGATTTGTTGGCCAATTACTCTGCAGAATTATTGCCTTTGAGAGGTGCTTTGTTATGGACCCTCCTTCCATATAGTGCATTTTCTTAGGAATGCTATTCGTTGAAATCAATTCTTTTACCGTATTATTGTGAGATCTTTACATTTTCTGCTGATTCATTTTACAATTTTATACTATATAGGCCCTGATTCCATATAGTTTCCTGTTATTGCCAGGTTCACAACGGTGTTTAATCACGACAAGGACTCAATTCCAAGGGTCTGGACAGGAAAGGAAGATGTCTGTGCAATAGCAAAGGATGCTCAATCTAGATCTTCTGTTTATTTGTTCTTCCTGTAGCAAATAATAGAAGTGAATAACTGAATATACCAAGGAACCATCACTTTGTGGAACTCTTCCTCCAAAGCATACACTCATTACTCCAGCTCAGTGCAAGTCACCGTGGAAGCAGTTCAAAGCAGAAACTGAGTTCACCATTACTCAAACGGTATCCACACAGGTATGCATGACATACCACAGAGCTTCGGTCTCTGGTCGTATATTTACCAATAAGAGACTTTCTGCTAGCAAATGATGGTTATACTATTGGAAATTTGAGATACAAGGAAATATGATGCATTGCAGCTGTACAAGACTACAAGGAAATCTGATGCATGCTGTTGAAAGTACCAATTGGAAAGTGGAAAGTGCCATCTTGCCCGGTTAATTAATGGAATATATAGCAGCAATTCATCTAGGTAATCTCAGTTTCACTTGAATACAGGACATCAGCTTGTGATTCCTTGTGATACTGCTTCAGTTATGCAAACTCCTCGTATGCTACTGCTTCCTTGTGATTCTTGCACATCAGCTTACACATGGACGGACAGCTTCAGTTATGCACAACCCTCTCCTCCATCGCTGTTTCAGCAACCGTGCCGCTGTTCAGTTATTAGCAGCAGCAATTCATGTGGCTGTGCCAAACTTCTGCACCTCTGCAGCAAGCAACGGCTCAAGGAACCAACAAGGCAGCGACATCAACAGTGCACTAAAAGTTTTGGACCTTGTACCAAGAAAGGCTGACGATAATAAAGAGGAACAAGCCCCATGCCATCTCCGCCTTCTCAGTGACTGCATGCATGACGTCTTGGGAGTTCGATCAAATCATGCTGTGCGTAAGGGACCAGCACAAGCTAAACCTGACAACATTGTCTCAGATAATATCTCAGCTTGCCCGTCCACGACTAGACTCGCAAAGGAGGACATGTTTATGCTCATAGTGGAGTTGCACAGGAGTGGGGGTGTCACTGCAGCTAAATCTATTTTCGCATCTGCTCTGAGCTCTTGTGCTGATAGGCAAACTCTCAGCAGAGGCACACAACTTCATGCTCTACTGCTCAAACTCGGGTATGACCTGTCTGTCGTTGTTGGTAGCTCACTGATCAGTTTATATTCAAGATGCGGCCAGTCGGAAGTTGCTCGTCGGGTTTTCCAGAGCATGCCAACCAAAAATACTGTGTCGTGGACAGCACTCATTTCTGGTTATGCCCAGGATAATCAGGTTGAGCCATGCCTCTGTGTATTTCAATCGATGAGGCAGTCTGCGTGCAAGCCTAATGACATCACATTTGCGACTCTCTTCAGTGTGTGCACCCGCAACGCTTTTCTTGCGCTTGGTAAAAGTGTTCATGGTCTAGAAATGAGAATGGGTTTTGATTCTTATGTGCATGTGTCCAATGCACTGATATCAATGTATGCAAAGTGCGGGAGTGTAGACGAGGCCCGGTCCATATTTGAGAGCAGTGCCTGCAAAGACCTGGTTTCTTGGAACTCGATGATCTTTGGGTATTCACAGTATGGCCTTGCTTCCCATTGCCTAGACTTGCTGAAAGAAATGGAGGAGCAGCATGTGGTACCAGATGCTATCTCCTTCCTTGGCGTCCTTTCATCATGCCGGCACGCACGCCTCGTAGAGGAAGGCCGGCACTGCTTCAAGACGATGATGGGACGTGGAATACAGCCCGAGCTAGATCACTACTCGTGTTTGGTCGACCTTCTGGGCCGTGCAGGATTGCTTGAGGAAGCGTGGGATTTGATCCAGACGATGCCCACGCCTCCAAATGCTGTCGTGTGGGGCTCTCTGCTGGCTGCCTGTAGGGTGCACGGAAACGTTCCCATCGGCATCCATGCTGCAGAGCACCGTCTTAAGCTGCAGCCAGGTTGTGCTGCGACTCACATACAGCTAGCCAATCTGTATGCCAGCATTGGTTGCTGGAGCGATGTGGCCAGAGTGAGGAAGCTGATGAAGGAGAGAGGGCTCAAGACCAACACCGGGTGCAGCTGGATACAAGTTGGCAGTAAGGTTTATACTTTCACGGCGGAAAACAGATCAGAGAGCCACCAGGTGAACACTGTCCTGGCTATTCTTGATTGCTTGCAATCTCATATGGAATGCAAGCATGATGCGCTGACACAAGGAAGGTCTGGGTTGTGATGACCCTGCACATGTAACCATGAGTTCGAACACCGAATAGATTGGAACGATCACATCTTTCCCCAGTTAATTTTATATGAGGAGTCACCCTATAGAAAACGACCAGCGTCGCTCACACCTCAAAAGATTTGGAAGAAGATCATCGATGCAAGTATAGCACCTAATCTCTTCTTTTTCCACCAAGTGAGATCTCATCTGCTCTGCCTGCCTGCTAGAACGAGAGCTAGATATAGGCATGTTGGTGTGTAATATATATCTGGACACTGGATACCACCAATGCATAATGTCAATCTGAAGCCTCCATACTGTACTTTCCCTTTTGTCAATCTGAATAATGGAAATGACCCGCACTTTCCCTTTTGCAGCAGTCGATTGTATGGGTGCTTCCGCTTGCCCTTGCCTTGAATTAATTTGCACGAATTAAGTGGAAACGAGAGCAAGCAAGCAAGGAGTGATTCCTTATGCAGATCGATTGCACTTCATGGTATCGTGCATGTTTGGCAGCAGAGAAATACGTGGGTTGTTTTTTAGCTGTGGCCGATGATTTTTAGTTCTAACGCGAACGTTTATACGAACGAATCGAGTAATGATAAGTTAATATGTGATGGGTGGATATGCGTGTGTGAGATACATGGGGTGATGGATGGATGGATGGTATCTATCGGATTGGGCTGCAAAGTCAAGTGATGGAAAGCGATCCATCCGATTGGAGAAGCCTGCTTCTTCTCGCTCAGCTAGCCTAGAGGATAAGGGAGTGTCCACAACGTGCCCGTGGACCCCACCCAAACATCCGCTTCAACTCCGATTAGACTCTTCTGCTCGGTCTTGCGGTGGCTTTTCAAACATATTTATATATTTTATCGTGAATTTCTGTCGTATTTACGTAAATAGCCATATGCGTACGAAAATAAGGAACATAGCGCTTCCATGGTTCGATCAGTAGACAGCAACACCCTACAGGTGACACGTAGTCTACTGAAGCACGGCCACCGGGCAGCTGTGCACTTGCCACCTGGCCTTCATTGTGTAATTTTTTTAACAATTTTATCTACTCTAAATGTTGCTCAAAAATTTGTACAATTTTGATATTTGTAGGAGTTGTTACATATAGCAAACGAGCTCCAAATTACGAAATTTTTTGTAAAGCCTCCCGACACAGTCGACATAATTATGTAATTTTTTGAAAATTTTATATGCTCCGAATTTGCCATGTTAATTAGTGTTAATTTAATCATAATTAGCGATATGTTATACTCATTTAATTAGTCTATATGCGTGATTACAGTTGGTTTGTAAATTATAAATTGAGATAATGGTTCAATTTAGTTCAGACTTGATTTATAGATTTAGAACCTTATGATTTGGTGGTAAAATGTAACAAAGGGACTTTCTTTTGAAGAATTGAAAATTGATTACACAATTAGGATTTAGAACCTTAGGATTTAATAACTCTCATATCTATATCTAATTAATTTACACCGTTGTAATATGGATCCACCGTAATCGACGGTGTGGATATTTCTCTTTCGCCTCTAATTAGTGAAGAACGAACGTGGTGGTTTTTTTATTCTGCTTTAATAATATAATAGAAAATTCTATTGAATCACTACGTTCCGGACGGACCTTAGCATGGAAGACTAAAAAAATGTGTTTCCTATCCCATACACGCATGTGTTGTTTAATGGTGCACTAGTTTATATGTATACCATCAGGACCTGTAGTAATTAAGTACGTCGTACCGTGTCTGTGATACTCCACCCAAATTTTGAGTCCCCTGTAGTAAAGAAGAAGAAGAAGAAGAAGAAGAAGAAGAAGAAGAAGAAGAAGAAGAAGAAGAAGAAGAAGACAGCAAGCTAGCTAAGGAGCCCAGAGGAGGAAGAAAGGCATGGATTGGATGGAGTAGCTAGCTAGCTAAGCTTGGGTTTCAGAAGAGGAGGGGGAGAGGACGAAAGGCAACTAGCTTGGAAATTCTGTCGATCGTCAGTCCACTCCAAGATGGCTTCCAAAGGTATGTACCATATATATATATGTATCATTTCATTGGCGAATTTATTCAGACATATGCTGCCTAAGCTATCTAGCTAGCTCTTGCAGCTTGTTAATTTTCTGAAAGATGCAAGCAAGCCAGATTAGCTACAGTTTCACTGGAAACAAAAGTGGAAAGAAGAAGATAAAGAGTATGATCTGCATGCTGCATGGTTAATCAGTTGGAGCTAGTAGTTGCTTCTATATATCCGTGTTCGTTTTGATTGATTCTCGCGCGCGTTCCGCTGATTTCTTTCTTGTTTGTGACAAGTTTGCGATCACGTTAGATTGAGCAGTTACTTGTACAGAAGTTCCTTGTTAGGTGAGAATAGAATAGATCGATGAGCGTCTATGATCAGCCATCTTCTATTCTTCCCAGCAGCGCCGATCCTAAATTATTATGAGGATTTCCCCTCCCAATCCACACCACACGCATGCTCGAGGTAATTAAGCCAAGTTTAGACACCTGCAGTAGTCAAGGTCAAGAGGAGACCAACTAATTAGCTTCGAGCACAGACGTTTCTGATTGCTCTGCTCCCGAATGCTACAACGTATCTGATCCACTGTAGCATAGAAGCAATCTTCTCATGGAAGCATCTGTACGTAGCTGCTCCGGTAATTAAGTTAGTTATATTTCTGTGCATGACAGATTCCATCCATGTCGAAGATGGTAAATCTGTGAGTCTGAATGAATGCGGACAGTGAGTGTGATGCTGAAGCCCTCAGGGTGAGGGAAGCTAACAATTCAGTCCTGCATTCCTTGTCCGATCGAGCCAAGCCGGCTTCAGTCCTGCATTGGTTGGATCGAGAGCCAGCACATCATCAATCTTGCAGCAAGTGCTAGCTAAGTACGTGCTTGCTTAGTAGCAGTACTGATAGAGATGAGACTTCATTTTCTGTCCCTTTCCCTCTTTGGCCTGCCTGGATGCTGCCATGTATGCATGCTTTTTCTCTCATCACTTCCCAAGTTTCACCTGACTCTAACTGTACTCCACTTGCACAGTTGACTCTTAACTGTGCTCCACTTGCATAGTGCTCGAGGAGGTTACGGATGATCTCATCCCGTGCGTTACAGACAACAACATGTAGAGAGAGACAGATGAAACCTTTCTACTGCTCCGATTACACAACTTCAACTTGCAGGCCGGACTGGAATATGACATATGGCACTAGCTAGTAAACAGAAGACATCAGTAAGTACCAGCTAGTAGCTTGCACTAACCAAACTAACCTGCAATTAATAGACCCAACAAGAGTACCTGAATCCCATGATCCGTGAATAAAGTGATGTGCACACACACAATCAAATTCCATGCCTTTTTTTCCTACTTCTTTCTTTTCAACCTTTGAACCGATTTTGTGAGGTATATATATTCATATGTATAACCCTCTCTCTTTTTTTTTTTTTGCCGTCCTTTGCACTGCACAATGTGTTGGGTGAAATCCCATAAAAATTAAACTTAGAAGTTTTAAAAAATTCTCAAACAATTATGCGATGTAACGGAGAGTATGCTGTACATCTTTGTAAAGTTTTAATATCAAACTTAATTGTAGTATTTGTGAGATACGAAAGCCTTTTTTATCGCGCAAATGTTATGATGTTGAAATTTTACATCTTTTCTTTTGAGAAAATTCAAGGTTGGGTGAAAAATACGAGTTTTGGCGTGCAGGAGGCGGCGGGCATGAGGAGGAGGAGGAGCGGCCGTACCACCACCACCACCTGCCGGCGCTGCCGCGCAACTCCCGGGGATCCCTCGAGGTCTTCAATCCCTCACCAGCCGCCGACTCCACCTCCTCTGCATTCCGCCCCGCCGCCAAGTCCACCTCCCCCTTCATTGCCGCTGCCGCTGCTATTCCCGACAGGGACAAAGATCGGAGCATCGCGGAGGATGCCGTGGGGAAGGCGGTACAGCGGGCGGCGGAATGGGGCCTCGTGCTCCAGACCGACGAGCACACGGGCCGCCCCCAGGGCGTGGCCGCCCGCACCTCCGGGGCCGGCGGCTCGGCCCGCGGCAGCTCCGAGGACAAGAGCGGCGGCGGGTGGCGCTCCCCCGGGTGTCGGAGGAGCTCCGGGCGGCGCTGTCGGCGTTCCAGCAGACGTTCGTGGTGTCGGACGCGAGCCGGCCGGACCACCCCATCATGTACGCCAGCGCCGGCTTCTTCAACATGACCGGCTACACCTCCAAGGAGGTCGTAGGAAGGAACTGGTAATCTTCCATTACTTTCTCCTTGTCCTTCATGGAGGAAGGAAGGCTTGCTTAATGGAATGCGTGTGCTCTGCAGCCGCTTCCTCCAAGGCTCCGCCACGGACCCCTCAGAGATCGCAAAGATCAGAGAAGCTCTCGCCGCCGGCTCAAACTACTGCGGCCGTGTCCTCAACTACAAGAAGGATGGCACACCATTCTGGAACCTCTTAACCATTGCCCCCATCAAGGATGAGGATGGCAGGGTCCTCAAGTTCATCGGGTCAGCCCTAGCTTCTTCCCATCATAACAACACCTATGTTGAAGAGAATCTTTATTCTTATTGCGGCGGCAAGATAAATATACGATCACTGTGTATGCATTATGGAGGCAAATTGTGTCGTGTTATCTGTTTGTGTTGCTTTTCCAGGATGCAAGTGGAAGTGAGTAAATACACCGAAGGGAACAAGGATACAGTTGTTCGTCCCAATGGACTGCCAGAATCACTGATCAAATATGATGGTACTACTGCTGTTTTAGCTTACGCTTCAAAAGACTAGTATTAAGTCTTTCAATTTTCGAAAAATGGTTGTCAAACTGAAAAGAAAAACATATGTTATGTTTGCAGCTAGACAGAAGGATCAGGCCCGTAGCTCAGTGTCTGAGCTTGTGTTGGCTCTGAATCCACAGTCATTGCCAGAATCAAGAAATAGCACGTTAAAAAGAAAATCGCAGGAATCAATAGGCGTGCTGACGGCTGAAGTTCCTGGCAAGAGAAGCTCTGAAAGTGGATCTCGCCGTAACTCCCGCACTGGAATAAGAAGCTCAATGCAGAAGATCAGTGAAGTTCCTGAAGGAGGGAGCAAAACTAGAAAATCTGGTCTGCGATCAGTTATGGGGTATGCTGAGTTCATACAAGTCAAATGATAGAATTGCAGCATCTTATTTCTTAATTTCCTTGCACAATCCCTGTTCCTTGATTATATTTTGTCTTATTCAATTTGTAAATGCAGTTTTCTTGGTATGGACCATGGAGATGTAGAGAAGAACATGTTGAAACCAAGAGATGAAGATCCGCTACTTGACAGTGATGATGAAAGACCTGAGAGCTTTGGTGATGAGCTAAGGAGGAAAGAAATGAGAAGGGGTATAGACTTGGCTACTACACTTGAACGCATTGAGAAGAATTTTGTCATCACTGACCCAAGATTGCCTGATAATCCCATTGTATGATTCAACTCAGACCTCTTGTACCTCTGAATCCACTGTTCTTTTTATTGATATAGACATAAACTTTTCATGAATCTATATTTATTCTTGAGTAAATTTCAGAGAACACTAGGTTTTGGGGCATTTGTAATTGAAAACACCATGTTTTGAGATATTTATCATAAAACCACATACTTTCAGTCAAGCACTACACATAACCTCACTTTTTATGCTTTTCTATTCGACATCGTTCCACCGCCTGCTCTGTGTGGTCGTAAACGACCATTGTGGCCAGTATGATCGAAATAAGACCAGTGTAGTTGAAATAAGACTAGTGCAGTCGAAATAAGACCAGTGCGGTAGTACAAGACCAGCGTGGTCGAAATAGGACCAGTGTGGTCGCCACGCTGGTTTTGTACGACCGCACTGGTCTTACTTCGACCACACTAGTCTTATACGACCACACTAGTTGGTTACGACCATACAGAGTAGGCGGTGGAATGATGTCGGACGGGAAAGCATAAAAAGTAGGGTTATGTGTGGTGCCTGACTGAAAGTATGTGGTTTTGTGAAAAATATCTCGAAACATGGTGTTTTCAATTATAAATGCCCCAAAACCTGATGTTTTCTGAAATTTACTCTTTATTCTTTGGTCAATGCTTCAGATATTTGCATCCGATAGTTTTCTGCAATTGACAGAATATAGCCGTGAAGAAATATTGGGAAGAAACTGCAGGTGAATTACATCTCATCTTGCTTCTCTATCGCACAATTTCATTGGCAAGGTTTTTCAAGTTTTAGCAAATTTCAGCTGTTTCTAAATTAACTGTTGCACAGGGTAGCAAAATCCTGAAATTGGACCTTTATCACTCTGCATGTTGTAGACTGGTATAAGTTCGCATTAAATGCAAAAGACTAATCTATCACTTTACTGATGCTTCCCTGGCTCCTTGCAGGTTTCTCCAAGGTCCTGAAACTGACCGTGCGACAGTAAGGAAAATAAGAGATGCCATAGATAACCAGACAGAGGTCACTGTTCAGCTTATAAATTATACAAAGAGTGGTATGTTCCTCTCCACATGCTTGCATGTTCATGTTCATGTAAGTGCGTCACGTAATTGCTGTTCATCTATGTTTTTCCCCAAATGTTTGGAACTGCAATACAACATCTTAGTACCAATTGCTAACAGAAAAATGTTGTACATGTTTAAATATCTTTTTTCATGGTAATGAATCCCACTAAAATTACTTATTGGTGTTCATCACTTGGACAGGTAAAAAGTTCTGGAACCTCTTTCACTTGCAACCAATGCGTGATCAGAAGGTACTATGCAAGGTTCCAAATACCGCTACCGGGGTAAATCCCGTCGGGGGGCTGGTACCGGTTACCGACCGGTAACTGGAAAAACCGGCCAGTGACCGAAAAAACCGGTTGAATTTCGCACGTCAAAATTTGAATTTGAAATCGGTAACCGGGAAAACCAGCCGGTAACCGCCTAAAAAACTGGAGAAAAACCGCTAAAACCCGGTTTTTCAAGCACGGGAGATGCATGGATCTTCCTAATACATTCTATTAATGTTAAATAATGTAAACATTATTAGTGAAACTAGCTTTTACATTCAAAATTTGGGAATTCATAATACATTCATGGCAAAAAGCATAAAGTCAAGCACGGGAGGTACATGCATCTTCCTAATACATTCTATTAATGTTAAACAATGTAAATATCATTAGGGAAACTAATTTTTATATTCAAAATTTGAAAATTATTAATACATTCATGGCAAAAAGCATGAAGTCAAGCATGGGAAGCGTATGTATCTTCCTAATACATTCTATTAGTGTTAAACAATGTAAATATGATTAGAGAAACTAATTTTTACATTCAAAAGTTTAAATTTGAATTAAATAAAAAACCGGTGGTTTTTTCTCCCGTCCGGCACCGGTAAAACCGGTTACCGCCGGTATTTGGAACCTTGGTACTATGTAATAGTGCACATGGGAATTTTTTGCTAAGTTATTCCATATAATTTGTTTGCAATTTTTTTTGCATGAAATTTGAGATGCATCAAATTTGCCTGTGGATCAGGGTGATGTTCAGTACTTCATTGGGGTTCAGTTGGATGGAACTGAACGTGTTCGAGATGATGCTGCAAAAGAGGGTGCCATGCTGGTTTGTATTTTTTTTACTCGAAACTAGCCTATTTGTTCACGGTGCTATCAAAAGCAACAATAATATACCATGTGGGTCTAAATTACTACTATTTTATCAGTGCCAAGACTTCATTGTGCGCTTACTTACAAAATTTTATTAATACCAGCTAGCATTACAAGATAATTGGATGCCCTAGATCCTGGTAGTCAACACAACCAGTTCTAGTAGACTTGTGTGATTTATATGACATGTTAAAGTCTCCGTTAACATTCTATTCCATCAATTGTGCTAAACATGTTCTGGTGACTTAATTGATTTTTTGGGTCTGGATAAACTAATTTTTTCATGGACCTTAAATTTCAAATTTCTGTTGTCTGAAAGCATAGCTTGTTTAAAAACTAAGCTGAATTGTCCATGTAACAGATCAAGACAACTGCAGATAATATTGATGTGGCTGTGAAGGAACTTCCAGATGCTAATTTGGTAAGACTAAAGCATTATTCCTTAAGCTCATCAATAAGCATGTGCATACAGTTCTGACAGTAATCCACGTTCACATTCAGAGACCGGAGGATCTATGGGCTAACCACTCAAAAGCAGTCCTGCCAAAGCCACATATGAAGGATACTGCATCATGGAGAGCCATCCAAAAAGTATGATATACATATAGTTTACCAAACAGCTATGTACATGTCATTTTGAGGCTACTAGATGAAAATGGCATTATATGTAGAAACTTGAGAGAGTGATTTACCATGCATTCTTCAGTAGAATACAGTAGCCTTTACAGAATATTGATTATTTGTATAATGTAATGTGCTCTTAAAGACCAGGAGATCTTTGGAGACAAGTGCAGATGACATTTTCTGAAACTTCTCCGTGGTATCATGCTACTTCTATTTCAGGTTCTTGAGAGTGGAGAAAGCATTGATTTAAAACATTTCAGGCCTGTAAAACCTTTAGGATCTGGCGACACTGGAAGGTAAATCCTGTCATACTTTGGTTTACATGAAAATACCATAAATTTTCATACTTGCATTGCTAATACATTAGACTCCTCCTGAAGTTTCATTTGCATTAGCAGTTTCAAACAGTAAATCATGTGTGTTATTGTTGGAATTGTAGTGTGCACTTGGTGGAGTTGCTAAATACAGGTGAATACTTTGCCATGAAAGCTATGGATAAAAATGTCATGCTTAACCGCAATAAGGTTTGATTCTTGTTTCACCTTTTGAAATGATAACAACTTTCACCAACACAGAAAATTGTTGTTCTCTTCTACCTATGGCTGTTACTTTCTGTCTCTGACGGCATTCTAATGCTTCTAGGTCCATAGAGCTACTGCTGAACGACAAATCCTTGATATGTTGGACCACCCATTCCTTCCAACATTATATGCATCATTTCAGGTTTGTTATATAAATATATGTTAGTAGACTATTAAGAGATAATGCTGTCCTCGTTCTGTATGCAATCAATAAGTTGATGTTTTCAAGGGTTTGAGGCTCTGCATAAGCCCCTAAATCAATAAGCTGAGTTTTAACTTTTAAATTAAGCTTATCTGATGACACACTCCAATAGCACCCAGGTCTTGAACTTAAGCCACTTTTAAACTTTGTTTAATCCTCCCAAAGCAACCCTTAGTTTTTTTTTTGGGAACCAGCCCTTAGTTGCAAATCGATAGGCTTTCTACGTCATGTTTTGAATTTTTTAAGGAGGGGTTATTTTTCATTTTCGTGACACCATCAAATTCTATGTTTTTTGGAGAGTTGACCTTTTGTTTTCTGCTCAAATGTTGCAGACAAAAACACATATATGTCTCATTACTGATTACTGCCCTGGCGGGGAGCTCTTTCTGCTCCTAGATAGGCAACCTCTGAAGGTTCTACGAGAAGATGCAGTCAGGTCATAACTGAAACTGTTTCTTTTTGCTTAGATCTGGTTGGATGATGTGCATGATTTTGAAGGAACACAACATGGGCCACTGATGTGCTCAATTGATCACAGTCACAGACATGTTACTTCATTCTTTTGGAGATTTGTTCAATCTAGTTGTAGGAGAAGACAAGAAGCATTATTTAACACAATTTCATGATTGGCACAGGTTCTATGCTGCTGAAGTGGTCATTGCACTCGAATACCTGCATTGTCAAGGTATATATACACCATGCTTCTAACTTATTGTGTATGGGAAATTCCCTCTCGTATATGATGTATAATGGTATGCCTGTCAGCATAAATCAATGACCATACTTATGGTCCTTCATGTTTTAGCTCAGCCAACATGAATTATTTATTCACCTTTCAAATGTGTGCTTTTAGTAAAGATTTAACCAAGTAGCATGTCTTCAGTAAATTTTTGACCATATAAGGAAGGAATGTGTTTCCTTACCAGATAACAACTGCCTGAGACTTTTTGATAATTCATCACATTTTATTGGAGTCAGTTGAGAAATCTACTGCTTGTCATTGTGCCCTGTTTCCTTTTTTTATCTTCAGGTATAATCTACCGAGACTTGAAGCCAGAGAATATCTTACTTCATAGAGACGGGCACATATCCCTGACAGACTTTGATTTGTCTTGCCTGACATCTTGCAGACCGCAGGTAAAAAATGGATAAATCTCTTCTGAGAAAAGTTATCTTACTTCCTGAACCTCTTTCTGTTTCAATCAATTCATAAAACAGACCCGGTTTTTTATGTGTTGATGAGCAAAGACAAAAAAAGGGAAGGTTATTTTATTGGAATATGCTTTGTTCATTTTACTGATGCATTGTTCTGAAATGACACTTCACCATTCTTGGGCGGTAGATGTCCTCAGAACAAAACTTGTGGTAAGCATTTTGTTGGTAATAGTATTATACCAATCTTCAAGTGATAGGAGATAGCAGCAACGTATCATTCACAACTCCATGTACATTATGACATGTAGTTAGTGAACTCATTATTTTCCTGGTTACATTAAGTATTTTGCCTGTTATTTGGTAGGTCTTTCTTCGAGAAGAAACTGAAAAGAAAAGGAAGAGGAAAAGCAGGAGTTGTCCTATATTTTTTGCTGAACCTATGCGAGCATCCAATTCATTTGTTGGCACAGAGGAGTACATTGCACCTGTATGTACATGCTCTCACTGTCCTTTTTATTCTGCACTGTTTTTCCCCATTTCATTCATTCCCAGTATTTTTTCATCTGTAGTATTCAGTTCTTTCATCCTTTTCTTGCAGGAGATTATCACCGGAGCTGGCCATACGAGTGCTGTTGATTGGTGGGCTCTAGGTAACTCTTCTTCCACTAACAATACAGATGCCACTTGGCTTTGTAGTTTATACAGTCGCTCTGAATAATAAAGTAGGAGAAACAAGGACTTAGTAGCTTTACAAACTCGTTGAATGGTCATTCTGATGATGAACTGGTCTGTCTATGCAGGAATTCTTCTGTATGAAATGTTGTATGGTTACACACCCTTCAGAGGAAAAACAAGACAAAGGACATTTGCTAATATCCTGCACAAGGATGTCAGATTCCCTGCGAGTATATCGGTAAGCAAGAAGCTAGCGTTTGTTTTCGAACAAGTTTTTGGTTGCTGTATCTGAAAAAACCGTGAGTCGCAAGTGTAGATTAATTGTGGGACGTGTGAGCGTGCATATATATGCTGCAGGTGAGCCTCCCGGCGAGGCAGCTGATGTACAGGTTGCTACACAGGGAACCTGCAAACAGGCTGGGCTCGTACGAGGGAGCGAATGAGATAAAACAGCACCCCTTCTTCCGCGGCATCAGCTGGCCTCTCATTCGTGGCATGGTAACTGATCCCTAAGCTACTTCTCTTATCGAGCCTGTTCGTTTGTGTTCATCTGATGCATGCATGCAGGCTCCCCCAAAGCTGGAGGTTCCAATCTTCTCGGATGCAATGGACGAGAAGGGAATGATGAGCGACAATCACACCGATATGTTCTGAAGATCCTCAAAGATGATGGCAGATTATTGATACATGACTCTGCATGCAATGCGAGAGCTAACTAGGCTAGTAATCGACATGTCGAGCTCGATCATGGATGGAGCTAGCTAGAATTTCGTCATCGAGCTACCGGACCCCCCCTTGATGTTATTACTGTTGTTTGTGTAGGAGGTGAGATGGAATAATTAGGAAAAAAATGTGTAGTTGCTTGATGGCTCATGCAATCCATTCTGTGGATCATAGTTAAGATGAAAGTATGAGTGAGCTGAAGGAAATGTGGATTAATTGGCACCGAGTAAGCTGGTATAACCAAGTGTGCATCATACATGTGATTTCGTCGTCTTCTGCTGCTGCTGCTGCTTATTCTTTTTCAGGCTTTATAACCCGCGATCAGGACTGAAAAAACTATGGACTTATTCTTTTTTAGCTTTTGATTTTTTCTATTTTAACTAGCTTTTAAACGAAATATTTTTTAAGATAAGATCTACTAGTTAATTGTAGTACATACTATACCGACTTCATTTATATTGGCAAAAACCACACGTGGGTTTTTGTTACTCTGTAATCTCTCACACAAATAGCCCAAAAGTCACAAGCTGCAGCAAAAAACCATAAATCTCAGCCAAAAAGAACATGCCCTAAGAAGAAATACATTTTATCATCTCGGGTCTTTACTGTAGTGTAGATCCCTAATGTAAAACTCCTCAAGGTAGCCCAAGTGCTATGACAAGGAGAAGGGTGGCAGAAACATTAACAAAGTCACTTGGTAGTATGAAGAGGTCGAGGATCAATGTGTAGCTGCTTTCATTTCCCAACTTTATGTTTTCTATTGCAAATTATGCACCTAAAAGATGTATGAACCTATGTGATGTATGGACATCTATGTGATGCTTATGTGTGGACATCTATGTGATGCATCTATCAAGCCATTGTGGTGCTATTCTAGAGATATTATCAAAATTATGGTGCTACCTTAGCACATAATGGACCTATTCATATTGACTTCTATAAGCCGCTTCTGCTTGCAGAAGCAAAAGCAAATATGAATGCACAACCGCTTCTATCAGTCACTACTATTCATCAGCAACTACATTATGTGCTTTCATACTATTCATTAGCCACTACAATATGCACTTTCACATATTGTAACGTACAAATAGCCACTACAATATACACTTCCGTAAGTCCCATGATGGTTCAAATGTTATAGTGTCTTTTGTTGCACCGTCTTTCTTACACAACATATCACTATTCATTAACCACTACTTTTCATCACCCGTTTCTATCGGCCACTTCTACTAGCCGCTACTATTCATCAGCTGCAACCAAAAGTCATCAGCAGAAGCCAATATGAACATGCCCAATATTCCATTCATTACGGTGCTATTACAATCGATTTGGTTTTGAGAGTTGGTACATGCGCAACCTGCATAAAACAAACAAAACTTTGGAGGTTTCACAACCTGACACTATTCCATCCGTTCAATAAGATTGGAGATTGTATAGAAACAAAATTAGAGGAGAACCTGACATTGTCCATTCATCTAGATTCCAAATAACATAACAGTAGTACATATATTACAACTTATTTGTTAATTTTGGCAGCTAACATGCCTACAAACACACAAAGCATCACAACAAACATCAGGATTGTCTTTTCTAGTAGAACAACATTTTACTCATTCCTTTGTTCAACCTGGGGCATCACTTGATTTATTCGGTCAATTGCTTCAACCATGTGACTAATGGAGTTATTCATTTATCGCAAAATAGCTTTAACGCCTCTTGAATTTTCACCCCGGGCAAGCCTTGCCTCTGCATTGAGAAATCCCCTATCTCTTAACAATGCGACAAATTGGTTCCTTCTAGAAGAAAGTCTTGCAAATGACGAGGAAAAAAGCTCCAATCACAAGCTAGAAATTTGGGTTTAAAACACTTACACACGGATATGAAGTTGTGACACTTGGAGAGAATGACAGATGCTGTGCATGTACACTAGCGACAGAGATTTGGGGAGGGGGAGGAAGAGAGGACCAAGAGAGGAGAAGAAATCCTATGGAGCGGTGGCATAGATTTGGAGACGTCAATTTAGTTGGGGAGAACCAACAAATCAGATCGAGAACACTGGTTTAGAGGAAGATAGGTGAAGAGAATAAAAGAAGGGGTAATGGATGAGTAGTGACGCGAGGGGAGCCGGAGAGTGATGGAGTGGTACATTGCTAAAGATTTATATATTTCGATGGTATTAAAGTGAACAGTGATTTTTTTAGTGATAGGGTACACAATCAATTTCCCTATTATTATTGTCACCTGAATGGCTCACTTGTCATTCACCTGAATCGCAGGACGAGCTCCACCAACCAGACAAGACATCACACGAGCAAGCGGCGACGAAGGCGAGGACGAGGGCCAAGGAGGATGGACGACTACGCGCGGGAGATGATGGAGCTCAAGACGCTCGTCACGCGCACCCTCGAGAAGAAGGGCGTCCTCGCCAAGATTAGGGTTTGTCTCTCCCTCTCTTCCCCCGTTCTACCGACTAGGGTTCCCCGATTGCCACTACCGCCCCGCGGATCTAGCTCTCCCTCCCCTCCCATGCGGTTTGGGGATCTGAATATTTGCAGGTTCCACGATTCCCTTCAACTCCAAATTTTACATCTTTCTTTTTTAGTTGGAATTGAAATGCTCACTTTCTTTACAAAGATTTGATGGTCCTAGGGCCCGATGCTGTTAGATCCACCCTGCATTTCAAATTGTGAAGGAAACCATTTCACACTTTGACAAAAGTCAAAGATCTTTTCTGCCCACCCTGTCTTGCTGCTCTTGCTTCTTGTTCAGCCATTGCCAAACGAAAATCTCACCTCACCTCGCATAGTTTTTTTTTTTTTTTGCTCTAGTTTCGATTGCATTATGAATTACCGTCTGCATTGTTGCCCGGCACACATGCTGGGAGGCATGTATTGGTGTAAGGCATCATGTTTTCTCATGCTTGTTCTTGCACGACTAGGCTGAGCTGAGAGCGAGTGTGTTTGAGGCCATTGAAGAGGAGGATCGGGTGGTAGAGAACGACGATGGTGGGAATCCTGCTTTGCTTGGTAGCTGCAATGACCGTGCTAAGCAGCTGCATGCTTCACCGTCAGGTTTGTGCTTTAAATGTGGTGGCCATTTGATCAATACAAACTATCTCTGTTACCCAGAACTCGTTTGGGATGCTTCTGCAGCTTTTTGTCAGATATATACAGCCCTCTATAATTTTTTATACTGCTGTTCCCGAATATTTCAGAAGTACACAAGATTGATACCACATTGCATGATAAGTTTTTTTCTCCACTGGAAATTCTGGCAGCTTTTAGCATATTCTACTTTTTTAGCTAGCTATAGAGGAACTCAAATTTATTAAGCTTGTGGCATATCCTTTTTCTTTTTCTTCTACACTTCAACCTGAAAGATCAATCTTTTTTGTCCTGAGTGGTTACTAGTGACTAGTGAGTCTTTGGTTTTGATGCTTCTGCACTGATGTTAGTTCAAAAAAGCATTTGTATAATGTAATTTATTGCCTTCGTTTATGTTGTTTTAAGTCTCATCACAGATATCTTGAATGTTTAAGTTCTCCTTGCAAGGATAAAATGGTTTTTAGTAGCTAATTGTTCAGTTTAGCCATGTTCTTTGTAAGCTACATAGCATGAGTGGTTTACATTCTAAAATTTCTGTTGCTTGCAGGTAGATTATTAACAGCACTTGTTTGCGAATACTTGGAGTGGGCCCAGCTAAGCCACACGATGAAAGTTTATTTGCCAGAATGTAATCTGGTAACCATTTGCTATATTTAATGTATCTTTGTTGTGTTTGTCCAAAATTAACATCCACTAATGTGTGTCCTTGCATCGTAAATCAGACGAAGGACTTCTGGAAGAATGAACTGAAGGATTTTTCTAACAAAAGTGGAGCTGAAGGGAGCAGGAGTGCTGAGAGTGGTCCCATGCTTCTAGATGTTCTTGAAGGATACCTCAAATATGAGGTTTAACTCTTGCTAACTCAGAAAGATAAATCATTAAAATAGAGTTAATAGATGTGCATGAAGCTGATGAATGACCCCTTTCGTTAAATTAATATTGGTATGCAGATTAACCAATCTGTCAAAAAAAAAGGCTTGTTTCATGTCTAGTCATAAACAACGTTTTGTTAGTGTTTCTATGTCCAACAAGTTAAATGTGATTAATTTGGATTTCTGCATAAGAAGATATGGAATATCAGTACATCAGCAAAATCAAGTTCATATTCTCTTCTATGAGTTGCTAGAAAGTTGAAAATTTCTGGATAATGTAGAGAAAAGTTCATAGAAAAAGTATGATAAGAAAAATTATAATTATCTGACTTTGTTTAGTTGGCTGACAATGCATTGACATTTATATTTACAATGAATTGTCGTCGCTGCGCTCTATTTACATGTGATTTGTCAACAACCGAACATAGGTATATAAAGATCTGTAGTTGAAGTGCACTTTTGGTTGACATTTGTTGCTTGGGGGTGTGGACCACACGTATGAGCAATGATGGTTTCAGCCTGTGAATTTTAATTCATGGCTTATGACCAATTCAATATTTTTCACCTTGGTCTTTACTGTTCTTTAGCTCACAAAGTAACTGTGCACTCTTTTATTAATAAGATCTCTGCTATCAATTATCATCCCCCAAATACAGTCAGCAAACTATATCTCCTTACAAATTTAGTTTAAACGTTTATCTGTTTCCACTGCATACTTTGGTTTACTCTTAAGTTGTTCTGTTGAGCAGAATTTGTCTCAAACAAGGATGGCTGGTAGGAGAATAATCAATTCTGAGTCTGATCCAACATTAAATGCTGAGCATCGGAACATGCGGAGGCCACCATCTTCATCTTCAGTTGGGGGTCTGCCTCCTATGGGAAGGTAATACCTTACTAGTATTCTGCCATCCTAATTGTTTAGCAGTTGTTTGTCCTTTTTTCTGTAAATGTGGGTAACATTTTACTTTGAACTTGCTAGGCCAATGCCATCATCACAGGCATCAGGTACTTGATATGTAATTCTTTCAGTTTGTCATATTCCGTGGTGCTGCTCTCCTAAACTTTTGAAGTGCTTTTGACATTCAGACCGAAGAGGAGGCTCTTCAGCTTCCAATACAAGGAAAGATGAGTATAACTGGAAATATGATGCTGATGGTATCTCCGAAGAAGTACTGCGAACATCAAGTGCTCTTGAAAACATCCAGTTAGACCGGAAAGCGCGCAATCTGACGACATCTTGGAGGTAGGATAGGATTGTTGTCGTTGCTTTCTTGGCACCTTTCCCTTTCCCCAGCTGCCTGTTTCTGATGGTAGCATCTTATCGTAGGCATCCGGGCGATGGTGCTGAGTAAAATCTCAAGGCGGAACGAGTCCAAGTCATCGTTGGCTTGCTTTAGACCTTGAGATTTTTGTATCGTTTTCGTTGCTACGGTGTTGCGTGCGTGTGTAGACAAGGCAAGGAGAGCTGGTGCGGAGCGTTTCTGGGCACCCAAATGGTTGGTTTGGTTATTTCTGACCATGCGTGTTGTAATCCATCTAATTTATGCACCTGAGATGGGATTCATTTTATATTGTGCTAGATGAAATGATTTGATTTTATAAGGTGCAGAAGTTTTATTTCAATGTACAGTAGGCTAAATGGCTTAAGGAGCAGGATCAGCAGAAGGATATTAGTAAGCAGCAGAATGGATGGATGAATGGATAGATTAAGTTTGGAGACGGATCAATTGCCTGAAAACAACAGCTCTCAAACAACAGCTCTCAATTCAGCGACATTAGTAGAGAAGCAGGGCGCTTTCTGAATGTTTCAACATCACAAACACGCAACTATAGTAGTGTTGTTCCACTTCTTTCTTATTCTTTGAATCCATTCATGACTTACTTCAGTTATCCGACGCACGCTCCACGTACTTGCGCGCGTTGCGTCTCGCTGCGCTACATCTGTAGGAACTCCTGCACACATTCAACGTCCGTTCCATATCAAAAGCTACCAAGGGTATTGCCTTTTGCTTAATAATTCATATTTTTGTTCTGATGCAGATTACTCAAGACATTTGACCACTTAAAACTATACTAGAGCCTAACAATTTTCTCCCAGAAGACAAAAGGGCATGAATTCATTAATCCAAGGAGGTGACAAATGCGTTTCAGCCATAGTGAGTCTAAATAAATATTACCTTGAAAATGAATTTCCCTTTACAGCCCTCTGACCGTACTTGCGCCAATGGAATGCATCCCTAGATAACCCACATTCTGTTGAAGATTCGGGAGCAAGAGTAGGCTCAACATAAGCTGTCCGGCCACTTGTTATACTTGGTTGTTTGTCCTTAATGCTGAAATGTCAAATATTAATTAATGAAGCATATGGTTTCTTGGATGAAACAGATTCATGTAGTAACTTAAATGGCAAACAATGACAAGTGTGTACATGTTCTTCAGCATATGGAGTGTTGACTAGACATCTACACAAATCTGCATCTCCTTTTTTCTAATCAAGAAAGCGACAAGATGCGGTCTCTCCTAGTTTGCAGTTGTCGCTACAACTCAGTTTTGGCATACAATGGGATAGAGCAATTCTCGGATGAGGCAGTCTTGGGGCAGTTGAAAATTCTTTGCATAGGCTAGTTTGCAACGCCCTAAACCAAAGTTCACCCTTTTCACTACATACAGTGTCATTCTTACAGTGAATGAATTCTTCTGTGACAATTGAACAATAGCTTGCCCTGAACACATTTAGCTACCAAGTTTAAACTCAAAATTAATAATGTTGCTCCAGAATTCTCTTACATGAAGAATTAGAGTCGTCACGGGATGTCGCTCCAAAATGGACCCCCCCCCCACCCATGGGGGTTCTATTTCCCTTTACCGTAAAACTGCAGTCTGCTTAGTGCGTGCTGCAATGGAGGATGCATGCCATTGTTCATCTCTTATTCCTAAGATTTGTCATTATGGGGTTATAAATTGGCAACAATTACAAGGTCCTTACTCCGTATTGCTAACACAATGTCATAATAACACAACTGTAGTCTGCTATTTGCCATTCTAACCCACCACTTGCACATGTTATGCAAAGCAACAATAGAAAGTTCTGAATTCCCAGATTAAACAGCATAAACATACCTTTGGTTGCAGTCACCAAGCTCGCTCATTTTTCCAAATTCATCCGAGTAACTACAATTGCTTCTGGAAACTGCAGCAACAATATCAGGGCCAAGAGCCCGGTTGCATCCTCCCAACTGGTTTGCTACTCCAGCATCATTAGTACCATGGGCATCGATAACCACAATCTCTGTACTTGTTGATGGCAATGGTTTCTTTGGAGGATGAGACTTGGGATGGTTGTGCTCACCGTTGTATACAATTTCAGCAACATGGCCATCTCGTGTCGTTTCCACCTTCCTCTTGACAGGGCAGGTTGGGTGAGTGCACTTGTAGTAGCTCCGTGGGAACTCACTCCCTTTCACTTGCTTCTGCCCATACTTCCTCCAGTTGTAGCCATCATAGGACAGACGGTTCTTCACACTGTCAATTGGTTTCCTGACATTGTGGCATATTGTCAGATGGTCACAAGAGACTACTTGTTCTGCATCTACTTCGATCTGCTCATGTGTGGCATCTGAGCCACCATCCTGCAACTGAAAAGTTTGGCACACTGTTAGAAAATAATCACATGATGATATCACGAGTAATTTCAAAATAATCTAATGAATAACAGACAGATACTTGAATTCGAAGTATCACTTTAAGAAAGTCGCATAATTTTGTCACTGCCAGAAAACATGAAGTTTCTTTCTAAATCCAGAAAAAGATAAAATGAATTTCAGTGTGGAACTGACTATGGTTGCAGCAATTTCAGTCCGTAGATCACTCAGTGGTGGTGTGGACCGTGTTGCCTTTGGCCGCCTAATTATAATCGCCTCCTCTCGAGAGGTGATCCGTAGGGAACCAGTGGCAGTGAAGTCTTTCATGAGCTTTGAGAAAAACCTGGAGCCGGAGGAAGGCCTGGAGGCCACAGGCTTCACAGCAGCAATCTTTTTGTGACTTTGCATCTTCCACTGACAAAAATAGAGGACAATACATGAACCATTAAACCTAATCAATCATTGTAGCAAATGGTTTCGGTGTTTTTTGAAAGAGGAACAAAGTTAGTATAAAAGGAAGCTAGGCAACGTGGAAAGTAGTTGACCACCAGATATTCCAGCTAGTGACAGAAATTTTTGTGCTGAAAATTGCAAATCACACAGGAAGAAATCAACCGGGCTACATAAAAAAAGGGCACGAATCACATTAACTTATGAGCACAACAATTAGGAGATATGTGTCCTTTTGCTGGAAATTATAGGTATATGAAAGAAACCATCGAAATGAAAAACGAGAAGAAAACCCTTCCAAAAAAAAGATGTAAAAAGGAAATGGCACAAAAAAGAGAAGAATGGTACTAGATCAAATAGCATGCTTGAACAAATTACATTGTGAAATTATGCAATCTTAGCTGAATCTTGAAGTCTGGTTAAGATCAAGCAACAAAAGAAGCAGATTATACTAATGTAACAACACTGTGCTTCAACATGTTAACTTGTTTTTTTTCCTTTTGCAAGTATGAAACAAATTGAGCAAGGAAGAAAATTTGTGCAAATAGAAGGGATCACATACCTAAACCCTTGTGCTCTGTTACAGGCGTCGACTGGTAGATGCAATGGAATGGCAAGAAGGAAGTTGAGTAGTTGATAAGAATGACAAGGAGAGGAGTAAAAGCAGGTAGTTGGGATGCATGCATGACTGGTAGGTCTGGACTCAAGGGGGTAGGTAGATGCCAGATAGCTGCCCTCCCCACACAAACAGATTTGGTACTAAAGCAAATAGTCTGTAGCAATCAACGCCATGCATTCAAATTTCGATCAAACGGCCCGAATTGATGAAATGTGACATCAATGTGCTTCTCTATCATCACTTCACCTCATTAACGAAGCCTAAATCACTTTTCGGGATATTGAACTTTCCATAAACAGATCGCAGCGCCCCCCAGAAAAAAAGCACAAAGGAGCACATATTTGATAAGATGAATAAAATGCGAGAGAAAAGGCAGAAAGTTACATTGCAGAAAATATTTTAGATGGAAGGACATAGATGCATCTCCTCAGAATTTTGACAGCCAGCAAGAAAAGCGCAAGAAGAGGAGATGGAACTAGAAGAAACAATCAGGACAATGGTGGTAGACTTGGAGATAAGTTAGGGTAGACTAAAAATAAAATCTTTTTAAGATTGAAGAGATGAGTGCTTTGAAAAAAAAATTCTACAATGCTAAAACCCTAAATTGTACATCGTGCTATCTGAGCGAAAGTCTAAAACACTAGGCTTAATTTTCTTATGGTTCCGGTACGTGGATCGCTAACTTCCATACGCTCCTATCCAAAGTTAATTTCTTATATACATTACAATCCCTCAAGTATCTTTTAATCGCTTTCTCTCATGTCAGTCTTGGTCGACCTCTACCTCTTCTTATGTTTTTAATACGTTTTAAAATTCCACTACGTACCGGTGCCTCAGGAGGTCTTTGTTGGAGATGTCCAAACCATCTCAAGTGATGTTGGACAAGCTTATCTTCAATTGATGCTACCTCCATCCTATCACCACGTATATCATCATTGTGAATGTAATCCCGCCTTATGTGACCACAGATCTACCGCAGCATCGTCATCTCCGCTACACTCATTTTCTGTATATGTTGTCTTTTAGTCGCTCAACATTTTGCTTTATATAGCATCGCGAATGTGATCGCCGTGCTATAGAACTTACCCTTTTAACACAAACTGAAGAATAGAATAGGCCTTAACGTTTCATAGCTTTGGGTTGTATCTCGAGCCCAAACTGCATTTCCTAGCAATTAGTTGCAGTATTGATACTGGAAGAGGAGCACTGTGGATCATGGATTACGAACTAGACGATGCTGCAGTTTGCGACTCAAATGTGCACTGCAACATTCCCTTAATTTAGCACAAGACATAAGTAGTTGTCAAATTCTGAAGGAACAGAAGCTTCAACAAATAACACACACTTGATTTGCTCGACCAACCAAACAGTCGTCAAAGTGGCATCCGAAGAGAACCTGGGATCGATTAGCATCCGAAGAGTACATTTGATTTAGGCGGCGGCTTCCATCTTGTTGCCCCCCTCGTCCTCCGTGTGCTGCTGCTGCTGCTTGTCTTGGATTAGCTGCAGCACCTCCCCCCTCATGGCCTCGACGCTCTCGGCGTCCACCTCCCTCCTCACCGCCTCGAACCAATCGCTTTCCCCCTCCTCCTGCTGCCCTCGCCGGTTCGCCCACCAGCGGCAGATGGCCCTGGCCACCGCCATGACGTAGACGCCGCAGTCGTAGCCGTTGGCCTGCATCGGGGTGGGCCCCTCGACGAGCGGGACCCTGGTGGCGGCGGGGAGCAGCGGGCGAAGCGCGGCGGCCAGGCGGCGCGCGGCTGGGAGGTTGGCGCTGGTGAGGCTGTCGTGGTGGACGAAGCGAGGGCGGGAGGCGCCGTCGCTGGTGTTGTCGAGGACAAGGAGGGTCCAATGGGAGCCGCCCTCTGGGAGGGAGACGTCGGGGTTGTCGTTGACGGGGAGGAGCGCGAGGCGGCGGGAGGCGAGGCGGAGCGGCTCGGCGACCGCGGCAACGGAGGCGGGGTCTGGGAGGTTGGAGAGAAGGTAGGGGATGGAGGGAGGCAGCAGGAGGAGGGGGTCGTCGGCGGTGGCTTGCAGTTGGAAGGTGGAGGAGAGGTGGGAGAAGTAGAAGGCGAGGATGCGGTCGTTGAGGAAGTGGGGGCCGCGGAGGATGGCGAGGTCGGAGCGGAGCAGAACCACGTCGCCATGGCTCAGCACCCGCTCGTCGGACTCGCCGGCGCGGACCGGACGCATTTCGTTCGCGGACGACGACGCGGCGGGGCAGGGGAGGGGCGTCTTTCTAATTTGCGTAAATAAGGATGAGAGCAGCATAGCATAGCATAGCATAGCATATTTTTCTCATAATCTCTTTGATCTTATTTTGATTTGTCACAAAACTAAAACTTGTTTTTCTTGCATATAAAAGGAAACACAATGTTTGTGCCCTGCACATTTTTCTCATTGAGCATCGGTACATCTTCTAACTTTGTGCATATTGTATTTCTCTGATTCGTTCAGGGAACGTGCATAAGAATTGCATGTATTTGCATTAAGAATAAAAATAGAATTAGCCAGGCTAGTGAAGGGTTCTGGCACTGATGATTGGAAACTGAAAATAAGCATGAAACAAAGGAAAAAGAGCTCTGCCTGTACACAACAACAGTGCTATGGAAAGGAACTAAGAGGCAAATCACGCAGGAAGCGGTAACGACTCTACGCCCGCCTGACACTAGGTTCATGTTTGGAGCTCACGCTATAGCTCCAGAAGAAAAGAATCACTAGAGTGTCAAAGCCTTTTCTTCGAGTCTTGGCCACTCTTTTCCTCAAGGTCGTCCACCAATCAACAATGTGACCATTCGTGGTTGTGTAGTGCACGATGCGTGCCAAATAAGCGCATGAACCTAGACCAAGCTTGCTTCACCCAAGTGCAAAGTACCAGGATGTGGTCAATTGTTTCTAGGGTGTGGTCACATAGAGGGCATAGAGAGTGTGTAGCCACACCATGATGCACCAGTCACACGCTTGTCCAGCAATGATCATTAACGGTGACCGTGCGTAGCCCTCGGTCGGCGAAGTGTGCTTCACCGTAAGGAGAGGTGTGCTTAGAGGCAAGAGGCGCCGCATCTTCGGGCACTTCAGCGACCGTGCACAACCCTTGACTGACGAAGTGGGCTCCATCACATGGAGAGGCGTGCTTGGATTGGGAGGACCAACATGTATTTTGGTCGACCCCATCGATCAGAGCAGTGGCTAGGGCGCCTTTCTCCATGGGCGTCGCTGGCTGTGGGATGGCCCCTCCCGTCGGAGGCAACAAAGCGGCCATTTCTGGGAGCCCCTACGCGGAGCGAGCGCAATGAGGGGTGCACTGATGGCGTTGGTCGCTCGCCACCTCTCAACGCCGTCCTTCTAGATGCTCCATCTGGGTGGCCATGAGCAAAGGTAAAGAACTGGCACCGTGGGTCGGACCCCGAAGAACGATGGGGTCCCATCCTCCGAGCTGCCTCCATGGCCACTATCACCATCACTAGAGGGGTAGGAATACTCCAAGGAGGAAGAAGAAGCAACGTTGAGACGATAATCCTCAACTTTGGAAATGTGGATGAAAATCTTGTAAGCCAATGTTTTCTTCTCACGAAGGAGCAATGACAAGTGCCTAAACACCGGATCGGACAGGTGGTGGTGGTGGGGCCGTTCCTCCTATAGGTGCCACGTGTCACCTATAGGCAGCGGTGACCGAACAACAAAAATATCATTTTTGTCAATACCATATATATATATAGTTATTTTAGTAAATACGACTGTAAAACAGTCTATATATGTTAAAAAGTGGACAGTGTGGGCTAGCAGCTCTCATCTCTGATTGCCTTAAGAAATCCAGAATTTAATTGGGAGGCCCAAGAAACAAAAACATGTGGTAAGTTTCTCCTTTCCTCTCTTATGACTCTGGTGGTGATCGGTTCGGCTGAAAGCTGAAAACTTATATTTGAAAACACTTGTGGTGGTGAAAAAACATCAGGTGAGAGATGCTTATTTAACATAATTAAATATAAAAAAAATTGAAAAATATAAAAAATATGTTAGCCCATCACAGATAACGCAAACGAATATGAGAAAAAAAGAACTGACAAAAAAATTTAAAAAATGTTAAAAATTCAAAAAAAATAAAATTATAAATAGTGCAAAAATAAGCTTAAGCCATGTTAACACCACCTCTATCTCGCAAGTCGCAACCAACCCCTTTCTTTCACAAAATCCATCATCTATCTCGCCTGGAACTCCGGCCGGCGATGCCGCCGCCACCGGCCGTCCTCGTCACTAACGGCGCCATCTCCCCGCACACTCCTCCTTCTGCGGCGTCCTTCCTCGAGTCCACCCCGGGCGCCTACACAACTGCCCGAGCATCCGCCTCCGGCCTCCTCTGGTGGCCCCGCCACCTCCTTCGCCTCGCCGACTCCGCGCGCCTCCTCGCCCAATCCCACCCTCACCTTCTCGGCCTCCCTGGGCCGCGTCCCCTAACGACAGCGACCATCGACCCTCTCGTTAACCACTCCGTGCGGATCGCCATTCACGAGATGCGGAGGCGGCGCCTACTGCTTGGGGACTACTACTCGGAGGATAATGATATGGCGCTCACGGCGTTGGTCAGAGCTGCTGGGGTGACGGAGGGACTGGATGTCTGCGTCCACCTGGGGCCGTACGTTCCGCCGGTGTTCGGAGAGGCCGGGGCGGGGCTTGCCGTGACAGGCAGGGGAAGGAGGCGGCCGCCGCCAAGTACGCGCCCTGGGCCAGGTCGCCTCTCTGCTCTCTCTCTCTCTCTCATCTGCATGTGCGCGCGCACAAAAAAGGTGGAAATTTGCGGGCATTTTTGAGTCTTTTCGAATCATTTTATATGGCATCATGTATGCGTTTGAATCGACAGACAAATATAGGAGGATCAAATACCGATTAGCGAGTACTCAAGCTTATGTTTCTTGCTACTGAATGCTCTTGTTCAGAGAGAGAGAGAGAAAAAAAAAGAGGACTCAAGTGCTATTACTTCTCGGAGCGACTTGTTTCATTTTGTACCATGGCACAGGATGAGGAAGAGTATGGACAAGATGAGGCCTCCTGGGGTCACGGAGCTGTTGTTGACTAACAATGGAAATCATATTCTTGAAGGCAGTGTCACAAACTTCTTCGTTGTCTGCCGGAAGGTTAGTCCCCAAAATATGTCTTAAACGGCAATCAAAAGAATTCAGATTTCTTGGAATTCAAACAAGTTAATAGTCTCATGCTATTTTCCAGAACAACAACAGAGTTATAAAGAAACTCGACCTGAAATATCAATACCAATTCCATCTGTATAGTTGCAGTGCACAATTGAAAGGCACTTCACAAATTTTCTTTCCATCAATTCTAGTTGATCCAATCATGTCTTGGATATCGTCTACAATAAGTTGTTATCTGTAGTTGTTTTCATGCCGTCGGCCTGTTCGGCAAGTTAAAAGACGTCCGGCTTTTGGTTTTTGCTACAGTATCTAACTTTCAAACGGGGTATTTTCTTAAGACGGGGTCTACAAGTTAAACGATCTACACGTTAAAAGCCTAACATCTGTACGAGCCAAAATCACAAGTGAGTATCTATCTCTCCGTAATCTGTACCGTAAGCAGCCAAAATTCAAAATTTTCAGCCAAAAGCCACAAGCCGCAGCTAAAAAGAACAGGCCCGTAAATTGTGATACTTACATTGACTAGATTAAAAAGGATGAACCTGGACATCTTCCTTTGCATTAACTTTAAGATGGTGAAAGGAATGACCAAAGATCTTTATACTTCGCAAATTCCGTAACTATGTTGATATTTGTTTTACTTTCGTGTGTCTTGCAATACCTGTACCGTATAATCTGTCACTTGAATTTGCATTACATATTATTTAATCTCCTTTTGAACTCAAACAGTATCTGTCTATTATTTAGATGATATAGGTATTTGATAATAATTTTTACATTTCTATAGGAGGAACATCAGACAGTTGAACCTTTATCTGTTCAAACAATGCCTAATGAGCTTGAAGTGCAAACAGCTCCACTAAGTGATGGAATTCTTCCTGGAATTATACGTCAGATAGTGATAGAGTAAATATTCTCTGCTTGCTCAAAATTCTATGACATGTGATTTTCACTTCTTGAATACCAGATAAGATAGCGAAGTAAATTTCAGACTACTGATAAAATAGCTGGAACCTTAACTCATGACTATTTTGAGATTACCTTTCCGTCATCTCACAAAGTTGCACACTATTTACTGTACTAGGTACCTTGGATATACTCTAGATATTATAATTGCATGCTGAAAAGATTGCATCAGTAGGAACAACAGACGCTGGTATCCTGTCTTAGCTTCTGTGTGCTTAGAGATAATGCCAAATGCTGTAACAGAAGTTTTATTTATTTGGTGCAGGGTATGCCATGATATTGGGATCCCAGTACGAGAGGTCTCACCATCATGGTCCAAACGTGAATTTTGGGAAGAAGCCTTTGTCACAAGTAAGAATAGTCTATTTTGGATTAGGGTCAGGAGTGTGTCCCTGCTGGGACATCGTGATCTTGTTTTGAGCATGACCCGCTGTTTTCTGACTCCAATGTATTGTATAACAGGTAGCTTAAGGCTTATCCAGCATGTGGAGACAGTTAAAGTACCTTTATTGTGGGAGGACATAGAATCAAAAACCTGGAGTGATGTATCTTGGGCGGTGAAACAATTTCAGGTACACATTATTTATTTCTCTGATTTCTGCAGTTCTATTTTCTATGGCATTCTAGTTTTTTATTAACCATGTCAATGAAATTTAAACTAGGGTGCTGGATGCATTACCACACAGATACAGGTTAGTTGTCTCTCTGCAGCCATTGCCACCTGATTAGTTCTCCTGAGTGTTAGCCTTATGATAGTCATAGTCTTTGGGCTTCTGGGCTTAGGCCTTTTGGTGTGCTTAATATAGGCAAGGATCTCTCAGGTTGGCCCATAATGCTATTAACCTAACCCTAGGCATCCTTGCATATATATACTTGTATCCCCTGTGCCTTGTAGAGCATTCTACTTAATATATTTGCAGTTTGCTCACATGGTATCAGAGGGTCGATCCCGACCACTCATTTCCGCCCCCGGTCAATCTCGACCGCCCATCTTTCCCCAACCCTAGATATTTTCCCGTCCCGATCCACGCCTCGCGATGGCAGCCGGCCCGCCGCCAACCTCATCCTCTCCTCCCGACGTCGAGCCTCTGGGACGACGCCGCCAGAGCCACCGACGACGCCCTTCTGCCGTCTTACCTCCCGATCCCGCCTCGCCGCCGATCCCAAGGCCCGCGCGCCGCCTCGCTGGCCGAAGGCGCTGGTGCGAGGTCGTCGCCTCTCAAGATCGCGGCCGCCGCCGACCGGGAGCTTGTTGCTCTTGCGCGGCGTGTGCGCCGCCGCCTCTGGAGCAGACGACTCCGACGCCGAGTCCGTCCATGAAGCCTCTCCTCTCCTCCACGATGCTCTTCTTCTCCATGAAGCCGCCGCCCTCGTCAACGTCCATGCTCAAGCCGTCGGTGTCCGAACATCCATTGCTGGTCCTCTCGTCCTCGACCTCACCTCCGGCCACTACACACGATGGCGCGAGCTCTTCCTCCTCGCCCTTGGGAAATACTCCCTCGAGGAACATGTCCTCAGCGACTGCCCCAACCCGACCCTGCCCGACTGGATCCGCATGGACTGCGTCGTCAAAGCATGGATCCTCGGCACCCTCTCCACCGACCTCGTCGAGACCGTCTTTGAGCGCGCGCGCCACCGCCGCGTCACATGGCTTGCCGTCGAGACTCAGTTCCTCGGCAACCGGGAGTCGCGCGTTCTCTACCTCGACGCCGAGTTCCGCGCGTTCATCCAAGGAGACCTCTCCATCGCCGACCGCCGCCGCTTCAAGAGCATGGCCGACGCCTCACCGACCTCGGGAAGTCGTCACGACCGGACCCTTGTCCTCCACGTCATCCGCAGCCTCAACGAGCGGTTCACCGCCATCGGCCTTCACCTCCAACGGGGCCGGCCCTTCCCCTCCTTCCTCGAGGCCCGCGCCGACCTCCTCCTGGAAGAGCTCCACATGACCAACCGGAAGGCGTCTTGAACCGCTCGTCTCTCCTCCGTCCTCCCTCCACACCTCCCATGAACCGCTCCTCTGCTCCCAGTGGCACGGTGCTCCCAGTGGCTCTGGCGGCAACACTAGAGGCGGGCGGCTCCTCCCAGATCTGTGTGGTCGGTAGCAGCAAGCAGCGGGCACCAGACGGAGGCGGCTGGCGGTTTCGGCAACCAGGCGCACCAAAACCCGTGGTGGCCGGTTTACAACCCCGGACGGTACCATCCAAATATGGCCTGGCTCTCGTCCTCCTCTTGCTCCTCTCCCGCAGGGACGCAGCCCCGGGCAGGCTGCGCCACCTCCACCTCTGCCACCCCACGCCTTTCTCGCCGGCCAGCACCAGTGGGCTCCCCTTGCCTCTCCGTCGCCACCATCTGCTCCGCCAGCCACTCATCACCCGTGGGCTTCTCCCAGTCCAGCCACCGGCCTCTACGGCGACTCCCCTGCCCCTGCCGGTCATGGACCTGGGAACTACACCCCAGGGCCAAGATGATCTTCTTGCGCCTCTCCACCATGACGCTCACACCCCTCACCCCGAGTGGTACTTCGACTCCGGGGCTACCTCCCACATGGCGTCTGACCCGGGTATTCTATCTCACTCCTCCACCCTTCCACTCTCCACTCCTTCTTCCATTATTGTCGGCAATGGATCTTTACTTCCCGTGACCTCTACCGGCTCCACCAACCTTCACGGCTCCCTCTGCCTCAACAATGTCCTTGTTTCCCCCCTCTCATTAAAAATCTCATTTCTGTTCGTCAATTTACGTCTGACAATAACTGTTCCGTTGAATTTGATTCGGCTGGCTGTTCTATGAAGGATCTTCGGTCTCGGAACGTGATCATCAGGTGCAATAGCTCCGGACCGCTCTATCCTCTACATCTTCTCGCCGCCACGTCCTTCCTCACCGTCTCCCCCACTTCACTTTGGCATCGCCGTCTTGGTCATCCCGGTCATGAAGTTTTCTCTAAGTTAGCAAGGTCTTCTGTTTTTCCTTCATGTAATAACACTTCGGACCCAACGATTTGTCACACATGTCAACTGAGTCGTCATGTTCGCCTTCCATTTCATGTATCAACATCACGTGCTTCAAAGAATTTTGATCTTATACACTGTGACCTTTGGACCTCACCTGTTGATAGTGTTTCTGGGTACAAATACTACTTGATCATTCTGGATGATCACTGCACCATCTCGTGGACTTTCCTCTTCGGTTCAAATCCGACACCTTTCCGACGCTTGCTAATTTCTTCTCGTTTGTTTCCACTCAGTTCGGCGTCACCATTAAGGCAGTCCAGTGCGACAATGGCCGCGAGTTTGACAACTCCAAGACCAGACGTTCTTCCTCACCCATGGTGTCCATCTCCGTATGTCATGCCCCTACACCTCCCGGAGAATGGCAAAGCGGCGTATCATCCGTTCCATCAACAACGTCATTCGCTCACTTTTGTTTCAGGCATCTATGCCACCACCCTACTGGGTTGAGGCATTGAACACCACCACCTATCTCCTTAATATCCTTCCTACCAAGACACTAAGCTTCTCCACAACCCACCATGCCCTCTTTAGCTCTTCCCCCTCGTATGATCATCTTCGCGTTTTTGGGTGCACCTGCTACCCAAATCTCGCCTCCACCGCCCCTCACAAACTCGCCCCCCGCTCCGCTCTATGTACCTTCCTTGGCTACTCCTCTCACCACAAGGGCTACCGCTGTCTCGACATGGCCTCCAATCGGGTCTATGTTTCCCGTCATGTCACCTTTGACGAAAATTCCTTTCCATTCGCCGCCCTTCCTTCCACCCCGACCACGACAGACTTCCAGTTTCTGGATGACCATACTGACATTGTGACGGCTCCCATTGGATCGTCACCCATCTCTTTGCCTGCAGGTTCTCCCACAGCGACTCCTCCGGCACACACGGCCCCAACTGACATTGCCGCGCCCACCACATCACCATGCGCGGCTATCGACAACCCTACACCACCTTCCCTCGCCGGACGTACCATTCGCCATGTTTACACGGCGTGCGAAGGTGGACCCTCCACTCTCCACCTCAGTACCTTTCCCGGCAACGGAGGTCGACACGTTACACCAGGCGCCCTCCACTTCCCCCGCATTGCCACGTGCGGCCCCCGACGGATCCACCATTCGCCATGTCTATACAAGGCGTGCGAAGGTGGGACTCCCACCCTCTGCACCGGTTCACTCTCCGGTGCCCCTTCCCCCAGGCGCAGTGCCGGCGTCTCCCGTGCTCAACAAGCACCCGATGACAACGCGCGGCAAGTCTGGCTTTCGACTGCTTGCTCTCTACCACGTCGAGCCACTGTCACCTGTACCTCGGACATACCGCACCGCCCTTGCCGACCCCAATTGGCGGGCCGCTATGAAGGAAGAGCATGCAGCCCTCTTACAAAACCATACCTGGGATCTAGTTCCTCGACCGAACACCGCCAATGTCGTCACTGGCAAATGGATTTTCAAGCACAAACTCAAGGCACATGGGTCTCTCGAACGCTACAAAGCCCGCTGGGTACTCCGTGGCTTTACCCAACACCCAGGAGTGGACTTTGTCGACACCTTCAGTCCTGTTGTGAAACCAGCAACCGTGCGGACAGTGCTGGCCCTTGCCCTCTCCAGAAAATGGCCAATCCATCAATTGGATGTGAAGAACGCTTTTCTTCATGGGACTCTATCTGAGACAGTCTATTCTTCACAACCATCAGGGTTCAAGGACTCCACTCATCCAGGGTTTGTCTGCAGTCTGAACAAATCACTATATGGTCTGAAGCAGGCTCCTCGTGCTTGGTACAGCCGGTTCGCTTCATATCTGCTATCCATTGGGTTCATTGACGCCGACGGACACATCCTTGTTTGTCTACCACCGCGGCACTGAGACAGTCTACTTGCTCCTCTATGTTGATGACATAGTTATCACCGCCTCCTCTACCGCACTCCTTCGCAGCATTATCACAGCATTGCAGCAGGAGTTCTCCATGAAGGATCTCGGTGAGCTTCATCACTTCCTGGGGATGCATGTACAGAAGTGCCAAGATGGTCTTCTACTCTCCCAACGCCAGTACATGATAGATATCCTGGAGTGCGCAGGCATGGCCGATTGCAAACCGTGCACCACCCCTGTTGACACCAACCCAAAGGTATCAGCCTCAGCCGGTGACCCTATCAGTGACCCCAGCGATTTCCGCAGTTTAGCCGGGGCCTTGCAGTATCTCACATTCACCAGGCCGGATATCTCTTATGCGATTCGGCGGTGTGCCTCCACATGCACGACCCTCACGAGCCCCACCTCGCTGCTCTCAAACGGATTCTTCGGTACATTCGTGGCACTCTACACCTTGGCCTCCTCATTCAGCCCTCCTCATGATCCCGAGCTTGTTGTCTATTCCGATCTTGATTGGTGTTGCCGGACACGGAAGTCCACTTCAGGCTATGCCGTGTTTCTAGGAGATAATCTTGTCTCCTGGTCCTCCAAGCGCCAGAACACCGTGTCACGCTCCAGTGCAGAGGCCGAGTATCGCGGCGTGGCAAATGCCGTCGCCGAAGCCTCCTGGTTACGCCACCTTCTGTTGGAACTTCATATCCCACTTCAGCAGGCCACCTTGGTATATTGCGACAACATCAGCTCAGTCTACATGTCCTCAAACCCAGTTCAGCATCAGCGCACCAAGCACATTGAGATTGATCTTCACTTTGTTCGCGAGCTAGTGGCTCTTGGTGACATTCGTGTACTACATGTTCCCACCACTTCACAGTATGCTGACATCTTCACCAAAGGCCTTCCTTCCTCAGTCTTCCGTGAGTTTAGATCCAGTCTAAACGTCCGTGCTGTGGACGCTTCGACTGCGGGGGGGTGTTAGCCTTATGATAGTCATAGTCTTTGGGCTTCTGGGCTTAGGCCTTTTGGTGTGCTTAATATAGGCAAGGATCTCTCAGGTTGGCCCATAATGCTATTAACCTAACCCTAGACATCCTTGCCTATATATACTTGTATCCCCTGTGCCTTGTAGAGCATTCTACTTAATATATTTGCAGTTTGCTCACACTGAGACTGTGTGACATATTCAACCATAAATCCAAATTATATTGGACAACATATTTTTTGAAATAAGATGTTCGAACAATGAGGGTTATATTGAACAACCTTTTTTGAACAACAATCTAGGTTTTGAAGTGTTATCTAAATTAATAATTTGGCAACCCTGCATTACTGCATAACAATGACCTCTAAATTGCTCAACATGTAGAGGGAAATATCAAAGAGAGCAATAACAGAGGAATATGACATAAAAGATCTCTTGTGAGTTATTTTTTGGGTGACGATTCTTGGCTTTACCATCGTTTGTTCTTCAAAGAAGGTAAGCACCGTCTTTGCTGTTATTTTATTTTGGAAGAAGTCCACTTTACCCCCTGAACTTATAGCTTGAGTCCGAAAAATATCCTTAACTACAAAACCGTTCACTTCACATATCTCAACTCTTAAAACTAGTGCAAATCTCCCCCTCGCCCTAAACCACCCTAGTTTTCGATGACATGGCATAGCCATGTGCATGAAAAAAAATTAAAAATAACTAGTGTGCCCACTTGTCATACCATCTTCCTCTCTCTCTCCCGTCCTATATCCTTCTCTGCTCCATCTCTCTTTGTGCTCTCTGACCGCCGACACCAAGCCCATCACCATTACAGCCATGGTAAGCCATTGCTCTTCTCTCCACTCTCATTCGCAGCATCTGACCTCTTCCCTCCACTCTCCTCCATCCCCATAGAGCCACCGCCATCACCATTGTAGCCATGGTCAACTCCAGTCCCGCTAATCCCCTTCTTTGCCTCTTCGCAAAATTTGTTACCACCATCCATTTTCTTCCCAAATTGATCCTTCCCCTACCGTGCCCACTCCATTGCGGAGCTTGTGCTCCCCTCCTTCTTCCTCATCGTCAGGAGCTCCCTGCCAACAAGCGACGCCACGGCCGGGCCCTCACCGTGTCGCCATGGACACCGATCCGCCTTTCTAGTGCCCATTGACCACGTCATTCTCGTCAAAAGTTCCACCTCGAATTTCTGATCCTCTCAGCACCACTCTCCCATCGTCATCACCTCTGGACATTGCTGCCAGCGAGCGCCTCTACCGCGCCATGGAGGCGTTGTTGCCAGCTCGCTTTGGGTCAACCCCGAGCAAACGAACACGATCGTTGGCTTCTCCATGCTAAGGAAGTGCTCATATGTGCACTGGTCCCCCCTCAAGGTAGAATTGGGGCTTTTGTGATGGTGGAGCAGCCCGACTCTTTATACTATGACATCTATTCTACAAATTCGGTCTTTTCATCCAAACACCGAGACCGGTAAAAGTTATAAAGAGGTCCTTAGACTATAATATACCTTTGCCTTGAGATTTATCTTGACCCATATTGATCTTTGACCACCTTTGCATGCCTTTTCTATGACATCATCAAAATTCAGGACTAAACTTTTCAATCATCTCAATAAATTAGTTCATTTAATCCTTATCATCATTAATTAACAAAATCAATTTTAGGGGGCTAGATGCTTTCAACCATCTCCGTCAATGATCTTTCGTTTAGTCAATCATCGTTTTCATCAAGAAGTTTTATCATCAATTCTGCATGTTTTTGTTAGAGATAGAGTTCATTGCAATTTAGGCCGTTGTGCCTATTATTGGCGACATCCATATGGTATTAATCATATAGAGTCTACTATGGGTTACTACGGTAAGATCCGCACATACAGAGTCTAAGGTGTTGTTGTAATTTGAGCTATGCTTGATCGAGAAGACTTTAAAGAAAAAACAATGTCATTTGGAGGGCGACTGAATTTGGCATTTCATTCATCGTTTAGATGTGTTGCAATTTGGGTCGCTTGCATAACTATAATGGAGTTAATTGTATTATTTTTTGCTATGGGAGGAATTTGGCTCAAGATGAAGATTGTTATATTTTGTTATCTAAATATGGTCAGGTCTGACCACTTGTAGTCGGGTCTGACCACTACTGATCTTTTTGACCGCTGGAAAAGCCCGATCAATATTCGCTCAAGCAATGAGAACTGGTGGGATGTTATGATTGGGATCATCTTCGTGTCTGTGATGGACTATGCGCCGACCACAGTCAAATGTGGCTACTCAAGTTGCTTCCGACTATAACTCTTCACCGTCATCTTCTGAGACTCTCCGAGCGGGGTGTTGTTCCTGTCTCCAAGAATGTTACTGTTTCAATTTTTGAGTAGTTCTCTGCTTTGTTACCGACTAGGATTCTGTTTCTTTATTCGTTAGGAATTATAATCCCTAGTCATATATGTACCCTTGTAGTCGCATGGTTAAGACACGCTGAAATTCTCCGTTCTTGCGTTTCTCGTTCTTTTGATCATTTATTTTTGCGGTGCGTTTTATAACACTCAGCATTCTTTTATACCCATCAGAGCTTGGATTTCTCTCGGCTATACTGGCAAGCACTGATGGATATCAAAGCATAGATTAGGATGGCGCCTCCAAGCTCGTCTCCACTTGCTCGACACCGCACTCGTTCGAACATCTTCCTTTAACGTTAGTTCAGACATTATCCTTGACACAATGTCCTGGCGATGCAGTTTAATTTGAATACACACATACATACATAGATGAGATAAAAAATCGTTGGGCCTTTGCTGCGCGTTGTGGTCACTCAGAAATACACACATACATACATAGATGAGAGGCTCACAAGCTGCAAATATGATCACATCCTAATTCCTACTTTCCTACTCCCCTATTAGTTTGTTTGTAGGCAAAAAATGAGAAAAGCCGGATGCTAGTAGCACATGTTTGCTTATTTCGCAACACTGGCTGCTATTTGTACAATCAAGCACCTCAATTTCATATTTCAACACTGGCATATTTGCACCTATAGAATCTTAATGAATACCGTCTCATCTCCAACCTGCAATAGAAATTAAGGGAGATTTGATGCAAGCAATTACCGGGATAAATACAAGATCAGAAATCACTGGGATCTGTCCAACATCCTGCTTCAAGGTTGCATTCATCCTGGTAATTGCATCGACGCCGCAATCTCCCTTTCCTTTTCGAGCCAAAGGAAAAAAACAAGGAAACTCTTTAATGAATGGAACAACTTGTGTGCATCAACTGTCACTTCAATTCCAGATGATATGCTACAAAATTGCCTTCACAATGGAGCTCTATACATTGCACTTTTCGCTAGATTCTAGTGCCTAAGAGAGAACCTCCAAGGAGACCACGCAGGAGGCCCCCATGAGCCCACCCAAAAAAACTGCTTCTTGCTTGCAGCTTGCAAACCTATTTTATGGTATAGATGCCACTACATCAAGTCCTTTTCAAAGACAGACAGGACGGGACAGCCACTCCTGGATCACAAACAAAACCAAAGTGATCATTCCATGGAGGAGACGCTATAAATTGTACACCTGGCACCAGCGAACAAACAGTACAGACGCTAATCAGAATCTGAGTCGATAGTAAGTATCAATCTTGGTCGAACTGAACGTTGCTGCCGAGGTGGTGAGAAAGGACCAGGAGGTTTCTCTCCAGTCAAGTCATCATCACTCCCGCTCCTGAGAACTGAAGCTACGCAAAAGGAATCAAATATTAAATCTTTCAATGAAAATGTAGAGGAATGATTATATAAGTCCTTATATTAACATCAGACAAGAAAATATCAAAAGCCGCAATGCTTCTGTACTAATGTGTTGATATTTGCAGGGGCAGCTGTATCCTAAAAAATGGCGATAAACAAAGCAGCAGTATTTCAATTCTAGTCATCTAAGAGATCATATTCTAAAGACTTGTTATGAATGCTGCCATACCATCTAAAGCTGATATTTCACCTCCAGGGTTCATCCTTTTCTGAGAAGCATTTTTGGCATTAATTAACCTTTCATCAGCACCGCCAAGGCTAAGAGATGTCCAGTTGTCAGCATGGCCATCATGGCATGTTTGAGTGTGGTCATTCATGTTGGCCTGACCCATGCCGCCATCTCTTCCACTTGATGTACAAGCTTGCAATGCACCATCATGTCCATATTCCAGCAGGTTTGCTGCTGCTGCTACTACTCCCAAATTACCCCAGAAACTGGCTCATGCAGAGATTGATGGTTGGCAGGGTAGTTTTGCACTTCACCTAGATTATCGCCTGGATCATCTCGGGGACTCAAAGGATACTCCCAAAATGATAGTCCCAGATCACCAAAACCTTCATTAAGCGCAAGGAATGAAGTTTCATCTGGGCGTCCTACAGGTTCCCCGCACATTCCTGAAGTTTCAGGTGGGTTGGGTGGAAATGAGCTCCCAGTGTCATGCGCTGAGCCACAATCCACAGCACTAGGAGATAACACCGAGACATTGTTATCATCTGAGTCACTCAAAACTATTATATCCTGCTCTCTTGGTGCTGGAGGTACATGTTCATCCATAGGAGAAGAATCAAGATCATGGGCATTGCTCGTGGTGCAATCAAATTGCCCTTGTTCTAAATTATAACTTCCATCCTCGGCATTCTCATGAACAGTGTTGCTTGCAAGGGTGATGCGGTTTTCATTTTAAGGTTTCCTGTCTGATCATTATCAGAAGATGGCATCAAGTTAACATCCCCTCTCTTGCTAATTTCCCACTGGCCATTGTTGTTTTTTCTAATTCCCAACTTCAGACGACAACCCAGCTCTTCAGACAACGGTTCTTCTTTAATCTCGTGCTTTACAATACCCATGCCGAGCTTGGATCCTATATCCGTGTCCGTACAGAGAGTACCATCTGGTAAATGCCACTGCATAAGATCCTTCAGTTCAGCTCCACCCTTAATTCTCCAGGAACCATCAGGCCTGACATCAATTTCAGATGCATCATCTCCACAGCTTTTGATCTAGATCACCAAAATGCAACAAATCAGCAAATGCTGCATGATGGAATAATGTAGATGAAAACATGTACATGATTTCCAGTATAAAGTACAAACTCACCAACGAAGTGATGCGATTGAAATAAGGATCAATGATTATATCGTCCAGAGAGTAATTCTTCAGGCAAATTGGGCATTGCCACTGCAGGCAAGGAAATATAGTTTGATTAGACAAAGAAAAGAAAATAATTAATTGATGTGAGAAAAATAATCAAACCTTCCGTGAACGTTGATTAAGTTCCACAAAAGCTTCTAAATCAAAACAACCCATGTGAACACAGGGTTTGAACCTACCAGCTTTCTTAATCCTTGAACCAGTCATCTGTCATGATAAATTATCTTTTACATAAGGAAGAGTGACACATTTACGTTTTACAGACCATAAAAGAAGAAAACATAATGGCTAACTTTGTGTGAAGGAGTGCATCATTCAAACAACATCTTATTGACAAAATGGGATTATAGAAAAGCATCTGGGTTAAAATCGATAATAAACATTGATGATGATTCTACGAAGAGTAAATTTAAGCCTTGGGTGTCATGTCTGCATCATAGATAATAACATTACATGGCAAATGCTAATATTCCAATGGACATGAAGTCAGGTGTAAAAGCCATATCAGAGCAAGTAGCAGCAGATGAGCAATATCATTAAGGATCCAAGTATTCTCAGTAATGGCCAGAGTGCTTACAGGGCATCGGAGATTGACAGAGACAGAGTCAGCCACAACTTCAATATCACTGTCACTGCCTGCATTATCTGCCTCAGTTCCACCACCAACACAGCGACGCACACGAGCAAGGGCATCATCGAACTTCTCACCATCTTGTTCCTTTGGCACCAAATTTAGGACCTGCCTACTATCAAACTTTAAAAGAAGACTTAAAACAATAAAGCAGGGTTCCAAATATCACATGTTGGATGGTTCTCAGGTATCAGCTTGTTTGTGGTAAGTGCTGAGAGAACCAAGCCAGTTTCTGGCCTTCTCCTGGAACTTGGGAAGAAAATGCTTTTGAACAGCTTAGTTCACTGTAAACCAGAAATCCTGGCCATGAACCAACTGGAATTTGGAATCCTGCTATAACATACATTACTAGTTTTGTGTGCCATCTTTCATCACATAAAGTAGCTATTCTACTGAGGCCTTACAGTGGAATTCAATTGGGGAGATAATCTAGACAGGGTTAAACATAAAAGGTAAAAAAGACGGGGAAAAAAGCATAACATCTTCAGCATTTCTGGCGGAAAAGGGAAGATTAAAATGCTTCAGATATATTGAAAAGCACCAAACATGCCCAATAACAATCTAAGATATCTTAAGTGTTTGCTGATCCAAATATCCTTGCTCTGCCAGATGTGTATTTCTGAATAATACTATGATTACAATGGAAATGCCTTCCTGTGACACAATATGCAAAAAGCAGTTACCTGTTCCAGAGATCTCCTCTTGGCAATTCTGACACCCCAACAGAACATGCGAGAGTCGCTTCTAGACAGAACAATCTTATTAGGTCCCTCTCTCAAATATGTTGTTAACTGGGTACAATGAGTAGGGTCAGCAAATAAGAAATATTCAAACAGAAAAATGTAACAAATCACCACATGAATATAATGTATAAAATATTTGGGCAAGCCATCATGAATCTCTTTTAAAAAAAATTAACTGTGATGCTAGAAAGTAAGAGAATAACATGCTCCATGGCAGCAAGATACTTACTACAGGACCATCATCTCTACCATTGGCCCCTAACTGCTGTGTAGCTTGCCTGTTGAAAACCCTAACATGAACACCTGAGGGAAAAACAAGAATTGCCAACATGAATAGTTCATATTTAGGATGATTGAACTTACTATTCAGTATAAAGGACAGTTGCCAGCTGCCACAGCATGTTTCATGTAATTAAATCTGAAATGACTAGATCAAGCTATCGCTGGAAGGATGCAAAATGCTACATTCCTAAATCGCCAATATAAAGGCATACGTAAATGCATGAAGCCATAGATGCAGACAGACTGTGTATCAGTGTATGTGCATATCACCCATAGTAAGGCAAAAAACGGTGAAAAATAACACTGGCAATGCAACAAAAGATGAGCTAAAGATGACAAATGGTTTTCAGTGCAGCAACCAAGCAATACCACATAAAGCTTGAAAACTAAAATGCCATGCAAAAACTTAGCTCAAGCCATCCTAACAGCGGAAAATTGATTAGATGGGGGTATGAAGTCCCCCAATCAGGTGCATGGCACAGAACACACTGTCCATGTGACCATGTCTTCAACAAGTTATAGCACATCTACTGATAATGAAGGAGCATATTTAACGATGCATCTTCCATGGACACATTGTAAATTACATGACTTACAATAAATCAAACCAGTGCATTGAACTTAAGGAAGTGTTTCTTTAACTGAATAAACAATTTCCTATAAAACCCTATCAGAGAATATGCCTCACTATATATAGTAAGACAATGCATATACCATTAACTTGCATATCAGAATGCAAAGGCCAGTGCATCCTAAAAGGAACTTTGTCATTGAGAAGCATACACCAAACCTGCAAGAAACAAACAATGCAAAGGAAGCTCAAAACAATGCAAAGGAAGCTCAACTGCTCAAGGTCAAAAATGGATGACATAGTAGTCCAATATTCTCTAATATGGCATAAGATAAATAGGTATTGGGCATAGTAACCATAGCTTATACTTACAAACATATATTTGTAAGTGAAATTTGACAATTCCTCATAATGTATGACCAAAGAAATGATTATTCAATGATGATCCAGAACAAGCCTAACAATTCAAGGAAATGAAAAAGGATCGAAATTAACCTGAAGGTCATATTCATCTTTCTGTAGCATTTCCCTATTAGCTCTTGATAGCAGAAAGGTTTTCTCGACATACTGTACAGTATATGACCTGGACATAAGCATGAATCACAAACAAAAAAAACCATGCAAATTGCAGAAGGACCATGATACAGTTAACTTGTATAATGAAATGGAGCAATTTCTGTTGTCGTCTAGTTACTCAAGTCTCAAGGTAACAACATGCCATCGGATGTAAAACCATATCATGTTTACTTTGTACAGACAACAAAAGGACTCACCATGAGCGCACAAACCATGAAGATTATAAAGCAACAAAAGACGCATAGCCCCCTTCTCATACATAATGTTAACGAATGAGATCGTGCATTTGAGTTACTTATTGATACAAGAGTACTCAGTACAAAGAATGATATCATCACAGCACACAAAATGTAAAACAAATGACTAGCAGATGACATTCAACGATGAATCAACAAAGTTCCTTCATAAAATATATTGAAATATTTCTAAACATTTGGCTTCCCGACTAGAACATCCTTTTCTAATATTCCAAACAATATGTTAAAATGATAGCATAAATGCTGAGTCATGATATAATCATTCTTTTTCCATTTTCTGGGCCAAAACTTTATAATGTTTTTTAGGTCTATCTACAAAAGGACAGGTCAGAGGCATTATGATAGTGATTAGCAAACGTATTTTTATAAAATAAGCCAATTATTTTGCTTATTTATAAATTTTGCAACATGGCACAATTCAAGCCATCCATAAAGGTTTTGAAAGATATTTCAGAGCACATAAAACAGAAGTTATTGATGACATCCTTAGGATAAAAAGTTTGTGTAATAGTATCCGATCCAACGTAAAATGTGCCTATTGATAAACAAAAACAGTGATGAAGGGAAAGATCTGTAAAAAGAAAAGTGGAGAAAGAATGCAAAGCCCACCTGACCCCACCCCATTCAATTGTTCTACTCTCCAATGCAATTCATCAACAATTTGTGCACAATACATTAAATAAATGTGCTTTGGTGACAAACTAATGGATAACTTACCCATCTGCCGCTATGTTAGAGGGAGCTATTGACATTGGAAGTAATGGATGGTTAATAGTGACCCGGAAACTGCAAGTTACAGAAGGAAACTATGTCAGAACAATAGGTCATCTAATATTCATACTGAAACATAAAGGAACTGAGTAAATAATGTTCTCAGCCTAAAATGTGGCAAAAGGAAGCACATAGAATAGGTAAAAGAGACATAAAATAGATGCAGAGAGATCAGTTTCAAAGTTGCTCAGTGAGGAGAGTCTCACACATGATTAATGCAACAGAACAACTCAAAGATCAGATGTTTGAACCTGAGCTCACAGCGAACTTGAAACGTCACATGATTAATGGCACACCGCAAATTGAAAGCAATTAAGTGATCACAGAACGATTGGGTGGCTCTGTAAGAATGAGTTTGCAATTACATGAAAATTTAGAAAAACTCACGGGTCTGCCCTGCTGATTCGGCACATCTGACAATAAAAGCGGAAGGTAATTCTGGAAGAACGCTGTCTGCAGGCTTCTCGGATATGATAACACAACCAGCATGTTGCCATACGTTGCACTGTGGATCATCACACTGAAAAGGAGCAAACAAACTATGGAGAAAAACAGATGCAAGAGATCATGTCGAGAACAAAATTACAGAATGCTACAAATTTTCCAAATAATGGAATAACATGACACTTAAATGCTACATTTGACAAAACACTAATGTTCACAAAAAAATTCAGGACAAATCGATACATTATGGCTACAACTAAGGCACCAGGTTTCCTTCATAAAAGAGACAGTAATCCAAAACAATCAACTGCTTTCAAGTTTCATAATATAAAAAAGATGAACCACTTTGATGATTCAGCATATGATCTGAACAATCAACTGGATCAATGAACAAATACCTGAGATTTTATTGGATTGACAGCAGGTGATAAAAAAAAGACAAACAAACAGATACATAGTCGTACTTGCCATGCGAGCTGTACCTTAATCATGGAATCATTGGCCATGGAGTTACCACAAGGGCAACAGACCTTGACATCCAACTGAACAGAATTATCTGATTTCTTTTTAGGCTTTACATTGTGTCCTGGCTCGATCTGGCTTTTAGAGGCTGCAACAGTATTTGCAGGGTCTTGCATTTTTCTGGAAACAGTAAGCAAAATCAACAGTTTATCAAAGCAAGCAAAAATCAACAGTTTATCAAAGCCTTGTAAGAGCCAATTGGGTCATCTAAACACAGGTCGATATGTGAAGAAATGTAAACCCACCTAAAAGTGTCCTCGACTATTTTCACCACTGTTTCTTTTCCAACCTTCTTTTTCTTTGGTAAGCCGTTCATTTTGGAGACTACAAGAACAAAATGAAAATGACTCCTCATGACCTTCCAGGAAAATACACTAGTACAAAAGATCATTTTTAAAAAAAACAATGTATGTACCTTGATCTTGTTCATCGGACAATAATGCTAAAATTTTGTCCACTAGTTCCTGTAAACCATAGCAAAAACACAAAAGCCAAATGGTTCAGAGGTAAAAGTTTCCAATATATAATACATAAAAGCACAGAGAAGTTAATTAATTTCAAAGATACGTTTATATTATTGATATGTGGAGGCCCATGAAAATCAAACCAATTCCACATTTTTCCACAATAAAAGGGAGCATCAAAACATATGAGCAAGGGATGTAAAGTAAAGCAATAACTAGAATTTATTGTGTAACAAGTAGATATACAAAATAGCAGTGAACAAACCTGCTTCTTTCCTTGCTTTGAAAGTCCAAGCTGATGCAGGACATCCTTGAGCTCTTTTATTCTGAAGTGATTCAACTTGTGCTGCAACAAAGCATTTTGGTTATCAACAACATAAAATGGATAAATAAGCTACTTGGGTTTATCATTTTATGATGACCAATACATACACGAGAAAGAAGGCCAGATAACAAAGTTACTTTTATCCCTCTACTTTGTAAGAGGAGCATCTTGACAGCAACAAACATTGATATTTAAAATGAAGAAGTTTGCATATACAGTGTTACAATTGATTCTGGCTAAAGGGTAATGCAAACAAGAACCAAGTTTGTGAAGGCATAGAATTATTGATATCGGAGTCCTGTATGCATACTATACTTTGAGTAATCTAATATAGAGAGTAGAGACAGTTGTTGAATGTTATTGAATGATGGAGTAAAAAAGCACATACTAGCTATTCAACTACAAGTAGGAATATTAAGTACAACCAAAATGAATGTGGCCGGCACAGCAATAACATTTTGGAATGACATCCAAATCAAAAACTCAGTTATTAAATGCATTCCATCCAGCAATCTTGCTAGGACAAAGTTACCGAGCAATGCAAATGTAATCTGCTATTCTTGGTACACAAAGAATGCGCTGCAAGTCGGAAAAAGGGGGCGAATTTTGGGTATTGGCACGACGAATTCACAGTGTCGCGGACCCTAATCAGCTACTGGTAACAAGAAGAAGCAATCAACATGTAAGAATAGGAGTCTAATCGAACTAGCTGATCGTATGTCATGGGCACGAATCAAGTAGGGGCTTTAGAATAAGCCTCGGAGTCGGAGAGCAGTAAAAGTAAAACGATCCATCCATCCCTACACAACCGAGCAGGGCAGCAAAGAATACGTACACATACAGAAGGGAAGGGAAGGGAAAGGAACTCAAAGAAGTTGAAAAGGACCGACCTTGCAAGCGGCGAGCGCCGGATCTTCGGCGGGCTGCGGCGCCATGGCGGGAATTCGATGGGCGGGGCAGAAAAGCAGGAAGGAATAGGGCAGAAAGACGAGGCGGGAGGAATGGCGTGGCGGCGGTTTGGGTTCGAGAAGGTTCCAGAAGAATCGCGGCGGCGGCGGCGGCGACGGCTCTCGGTGAACAAGTTGGAAGATGGGAAATAGAGGGGATCTGGAAGTGACACGTGTACATGCTAACGCGGATCTCAAAGCGCTCGCTCCCTTACCCATGGGCCCGACACTTGCGCGTCGCCAGTTTTGGTATTGGGCAACACCCCAGTTTTGCCGCATTTTGAATTTTAGAAATAAATTTGTTTTTTTAGCATAATTCAAATTTTGGCAAAAACAAAATTCAAATTTGCGTTCGAATTCTAAACCAAAATCAAAAATCAAACTCAAATAAAAATCCAAATTTAAAAATTTAAAAATAGTTTTTGGGCATAGCCCAATTTCTTTTCCCTCCCTAGCCCACTTCTTTCGGCCTATCCGGCCACCAACGTGCTTTCTTTTTCTCCCTCTTCTTCTCTTCTCGGCCCACCCCCTCTCCTCCTTTCTTTCTTTCCTCCCCGTCCCAGCCATGCACCCAGCCTACCTTCCCATCCCCTTCTCCTCTCGCTCTCTCTCTCGCGCGCAAGCTCTGTTCCTAGGCGCGTCAGCTTGCCACCGCAATTGCTGACCGATCGCCGGATGCCTCCACGCGCGTCGTGCTTGCTTGCGTTAGCGCTGCCCATCGCCACCTACCGCCTTTACTCGCCTCATGACACCGCGCGCCTACCCACGCCGTGGTGACACCGACTACCACTGTTTCCATACGTCATGCCCCTACCAACGCTAGCACTGCTCATACTGTCGTGTCGTCGTCACACTGTGCAGCCCACCTCCACCGGCTATAAAAGTCAATCGAATGCTCCCTTTGCTTCCCCCACACCTTCATATCCACTATTCCTTGTTCAATCGAGCTCTCACTGCATAGACTCGTCGGCACCATCGTTGTCTTCCCTTTCGGCCGAAATCGCCCCCTTCGCCGCCTTCCCCTTCGATGAGCCATTGTCTGATTCATCACATGTTGAGCACCCCCTTACCTTCCTCTCATGTTGCCCTCTCCCAATTTTGGTAGTCATCACCTCCAGCTCGCCGTTGCCATTAGAGCCACTGTGCCCCTCGGGTCCACGTCGCCGAACTGCCTCGAACCTCGCCGACCTTTCTAGTGAGTTCCCCACGCCCCGTAGATTCTCACCGTGCCTTGGATTAGCTCGTTGTGCCACCAAAAGCTCGATTGTCGTGGTGGCTGAGCCCCACCGCTGCCATGCATTATCGCGTCGTTCACCGTCCACCACGCTGTTGTCGCGGTTCACCGTCCACCACCATGTTGTTGTCGCGCATAGGATCGTCGTGGTCCTGACAACCCATTTTGGGGGTTGCTAGCGCTCGTCCAGCCTTACTAGCGACGAGCACAACAATAGCGCCTCCTCTATGGTAGAGGAGGAGCACTGTAGCTCGGTAGTTAATTTAAGGACTATAATTAATTAGAGTTAGTGATGTTCATTACTTGAATTGATTAGCCACTGACGCGCGGGCCTAGATCATTAGAAATCTAATTAAAACTGGTCTTAAACCTTGAGTCACTGACCTGCAGGCCCTTCACTGTGCCCAGGTCCACCTATCAGTTATTCAATTCCTTTTCTTTAAAGGAAACAATTCAAAAGAAAATTAAAACCCATGTGGCCCCACCTGTTAGCTGCTCATATGATTTTATTAAGAAAACTAATTCAAGAACAAATTAAAAATCTAGCTGGCTCCACCTATCAGCCTCTGATTTCTTTTGTAATAAGAAAATAAATCAAAAAAGAAATTAAAACCTATGAGACCTAGATGTCAGTGAGACATTGTCTCCCCTCTGCTTATTTTTAGGATTTTTCCTGAAATTAAACTTTGGAAGGATCGTTCTCACTCATTTTAAATCCAAATTAAATGAAACTTGTTTCTAAATTCAATATCTTTCTAACAAAAGTAAAACCATGAATTTTATTTGGATTTATTTGCATGCCCATGTATTTATTCACTTTTTTGTCGCAATCGGCCAAGCAGATTACGAAGACCCAGAAGAGCAGCAATTCAAGCTTAACAAGGACCACCATGACCAACAAACTTGTGAGCAGGGGGAGTCAATATTTTTGATCATGCTGCACCTATATTTTGAAAGAAAATTATGTTAATTTAAATTATTAAATTGTATGCTTTATTTTGTTAAGTAAATTATATTCATGTTAAGCCATACTTGAGTCCCTGTTAATAAATGAGCTATAACACCCTACTTCTTGGCTTTGTACATAAATCATTATCACCCTATAAGTAATGGTAACTATACTAGATATAAGTCTATATCTAAGCATATTGCTTAGTCTTGCTTAGATACTCGGGGCATTAATTTATCCTGACATCATTTCAAACATGAAAACTTCGATTTAGGCAGCAATTGCATGGAAATAACTGGTATATTAAACTAGAAAAATGGTGTTTTGGAATTCTAAAATGATCCTATACTACGGGATGTTGTAGTTGCCATGAAAACTAAGTTTTTAAAATACTGAAGGGAATTTCCTATTTTATATGCATTCACATTAATTTTGGATCCTAGGGCCAAACTTCAAGGATTTATAAATGTATTACAACTTTTAAGTGATACTACCGGTTTAGACTATTGTACATACTATAGACTAGTTAAGGATAAATTATATGATGTATATAAGAAATATGAAAGTAAGTTTGGATCCGTGCGTTTGTAAAGAACCCCAGTAGCCCCTAACAGCTCTAGGGGGACTATGCAATGGGGCAAGATTTTTGGTTCTTCGTCTAGAAATTCTCGTGCAAGTGCAGGTACATATCAGTCAGGAGGAGGAATGCGACAAAGCACTGGAGACCTATCAAGCTATATCAACAGTGATAGCATCAGCTTCGAGCAAGAGTTGAACATCCTCTTATGGTGACAAACCCAGAAAGTAACATATCTAGTGCTATCCATATTAACGTGTGATGTGTTGAATGTTCCTGTCTCTATAGTCTCCTCGGAGTCAGCCTTCAGTCTATCTGAAAGAATAATCGAGGAGCGATGAACAAGTTTCCGAACGAGATGGTCGAAATCCTTCTGACCATCAAAAACTAGGAACAAACTGAATCAAGACTCCAACATACTGCACATAATGGAGATTTAGAAGAATCTTTTGAGAATTTATATCTAGATAGTAATGGATAGGATTTTCAATATTTTTTTCACATATAGTCACTAATGAGCTTTATAAATTGTACTCTTTTTTCTTTACCAAAGTTTTATCAAATTGAGTTTTTACTTGGTAAAGTTTTTAATGAGACAGACATCCCATGTAATTTAACATGTTAATAAAGCTCATTATGTCATTAAAAATAATTATTTTCATGATTAACAATGTCTACAATTTTCTATAATTTTTCTTAATTTTTTCTTAAATTTATGCAATTTTTTACAATCTTTCTTAATTTTCTATTTTTTTTCTTTTTTTCTCCTTTTCCCAGCTTAACGGGCGTAACCGTGCCTGAGCTTGGACCGCGGCCCGCCGGCCGGCACGGCACGGTTCGTTTATTAAGCGGGCCTTAATAGGCTGTATCGTCGCTGGGCCCGTGCCGGCCCATTGGACACTTCTACCGAGCCTTGGCTTGGACCACGGCCTGTGGGCCGACACGATATGATCCGTTTATTAAACAGGTCTTAATGGGCCGTACCGTCGCTGGGCCTGTGCCGGCCATCGGACACCTCTACCGAGCAAGTGCAGCTCCAACTCCCCGTCAGAGCTTCCTGAAGGCTGCGGCGGCGGGCGGAGTTTTAGGCCCTAGAATGGATTGATTGGAAGTGGAATTGGAATTGAAGCTGGAATTCATCGGCGAGATTGACGGAGCCACCCCAATGCAGTGCTGCTGCCACTCGGTTCTCTCCGCCGCTAGCAGCAGGAGAACGCCGTCATGGCTGCACCGCCTACACGCCAAGGGGGGCCTCTCCTTCCCCTCCCACCTCCACATCGACGACCTCCTCTACGGCCCACCTCCTCCGCCGTCCTCTTCCTCCGATCCGCAGCACGCCGTTGCCCAGGAGCCGCCTCCCAAGCCCAAGCATCCTAAGCCCAAGCAGCAGCAGAAGCATCCATCCCGGCTAAACCCTAGCAGTCCACAGCCGCCGCTCGCCGCCGTCATCTCCGACCTCTTCGCCATCCCCTCCGATCTGCCATCCCCCTCTCTACTCAAGGCCTTCCGCAAGCAGTCCCGACCCCGCCCTCGCCCTGACAACACCCCTCCTCCCCACAAGGACAAGGCCAAGAAAGCCAAGGCCAGGAAGCGCCGCCACACCGAGCGGGCCGACGGCGAGAGGTCCACCAAGACCGAGGTCACCGTCATCGACACCAGCACCGACGGATGGAAGGCCGCTAAGCTGCTCGTCCGCAAGGGCGCCTTCTGGAAGGTCCGAGACAAGAAGGCCTCGGCGGCCTCTGAACCTGAGGATCTCAACAAGGGCAAGAGGACGGCCGGCCTTGTCTCTAAGCTCCAGAGGGACAGGGAGAAGGAGAAAGAGAAAGAGGCCACCTTGCAGGTCACTATTACTTTCTACATGTGTTTACTTTATGATACTGTCTTCATACGCTATACTGCTTAATCTGCTTGTCCTTGGGACTGTGAAATATCATATTTATCTATGTTATTGGTTCATCTCAACAAAGCTTGCATTTCTAAGAAAATGTAGCATCCCTCTGTTGGAAATAATTATAACAAGGTAAGGGGTGTTTAGATCATCATATGTTTTGTTCAGGTTCACAAGTTTGTTCCCGCTTGCATTGAAATGTAGATGCCCACTGAGTTCTTGGACCGAGATGTAGTGTAGTGCCCTGGGATGATTCAGGCAGGGCGAGTGCTGAATTTGGTCACTCCCAAGATGTTGTTAGGTGTTCTCTTCCGTGTGTCTGTGTGCCACATGCGCTTCCACATATGTTTGCTTGTGCCATGTTCACACAAAACTGTGCACATTTGAGCCTGCACACATACATTAAATTGTGCATGTAGAGAAAATCAGCTGTTCCGCATAAATTTTATTGTTTTGCTATGTGCTTTATGCAGAAAAACCATATCTTGTCTTGTGTGGTGTGGTAAATTGCTACCTACTTCAAGGGCCATATGTGTTGTAGATGTTTTTGATGTTGGGAATACATCATCCTGTATTCCTGTGCAAAATGTTTTGATTGACCAGAGTACAGAATGGATAGTTCTAGTAATTTGTGCTGGTTTGCTCATCACTAGGTTGGCCGTTGGTATTATAACTGCCTCATGAGCAAAATGCGTGCCAACAATCATTCTCATGGTAGAGTGATGGTTCAGGAACATAAGCTTTGCGGTTATTCACATGGTAAAATAGTACTAAAATCAATGGAAGCGTATTAGCAGCCAAATAGCAAAATTAAGTGGATGAAGTACAATCTCTTGAGGATGCATAGCATCTTTCTCTTAAGGCTTTTGTCTAATGCATGTTTACTCCAGGGAAACATTCATGCTACAAGTGGAGATGTGATGAAAGAATCAGATGATCCCATTCAAACTCTAAAAAGGTAAACCTGATTAATTCATCCATGATGTTAAGGGTGCTACGCGGTTGCAACCCAAAAGCCGATAATTCATGCCCATTCTGAGATGCTATACAAAATTTTCTTTTATATGAACATTGCAGACCTAGATTCTCTGAACCAGTACCAGAAGGCCAAAGTGCAGGAATTCTTCATTTACAAACTACAAATAGAGGCAAGAAGAATGGGTTAGCCAGCCCTAAAGGTGGCTTAAAAGGGAAATGAAGCCAAGAATCACATAGCAACAATATTGTCATTACTTTGACATTAACAAATTCAGCAAACTTATATATAATGAGCTTGTCTTATCCTCTTCGTCTGTTGATGTCTTCATCCATCCCTATTAGACATTCTGATTCCTGTTATTCGTGGCGTCTGAAGCTGCAAGAAAGTCATGTTTGGATATGAGCTCTTGCAAAGTCATCTAAATGCTGGTGTTAACCAATGTTGCAGTAGATGGGGGTTCGAATCATTTCTTTTGTTTGACCTATAATGTGCTGCAACTTAGCTGGGTGGTGTAAATGTTGTTTATATTGGTAGCGCAGTTGTACAAGTTCTGCTGGCAAACTGTTGCCTGTAAGGTTTAAGAATTGATCGTATAACAAGAAGTTGTTGCTGGTTACCATCTCGGTGGATTATCTTGCATTGTCGTCGTAGTCATGTTTAATGTTGAAGGAAAAAAATGATATTCTCTTCTTTAATTATTGATATCCCTAAATTTGTTTTGTTCTATTGAAAGTTAGGTACTCCTTTGGGAGAGAGCTAGTTATGACCCAGTTCTTTTTGGCTTATGGCTTATAGCTTCGCTCGAACAAACAAACGGAACAGTAACCTCATGCAAACATTATTTTTTTTTTGCCATAAAAGGCTTAGCACAAGTAAATATACAGTCTTTAAAATGCAACTGACATGTCTGATTTCACATAAACAGCACAACATTATGTCCATCTTAGTACATATCTTTGCTCAAAAATCTCCACCTCTGCGAAGCATATATTCGTCCTCATAAAATAATTACACGATGACTACTACTGCCACTAGGGGTGAAAACGGAGCTAGATTCGGTCGGATTATCTGGCTACCAAATCCGAAATTGTCGAACCTGAATACTTAATATCCGAATTTGAATAGAAAACGAAATTGAATGCGGATGCTAAACTAGCGAAGTCCCGAATGTGGATGAAAATCTGGTATGGCTTAACGTGAATTTGAAGCCGGATATCCGAATAACATCCAAGTACACAACGGCCCACCCTGACCCCAGCACGACGACATCACATAACCCTAACCCTAGCCGGCTAGTCCCCGACTTTCCAATCCGGCTATCCCACGATTCCCTCCCACCCATGAATCCCCCACACCACATCTTGTCCAGGCAGTCCAGCCCTCGGCACGCCTACACGGCCACACCCTAGTTTGCTCTCTTGACGCCGTCCCCGTCGCTCCAAATCTTCAGTCAACATAGTGAGCCACTCTCATCTCCGCTCCTCTAGGGTTTGGTTTGATTGGGGACAGAATGTGTGTTCCCGTTGGCGAATCGGCGTAGTTGTGTTGCGTTTCTGCGTGATTGGGTGCTTGTGTGTCTGTGCGATTAGATACATCTCTGTTGTGGTGGATTGGATGGGTCATGGTTACCCCTAGCGCGTTCTTGGGGTGCTGTGGGTTCTGAACTTCTGATTGATCTATTTTGATGACTGGAACTAGGTAGATTCATTGTAGTTTGTTTTAGAAATCAGTATGGCATTAGGCTTGAACTAGGTAGAATCATGGTAGATTCCTAGTACTTCTAATTTTCGAGGTGTTTTAACGCACACCGCACTACTCCTAAGCTGTTTTTAGCACTACATTGTTGTGTTGAGCAGGTTTTAATAGGGTCGGATTTTTCAAGATGGATTCTGCTAGAATATATAGTTCAATGAATTAGTACTTTAGTATACGTCATTAGAGAACATGGCATGGTTCTTGTGTGTTTATCTGTCTTAATTGGTCCAAACTTATGAGTACTGTGCATGGTTATCACGGCGTCGCCTAGGCGACGCCAAGTCATCTGGCGGTCGGAGGAGGACGTCGAGGCGGTCGCCAGAAATCTCCCGCCGCCGCGCCGATCTGCTGGATTTCTCCGTTTCGACGCCGATCCGCGGCCTTCTCCCGTTCGACGCCGATCTGCGGCCTTCTCGCCGCCGGCGAGGAAAAGCGGCCGCCGGCGGTAAAGCGAGGCGGAGGGGGGGCGGGGCGGAGGCGGCGGCGGCGAGAGGAGGAGGGGGGCGGGAGGCGGTGGGGAGGCGGCGGATCGGGCGAGGAGGAGGAGGCGGATCGGGCGCGAGGAGGAGGAGGCGGATCGGGCGCGGGGAGGAGGGAGGCGGATCGGGCGGGAGGAGGAGGCGGCAGATCGGGCGCGGGGAGGGCGGCGAGAGAGAGAGATGGGGGTGATAGAGGCGAGGCTGGAGGCGATACCGCATAGGGTTTATAATTTTCTTGGTTTTTTGCGATTAAGTCCTCAGAGGTTCTAAAAATTACGAACAGACCCTTTTTTCAATAGATTTCTTTTAATTTAGACCTTCAGAGTATCTAAAACTTACAAATAGACCCTTTTTCAATAGATTTCTTCTAATTTAGACCTCCTAAGATATGATTATTTAGATAATTTATACTATTATACTGCATAGTTATTTATTTTTCAGTCATATAAGGTATTATTTGTCGTCTAACTACTATCGTCTAATTGTCGCCATGGCGGACGCCTAGTCGACTAGGCGTCCAGGCGCTCCGGCCTCGCCTCGACTTGCCGGAGCGCCGTGACAACCTTGGTACTGTGTTTGGATGACAATACTATATTGGCTGAAGTCAATTGAAAGGCTGGAAGCAAGGGAAGTATGGCCTCTAACAAGGAAAAGAGGTGCAATCTAGAACTGGAAGTAAGAGAAGTACTAATGGAAAGTCCAAACAGGTAATTGTGAATTGTGCTAATGTTAGGATCTAACAATCTGGAAGTGTAAGCAAATATATAATTTTTCTTGTGCATGTTTTCTTATCCATGTAGTTAACTATAGGATCTACAAGTGGCAGCGCCACTACCCCAGCAACACCAAGTGCCAGCATTGTTAGTGAGAACACCGTGGCAACAACTGATGCAGGGACAGCGGATGCTAACAAAACAAAAGGCAAAAATCAAAGAAGCTAATCTCGGATGTTTGGAAACACTTTACTGCAGTTTAAGTTGAAAGCTAGGTGGATGGCAAGGTTGTAGTCAAGAAGATGACAACGTGCAACTATTGCAAGGTGGTGTTTTCTAATGATAGTAAATTTAGCACAACACATCTATGGAATCACTACAAATCACAACATGCTAAAGCTAAGGATCAGAGTGTTCTTAATTTGACAAAAATAGGAGCGGAAGTAAACTTGCAGTCTTGGAAGTACAATGAAGAAATTTGTCTATACAAATACCATCTAGCAATCATCATGCATGAGTACCCTTTCAATTTCTCAGAGCATGAGTACACTAATGACTTTATTAAGTCTTTGTGTCCTACATTTCCTATCAAGTCCCACATCATAATTAGAAAAAAAAGATCATGGATATTTTTAAAGAAGAGAAAAAGGGTGTTTGATATGTTCACATCAGTTACATGTCAAGTGAGTTGCACAATAGACCTATGAACATCTATTCAAAACAAGGGATATCTCTGTGTTACTTGCCATTTCATTGATGACGAGTGGAAAATTCAGAAACGAATAATAAACTTTATGCATTTGGAAGGAAGGCACACATGATCGAATTTAAGCACCGCATTTGCCAAAAAGATGATGGGTTGAAATATTTCATACAAGCTATTTGTTTTGACTTTAGACAATGCATCTTCAAATGAAGTTTGTGTCAATACTATAGTTCCACTCTCAATGAACATGACTCTCTTATTTGTTATGGCAAATTGTTCCATGTTTGTTGTGCTGCCCACATTGTAAACGTTATAGCTAAAGATGGCATAAAAACAATTGCAACAGCTATAGAGAATATTCGCTCTATTGTGTTAATGGTTAAGGGCTAACATTTGAAATGGGAGGAGTTCATGAAGCAAGCTTCTGATTTGGGTTTGGACACAAGAAATGGTCTTTCTCTAGATGTGTATACTAAATAAAATTCTACCTACTTGAAGTTGGTAGATGCTCTTTATTACAAGAAAGTGTTCCAAAGACTTGCTTTTCTACAGCCTGATAAGTATGAGCATTGTGCTCCTTCTAGAGAAGAATGGGAAAAAGCAAGTGTGTTAAGTGATTTTTGAAGAGCTTTTATAAAGTTATCGAGTTGCTGTCTGGTTCTATTTATCCCACTGCAAACTTGTTTTTATTGATTTTTGTGAGATTAACATACTTCTTGTTGAGTGGTGCAGAAGGGATGATGGTTTCATTTCTTCAATGGGCAAAGCAATGAAATACAAGTTTGATAAGTACTGGGAAATAAGCAATATAGCTTTAGCAGTTGCATGTTTTCTTGATCCTCGCTACAAAATGAAGGTAGTCGAGTGTTGTTACAAGGAGATGCATAATATGTTTGCAGAAAATGAGATAGCTGATTTGAAGGCTCTTCTAAAAGAATTGTTTGCTTCCTACGTACTTCGATACTCTAATCCTTCGATATAGTTCATCTGTCCCTTGACATCATGACATAGATGGTAGTGATGAGCGAAAGAGGGGAAAGTTGAGTGTTTTCCTAAAAGATATTGGTGAAGACGATCAAGAGCAATCTGAATTGGATAGGTATTTGAATGAAGCATTACTGAAATGGCCTCAACAGGAACACTGACATATTGGCATATTGGAAGACACAATGTGTGATGTACCCTATCCTTTCTCTAATAGCATGTGATGCTTTGGGCATTCCCATGACAACAGTTGCATCTGAGTCTGCTTTTAGTGCTAGAGGATGAGTAATCAATAAATATCGTAGCCGCTTGGGCCCTGATGTGGTCGAGGCTTTGATTTGCACTATGGATTGGACAATAGCATCTAGAAGAGGTAAACTTGTAAAAAAAAGATTAATTGTATATCTCTTTATATATTAGTCTACTCATTCTCTTAATTTTGTAGGACAAACTGATATTGTATCAATTGTGCATGTCTTGAAGGCCTTAGTGTAAACAATGAAGACAACGAGGAATTAGAGCCAGGGGTAGAGGTATGTCAAGAAGAATTATTTTTTAGCTTACTCATATTGAATGTTTAAGTAATTTATTCTCTGTAGCGGTGGCTTATTATTTTTGCAATGCTGTGACTGTTGGTGCTGGTGCAGTGTCTAAACTCCAACATTTTTGGCATTGTAGTGATTTTAGCATTGTAGTGATTGGCTAATTGCTGGTGCAGTGATTTTGGCAATACAGTCTCTGCTGGTGGCCTGGTGCAGTGTTTGAACTCTGAATGAATTCTGAATCCGAGAAGTTTGTCCCTTCCTAAAATCTCATATTGTAACTCTGAACTCTGAATAAATTGATTACTAGATGCAGTGTTGTAGATGCAATTTTTTTGTTATGAACTCTGGTCTCTGAATGTTTTGTTATGAACTTTGAACTCTGAATGTTCTGATTTTTAAAATCACATATTTTAACTCTGAATGTTCTGAACTCCAGTGGTGTTACGCTCTGATTACTAGATGCAATGTTGTAGGGCTAGCTAAGCTTAGCTAGCTCGTGTAACTATAACCCTAACTTCTAGGAGAAATCTGTTGTGCTCTATTTCCCTGTGATGCTAGGAGATCCATTTGGCGTAAATATCCAATAGTGTTACTACTTTGGCCTAATATTTGCTCTATCTTGTTGTCTATACCCTGTACTGACAGGTGGGTCTTGCAGCCTGTGTGATATGTGGGTCCCATCTACTAGTGGGTGCGTGTATGCGTGCAAGTGATAGATGGTGAGGGAATACATCGGAAAGGAACTGGAATGTTCTGCTACAGTCGTGAATCATGACCTGCTGTTGGTTGTGGTTGTGGATTGTCATCGTCAGCGTATAGGCCACGGATAATTATTAGAATATGAAAAATAGTCAATTCTGATCCAATTTTGAGCATAATCCAATCCAAATTTGTATCTAACATTTGTTCGGTCTGTATTCGTATGCGTACCTTGCCGAGGTAGGTCTCGCGGACCTCACCTAGGTTGGTCTCACAAATCCTGCCGAGGTTGACTTGTGGACTTGGTTTAGGGCAGACCTTCCATCAGGTGCCTTTGCTCTGAGATGATCGTGGGTCTGAGGTAGCGTGAGGACCCTCCCCAACAATGACTCTTTTTTCATCTTTGCTACTATGTATATGATCTAGTGAGCTTATGTCAAAAGGAACGGGAAAGACATAGCATGAAGAGAAATTAAATAATGTGTATACATATCACATTACAATATTACATTACAGATGTACTGTGGGTTTGCTAGGGTTGGTATCCCTTGCGAAGGCTCCACAACATCCGTATGCCTATGAGACTGACAAGGAATTATATCAACCATCTTTGTGTGTATGAAGATGATTTTTGTCCGTCGACTATGACTGAGAGACATCATCTGTGTGTATCTCCCTATCGACTAGGCAAGATATATGGAGTATTTGTATATATCATGCTAGCCCTCCTCCTAGGGCCCAACATTCCACCCAGCACCCATCAAAATTAACATGGCAAGAAAAGTTTCAAATCTGCCGAATAGCCCTAGTGCATTCTATGTGTGTGACAACTAATCCGTTCCTCGAAGAAAACCAAACCAAGGGTTAATGGCAAGCGAGGGAAGGGAGGATGTGTGGCACTACTTTTTTTTAGCGATTTTTGATTTCTCACAGCAATCACTATTTATTAGACTAACGAGCCACAACTCAGAAGAACACACTCTAAGTAGTACTAAGGATGAGATAGGAACAATCAATTTTGTGACAGGCGGATGTCGAGATATAGGAGGAAATACTCTATCGCTCCAAGATGGAGGGAGATGCTGGTGGAGTAATTAGCGAAAGACCTCCAGCACGCACACAACGTAGGGAGCACAATAGCGAGCGATAGATAAAAAAGTCAAATTATTCTAGTACGTTGAGTCGATATTATTGGGATTACGTCATGTCTCTACGCCTTCGGCTTCTGCACCCGGTAAGGCTCTATTGCTTTTTTTTTTGTTAGATAGTTTTTAGGGCCGTAGAATTTATATTGGTAGTAGATTGTTTTTGTTTTTGTTAGAGATTTATATCTCTACTACTTAAAAATTGGAGTTGGTGGTAGTCCGTCCGTCCTCTCCCACCCTTTCTTCACAAAAATAACCACACGGACACGTGGAGCAACTCACGAAAACCGCCCGCCGAGTCGTGCCGGTTCTCCCCATCTCCCCAGTCCCCACGTTCTCTGCGTGACCGCCTCGCCTCTTCCCCACCCATGACTGCGCTCTCGCCTCCTCCCCCACTCCGCGCCCGCCCCTCCCCCCCCCGCCTCCTCCTCCTCTCCCTACTCCTCCCTCTTGCCGCCGCCTCCTCCTCCCCTCCCCCTCCGCCGCCTCCTCCCCCCCCTCCGCTCCGCCTCGCCTCCTCCTCCCCACTCCACGCCCCGCCGCCTCCTCCTCCTCCCCACACCGTGCCGCCGCATCCTCCTCCCACCCATGGTGCCTCCTCCTCCCCACTCCTCCGCTCCGACGCCTCCTCTCCCGCTTCTCCCTCCTCGCCTCCTCCTCCTCCCCACCCCGTCGTCGCCGCCTCCTCCTCCTCCCACCCCGCGTCGCCGCCGCCTCCTCCCCTACTCCTTCGCTCCGCCGCCGCCTCCGCTCCTCCGCTCCGCCGTCCCTCCCCTCTGTCATTTCCACCGTGGGATCTGGATGCCCCTCCTCACCGCCGCTTCTACCTACGGATCGGGACGCCTCTTCCCTACCATCGCTTCCACCGACCGGATTTGGTGGGACCGTGTCATCTCGTCCTCACGCGATGACCGGTGCACCACGATTTGGTCGAGATGCTGCTGTGCGACCACGGCGATACGCCACGCTGGAGGTGTTCGGGGTGCCCTCGCCTCCTCCCCCCCCCGCCGTCGTCGCCTCCTCCTCCCCCCCCCCCTCCGCTCCGTCGGCGCTACCTCCCACCCCGCGCCGCCTCCTCCTCCTACTCCCCCCCCGTGCCGTGACATACGACAAGAAGGCGGTGCTGATCAACGGGCAGAGGAGGGTTCTCTTCTCCGGATCCATACATTACCCCAGTTCCTCACTTCCTAAAATCACCACTTCCTAAAATCACCATAGTAAAATGGATTATTATTTACTCACTTTTACTATTTCCGTTTAGTGTAGGTATATGTTTTACTTTTGTCACTTGACCTCTGTTGCCATGCAATTTTGTAGTGGCTTTCGGTTTGGTTGAAGTATAAACCGGGCATCGACTTGAGACAGACAATGAACCTTTCAAGGTTTGTGGAAGTCTAGAACATTTCTTGATCTTATTAGAGATGCAGATTATTTATTTTATGGTTGTGACATTGCATTTTGCTTTGAGATGGCAATGCGAGGTTTCATAGAAAATAGTGGATATCATGAAGAGTGAAGAACTCTTTGCTTCCCAAGGTGGCCCTATTATCGATTATTTATTTTATGGTTGTGACATTGCATTTTGCTTTGAGATGGCAATGCGAGGTTTCATAGAAAATTGTGGATATCATGAAGGGTGAAGAACTCTTTGCTTCCCAAGGTGGCCCTATTATCCTCTCTCGTGCAAGTACAAACATTTTATTCACGTTGGATGCAAAAGTTTTACATGATATGGTTGTTTACTCCCTGCTAATTTTTGTTTTTACTCCTGATACAAATCTGACACTAGCAATCTAGCATTGGTTATATAGTGATATCTAGCTAGATTAAGGCACATTGATAGGAATATGTTAACACAATTCATCTTAATCGCACTTTCCGGTGCTCATGGTGTTGTTGTTGCTCAAAACACCTAACTGCAGTTTATTAACACAATGAGGACCTTGGTGAATCCTTGCGATCTGACAAAGTAGCAAAAAGGCAAAAATGTTGAGATGAATATATAGATTAGCAAAAGGAATTGAGTCCACGACGGTTCACTCACATGATAAACATATGGAAGGAAAGGTAAAGGCCTTTGTCTTATGGTCATATGACATATATCTACTAAAGCTTTGTCTTTCTTCTCGAGAACGTAATGATTGTTGGATCAAAGCGAAAGTAAATCAAATCCACATCTTATGATACACGCATTACGTGGATCCATGACAAATCACACAAATATATAGACATAGCTAGAACAAAAAATGCTCCCACATATATTGCATGTCTTACCATTACACTGTAATAAACCCTTTCCCATGAAGACTTGCACTATGTGGTTGAAAACTCATAGTTAAACTTTCAAAGTTGTAAAGAGATCACTTACATGGTATTGGTGCTTTATCTTCACCTCACATCTAAACTGTCCATGAATAAGACAAAGGATGCTCAAAGTCCATTCTTGCGAGATATTATGGTAGCTCTTTACATATACAATTATTGCCTTACCTACAAGAAACCAACAAACAAGTAGCAAGGACAAATTTAGAATAGGAAATAAGCGATGAAATAGGTAGTATTGTGAATGTGTTCTTAGTCCTTTCGTGCCTTCATGCTGTTGTTGTCCTACAATGCAAGAACCTCCTATCAACTAATGCAATTACTTAAGAGGAATTATTGCTTCTAAATCCCCACATGGAGTATTTCAAATCATATAAATTTATAAACTTGATTTTATATTTGCATTCTGAAATTCTATTGGAAGCAATTTGAAATTGAAATGCTTTTCATCTCTTTGAATTCAATATAAACTATGAAGTCATCATATGCAATAAAGTCAATGGAATAACGTAAATCAAACTTCTTACCATCTCATTTCACAACTCGGATCACCAACATTCTAAATGCCTTCTTGACCAAAATGCTTTCTCGCTCGTGAGTCTGTAGCTAACAAAAATGCTTCCATCATTGTGCAAGTTTGGTGTTACGTGGGTTGCTTGTGCTATGACTTTGTAACCTTCCATCTTTTCAGTTGGTTGTGAATGTTGTTGTGTTTTTTAATCAATTACACTGATCATAGTTTTAAATGTTACTGTATCTTTATCAGTCCAAAGCATTAGCTTGAAATATTGGTCATATTTTAATCTTGTTACTTTGGCTACTTCTATTGTTTAGATACCGGTTCGAATTTTTGGGACGGTCAAGTAGATCGTCAAGGCGAGTCTTTGTTTCAAGTAGCCAGGGATGTGGTGGCGGTGATACTTCGAGCCTTCACGAACATGTACAAGCGATGCAAGCCACAGGGCATTCAGTAGAACTTGGTCCTCGGAGGAGCCGACCGATCAGTCTGCAGAGCCAAAGCATTCATCTTGGTCGGCACTCATCTAACATTAAGAACTATGAGTTTGCTCTCAAAGGTATTGAAGGTCTTAATTTTTGGCGATGAAAGGGTTCGATTAGCTTGAAGAAACTCTACATGTGCTCAGTAAAAATCATAACTGGAGATAAGCACTGCGTTTCTGTTGAGTTTTGGATCACAGGAGATGTTAGGAGGATGTGATGTGCTTTTGCGGATGATGGTCCTCGGACACGGTAAATAAGTGGTCGATCGAGGTGCATGAAATTTAGCTCATAATTAATGTGATGGTTACGTAAATGTCTATATAGTTCGTTTGTCGGCGCCTCATGAGTTCATCGATCATTGTATTATTTCTATTCCTTGGTACACCATGTCCGGATACTATGCCTCGGGGCAACCAAGTGCAACTGGTAAAACTTGTATTTGGAAAACTGGAACTTTGAGTTTGTAGAATTTTTTCATCATTCATTGAACAAATTTGTCGAGAATATTTCATTGCTAATGTTCAATATTGTGGATGCCATTTGTAAATGTGTATCTTAAATGGCGATCAACCGCTCAAAACGGCCATGCTCTAACAAGTGGGACAATGACTTATTTGATAATATGTATCACTTTTATTTGGTTTTCCGTTGCAACGCACGGGCACCTTACTAGTTAGGGAGATAAAAAGGAGTTAAGCCGTCGACTCCTGTTTATAAGCGGGAGAGCTTCGTTGGCGGGCGGGAGGAGGCGGCGGCGGCGGCGGCAGCGCTGCTCCTCAGATCCGATCTCTCCTCCTCCCTCTACCTCTCTCTCGCCCCGTCGCCAGACGAGACGCCACCTCCTCCTCCCTCTCCGTCCACCGCCGTCATCGCGATGGCGGCGGCCAACGCCCCCATCGCCATGCGCGAGGCCCTCACGGTAAGACATACACACACTGCCACTGCCTCCCTCCCCTCTCCGACAACATCTCCCAGATCACATCACATCTCCTAGGGCTTCTTCTCCCTGATTTGGCCTGTGATTTCTTGCAGCTCACGAGCCTGGGGATATCGCCGCAGTTCGTCACCTTCACCCATGTCACCATGGAGTCGGACAAGTACATCTGCGTCCGCGAGACATCTCCGCAGAATAACGTCGTCGTCATCGACATGGCCACGCCCATGCAGCCCCTCCGCAGGCCCATCACCGCCGACTCCGCACTCATGAACCCCAACACCAGAATCCTCGCCCTCAAAGGTTGGCACCCACCCTCCTACCTACCGCACAACCTAGATCTACTACTCCTCCTACTTCGCGTCGCGGGATCTGATGATGATGCCCTTGCTGCACAAATGCGCTGCCCCCCATCCTAGTCCCCTCGTCCCGTCGTGGCATCTGTCACAATTGGGCAGCGATCTCGCTTCCAACTACTTAGTATACCGTACGCACGGCCCGGCGGGCTATGTTTTTTTTTTTGTGATGCGTACCATAACTGATAACACAGTGTTTTACTAACGCATTTACTTTTTGCTTCATCTTGTTCAACTTGTGAGCCATAGGAGGGATGATGGTTTATTAGTGTCGTTTTGCAAATATAGATAACTACATTGTGATAAGGTGCTGATGACAGAAAGATAGCTTGGTGATATAATATCTCAAATTGATGTTGTATTTTCATGAATACTTGCGTTTTAGAATTTCAACAATACATGCTCTGATGAGAGGTCACACTTTTGAGACTCTGCTGATGTTTATTGATATCATACTGTTTAAAAGTGAGATAGTTGCTTATTGCTTTATTTGGTTGTTCAGTGAGATCAGAATTTCCATTTGCTTACAAGTGACTATTATTCTAGCGTAGCGTCTTTTTTTTTGTTGATGCTGTTATGATGGCCACGACTTAGACTCCCTTTAGTTGAGCTTGCTTTGGACCTGAGATAGGGGACAATGATAATTAGTATCCAAGTTTTTTTTATGCTGTTGTTCTCATTGAATTGATGACCTCTCCACAAAACTGGCTCTGCAGGAGTTGTTTACGTTCTATTTTTGTCAAAGAAAATGTTCCCTTATCACTTTCCTGTTTGTTTGATTAGCTAGTTGTGATGGTGTGGAATTTGAATTTAGAATTGAAGTTATTTGTTCTGGAATGTAGCGTTTTATACCTATGTATGACTCGGTTAAGGTGCTTTTGGACATAACACGCTTGCTTCAGATGGGATAACAATATCAATAATTTTAAACTTTTAGACTTATGCTAAATTTAATCATTTAAGTTGGAATGACTGGTTGATACATCGACAGCTTAGTGCCTGGCTACCGAAATAGTTGCTTGGAAAAAATCTACAGAATACAGAAACTGATATATTTAAACTTAAACTTTACCAACTGTTGACTTCAATATATTTATTCAGGATTTTGCGAATAGCAATAAGAAATTTTTGCTGAATTTTGCAGCCCAAATACCTGGAACAACGCAGGATCACCTGCAAATATTCAATATTGAAGCTAAAACTAAAATAAAGTCTCATCAGATGCCTGAGCAGGTAAAAGTTTCCGAGTCTTTCCAAGTATTCTTGTCCCTTTTATTTAAATGATAATCTATAATCTTGCTTGATATATTATCTTACATATCGTCTCTTTTACATTGCAGGTTGTGTTTTGGAAATGGATTACGCTGAAGTTGTTGGGTCTGGTAACACAAACATCAGTTTATCACTGGTCAATTGAAGGTTATTCCTCCGACAAATCACAATTATTTTCTGTCTAAATTCAATTTCCTGCTTTGCATGATTTGGCTGCTATGTATACAAACCAATATAACTATAGCTTGCTTTTGTTGTAATGCAGGAGATTCTGAACCCATCAAGATGTTCGATAGGACAGCTAATTTGGTCAATAATCAGATTATCAACTATCGGTGTGACCCGTCGGAGAAGTGGCTTGTGCTTATTGGAATTGCACCTGGTGCTCCAGAGGTATGTTCATAAAGAACATAGTGTCATCATAACATGATGCATTGTTGTCTTTGTAGTTAAAGGTGATATAAAGATCAATCCTTTTGTGCCGCTTTCTGCTATTGTTTGTTCTATTCCTTTGACGATTCTTACCGCTCTTTGTGTATAAGACTATAGAATATAGCTCTGCAAAATTGTAGGCAATCTACTATGGTGAGCTACCAGAGCAGTTGTTATAGGCACTAATTATATGATGCCTTGTTATATGTGCTTCTCATATTGATGTGCTTTTCTTTTCACCTATCAGAGGCCGCAATTGGTGAAGGGAAATATGCAACTCTTTTCTGTAGATCAGCAGCGTAGCCAGGCACTTGAAGCCCATGCAGCATCTTTTGCATCATTTAAGGTACTGTTCAGTTATTTTGCGCTGGTTATATTCTTGTTTCACTTCCAGTATTTATCAACTGTGCTTGGTTTTCCTTGTTCAGGTTGTTGGCAATGAGAACCCATCAATCCTCATATGTTTTGCCTCGAAGACAACTAATGCTGGACAGATTACTTCTAAGTTGCATGTTATTGAATTGGGTGCCCAGCCAGGTTTGCATCTAGAACCCTCGATTTTTATTTTTGATTATTTTTACTTTTACATTCAAATTTCTAGCAGAGCAAACTTAAAACAACTACCATTTTGTAAATGTGGTAGAATGACTTTTATCCGTCATACATTTGTCATTCAATGTAACCAGTGAAAATTTTGCAAATATTTCTATATTTACCCCATAATTTTCCATGTTGGCCTCCGGTTTTTTCGGTATCTTGCACTGCCGTTAAAAAGCGAATTTATAATTCTTGTTGAATCATCTATTTCAGGGAAACCTGGCTTTTCGAAGAAACAATCCGATCTCTTCTTCCCACCAGATTTCCAGGATGATTTTCCTGTAGCCATGCAGGTGAATATTTTAGGTCCCCAAGGAATTATGTGCTGTTAGATATCACATAATAGATCTAATTTGTTTGTATCTTCTTCTGATTACAGATCTCACAAAAGTATGGCCTTATCTATGCAATTACAAAGCTTGGCCTTTTGTTTGTATATGACTTGGAAACTGCCGCAGCAGTTTATAGAAATAGAATCAGTCCAGATCCTATATTCTTGACAGCAGAGTCTTCTACAACTGGTGGATTTTATGCCATCAATAGAAGAGGGCAGGTTTTACATGCCACGGTTAATGATGCAACCATTGTGCCTTTTGTCAGCAGTCAAGTATGATGTCGTGCACTTCTTCAATTTCTTGGCTGATGCAAATGCTCGATAATTCTTTAACACATTTTGGTGCACGCAGTTAAACAACCTTGAGCTAGCTGTGAATCTCGCCAAAAGAGCTAATCTTCCTGGGGCAGAGAACTTGGTAAGCTCCATTACTTCTACACTTTTGTGAATGATATTGTTACATCTGCGGAACTTGCTCGCTTGTTATCGATGGTTTTTTTTTTTTGCATAAATATTTTGTACGAGTTTTGGTAGAGAGTAGTGTTTAGTAACCTATCCTGTAAACTACTTGTTCCTTCCTGATTGTTGGATTATGTGCTGTAAATTTCTTGTTGTTCCATAAGATTAGTGTAGCCAACATGTTTATGGATTTTCCTGAATGAGCACTTCTATCTTGTAAAACTCTCTACCTAATCACCTCTTAGTATACCTCTAGTTTTGTAGTTAAAAATGTTGTGTTTTGCTCATTAAATCTTTAGGCAGTTGGTACTAACAGTTTTTTTTGCCTGTATCTAGTTCTAGTAACCATTTTTTTGGTCTAAGTCAGTGTCTCTGAAGTGCTTATTGCTTGTGCTGTGGATATTTTAGTGGTCCACAAACGCAAATGTTTATGCTCCATACTGCCCGTAAAAGTTAAAGATTTTGTTTTTTTTATTTACCTTTTCCTATCTCAGTTTAATATGTGGAGACTAAAAGTTATTTTTAATATTCTGAATTGCAGGTTGCGCAAAGATTTCAGGAACTGTTTGCGCAAACAAAATACAAGGAAGCAGCTGAGCTGGCTGCAGAATCTCCTCAGGGTCTTCTGCGAACTCCTGAGACTGTTGCAAAATTTCAGGTGCATTTATGGTCTTGTTGCCTATGAAGTTGTTAATGTTTATTTACCTCCTTTGCACAGCTTGGTTGCCACCTTTGTACTTCCCTAATGTGCCAGCCATTTTTCATAGCCCCAAATGTGTAAATTATGAAGCGTGCTTACTATGCTAGCCCTAGAGACGAGTCTGACTCTTACCATATAAATTTCGGCAAAGTGACCACATAAGAGAAACTCTTAGTAGTTGCTTGTCATTCCTTACTTGAAAGTATTATTGGATAAGAGATACAATTACAAAGGAGTATTATCTATATTTATTTTGCACATATACAATTAATCTGCTTAAATTGTAGGTTCTTTCTGCTTGACTGAGTTGTCGTTTGTGTGCTTCAAATGCAGAGTGTTCCTGTTCAAGCTGGGCAAACACCTCCACTCTTGCAGTACTTTGGCACATTGCTAACTCGAGGGAAGCTCAATGCTTACGAGTCTCTTGAGTTGTCTCGACTTGTTGTCAATCAGAACAAAAAGAACCTTTTGGAAACTTGGTTGGCGGAAGACAAGTTTGAGTGCAGTGAGGAACTAGGAGATCTTGTCAAGGTAAGATGGGTGTTGTGCTGTGTTTGTTGGTTGCTCAGAATTTGTTCTTCCATGAATTTCATTCACTGTGCTGTGCCTGTATTGATCACTAAACTGTACTTGGTACACTTTGGTGTAGACGGTGGACAATGATCTTGCACTGAAAATATACATAAAGGCTAGGGCAACCCCTAAAGTTGTTGCTGCTTTTGCTGAAAGGAGGGAGTTTGACAAGATTCTTATATATTCGAAGCAGGTATATTGCTTTGGTACTGTTGATTCTTGTTTTCAGTTGTTATACCCCTGTTCAGCTCTGACATGTACTGTTGACCTAAAACTTTTGCTGTTCCAGGTTGGATATACTCCTGATTACCTGTTCCTCCTCCAGACCATCTTACGTACAGATCCACAGGTAATAGGTTGTTTAAGCAAAACTGGGCCATGGTCAAACATTTGGTACTTGGTTGTGTGGTTCTTTGATCTTTAGAAATCCTTGCCTAACTGTATGTCATGTCTCCTTGACCAGGGAGCTGTCAACTTTGCTCTAATGATGTCACAGATGGAGGGGGGTTGTCCAGTAGATTATAATACTATAACTGATCTCTTCCTTCAGGTATTTTTTCTTCTCATATCAATGCTTTGTTGGTTTCTAATATTCTTTTTGCCCTTTTTACTATGAAATTCGGTTGCATGTCTTGCCCAATGTGTCTTTTGGAAACAGAGAAACATGATCCGAGAGGCAACAGCTTTTCTGCTGGATGTTCTGAAACCAAACTTGCCAGAGCATGCTTTTCTTCAAACCAAGGTTTGCATTTAGTTTTTCTTTGAATGTGAATGGTTATCCTAGACCTTTACATGTTTCGCTACTCAGTAGCTTCTGAACTCATTGTAGGTTTTGGAGATCAACTTGGTGACTTACCCAAATGTTGCTGATGCCATCCTTGCTAATGGTATGTTCAGTCATTATGATCGCCCTCGTATTGCTCAGCTGTGTGAAAAGGCTGGCTTGTACTTGCGAGCCCTCCAGGCCAGTATCTTTACATGGTTTTGGTTGATCTATTCCCGTTGGCCCTCAGTTTAATCAATCTTATATTGTGATGCAGCATTACACAGAGTTACCTGATATCAAGCGTGTCATTGTAAATACCCACGCCATTGAGCCACAGGTTTGTTCTGTTCAGTTATTTTTGATTATCAGTCTAATAGTCTATTATTGTTTTGTTCATTAACAACTTTCTTGCACAGGGACTCGTTGAGTTCTTTGGCACCCTTTCAAAAGAATGGGCATTAGAATGCATGAAGGACCTTCTACTGGTCAATCTGAGAGGAAATCTACAAATTGTTGTGCAGGTAATCCTGCTCAGTTTCCTTTCAACCTTTATTTTCTTGTCACTTCTTTCTTATTGGTTCTAAATATTACAAAACCTGTGACACATCTGCAGGCTGCAAAAGAATACTCCGAGCAGCTAGGGGTTGGCGCTTGCATAAAACTATTTGAGCAATTCAAATCTTACGAGGGCCTCTACTTTTCTTGGGATCCTATTTGAGCTCCAGGTAGTTACTCCTGATGTTGATATGTTTCAAATGCTCTTTTCTTAATGTGACACACCTTAATATTAGATTTCTTTACATGCAACAGTGAGGATCCAGATATCCATTTCAAATACATAGAAGCAGCTGCAAGGACTGGACAGATCAAAGAAGTTGAGCGTGTAACGAGAGAGTCTAATTTCTATGATGCTGAGAAGACAAAGAACTTTTGATGGAAGCAAAACTACCTGATGCCCGCCCACTGATTAATGTTTGCGACCGCTTTGGTTTTGTTCCAGATCTGACTCACTATCTGTACACAAATAATATGCTCCGGTATATTGAAGGCTATGTACAGAAGGTGTGCAACTCTTCGAATTCAGTGTTATTTGAGTATCATTCTTTTAATATGTTGCATGTATGAATGACCATTTCCCTTTGTCTGCTTTGTAGGTGAACCCTGGAAATGCTCCATTGGTAGTGGGGCAGCTACTTGATGATGAATGCCCTGAAGATTTCATTAAGGGTTTGATTCTATCTGTTCGTTCTCTCCTTCCTGTTGAGCCACTAGTTGATGAATGCGAGAAGAGGTTTGGTTCTAGCTCTTATCCTGTACTCCCATGTCCAGTGCCCACACACACATCCCCTTTCTCTGTTGGTCTAATTTGCTTGATATTTTAATCAGGAACCGCCTACAGCTGCTGACACAATTCTTGGAGCACTTAGTGAGCGAGGGTAGCCAAGATGTGCATGTCCACAATGCTCTTGGGAAAATTATCATCGATAGCAATAACAATCCAGAGCATTTCCTTACTACCAACCCATTTTATGACTCTCGTGTAGTGGGTAAGTACTGTGAAAAGCGGGATCCTACACTTGCTGTTGTTGCCTACAGACGTGGTCAGTGTGACGATGAACTTATTAACGTTACTAACAAAAACTCACTGTTCAAGCTGCAAGCTAGGTATGTAAATAGTTTTTGTTCTTCTGATGTCATGTAGTTGTTCTGAATCTTTATATCTGTTAAGAGTGACTGGCTGTCTGCTTACATGTTCAAATCATATGATTTAAATTGTCAGGTATGTGGTTGAAAGAATGGATGGCGATCTGTGGGATAAGGTGCTACAACCTGAAAATGAATATAGAAGGCAGCTCATTGACCAAGTGGTTTCTACCGCATTGCCTGAAAGCAAGAGCCCTGAGCAAGTGTCTGCTGCTGTTAAGGCTTTCATGACAGCTGACCTCCCTCATGAACTCATCGAACTTCTTGAAAAGATTGTACTTCAGAATTCTGCGTTCAGTGGAAACTTCAATCTTCAGAACCTGCTTATCTTGACAGCCATCAAGGCGGACACATCCAGGGTCATGGACTACGTTAACAGACTGGACAACTTTGATGGACCTGCCGTTGGAGAAGTAGCTGTTGAAGCACAACTGTATGAGGAGGCTTTTGCCATATTCAAGAAGTTCAACCTAAATGTGCAGGCTGTCGATGTTCTGTTGGATAACATCCAAAGCATAGAAAGAGCTGAAGAGTTTGCATTCCGTGTTGAAGAAGATGCTGTTTGGAGCCAGGTTGCTAAGGCCCAGTTGCGTGAGGGTTTAGTCAGTGAAGCAATTGAGTCCTTCATCCGCGCAGATGATCCGACACATTTCCTTGATGTGATCTGTGCTGCTGAGGAAGCCAATGTGTACCATGATTTAGTTAAGTACTTGCTGATGGTAAGGCAAAAGGCAAGGGAGCCCAAAGTTGATGGAGAACTCATCTTTGCATATGCTAAGATTGATAAACTCAGTGACATTGAAGAGTTTATTCTTATGCCAAATGTTGCCAATCTCCAAAATGTTGGTGACCGGCTCTATGATGAAGAGCTTTATGAAGCTGCAAAGATCATCTATGCCTTCATCTCGAACTGGGCTAAGCTGGCTGTCACCCTGGTTAAACTGAAGCAATTCCAAGGTGCTGTAGATGCTGCTCGCAAGGCTAACAGTGCTAAAACATGGAAGGAGGTCTGTTTTGCTTGTGTTGATGCTGAGGAGTTCCGTCTAGCACAAATATGTGGTCTCAATATCATCGTTCAGGTATATATGTAGGAGCTTCCTGTTGAAGCTAAAACATATGCTCAGTATATTGTAGTTTATGATGAACATTTTTTTATCTAGCCCTTTCTGACATGCCTTCTTTTGTTTAGGTTGATGACTTGGAAGAAGTGAGTGAATACTACCAGAACAGAGGATGCTTCAATGAACTTATTTCTCTCATGGAGAGTGGTCTTGGACTCGAACGTGCACACATGGGTATATTTACAGAATTGGGAGTCCTCTATGCTAGATATCGCCCTGAGAAGCTCATGGAACACATCAAACTTTTCTCCACCCGTCTCAACATTCCTAAGCTTATCCGTGCTTGTGATGAGCAACAGCACTGGAAGGAGCTTACTTACCTATACATACAATATGATGAATTTGACAATGCTGCCACTACTATTATGAACCATTCTCCAGATGCATGGGATCATATGCAATTTAAGGATGTTGCTGTTAAAGCTGCAAATGTTGAGCTATATTACAAGGCAGTGCACTTCTATTTGCAAGAGCACCCTGATCTCATCAACGATCTTCTCAACGTGCTTGCACTTCGTTTGGACCATACAAGAGTTGTAGAGATAATGCGCAAGGTTTGTATCTAAATGGCTGCTTTTAGTCATATATGGAAAGGGCCTTCTGTTGGTGTCCCAGTTTGTGTGCCATTCTGAAATTTTGAACTGTTATCTTATTCTTTATACAGGCTGGTCAGTTGCATCTTGTGAAACCGTACATGGTTGCAGTTCAGAGTAACAATGTCTCTGCTGTCAATGAAGCTTTGAATGAGCTTTATGTTGAAGAGGAGGACTACGAGAGGCTCCGTGAATCAGTTGACATGCATGATAACTTCGATCAGATAGGTCTTGCCCAGAAGGTAAAAATAAAAAAAGACAAATGTGCAATTCTTGATGTTCTTGCTGTTTTTATAACCAGTGCCTACAATTCTTGATCAGCTTGAGAAGCATGAATTGCTTGAGATGAGGAGGATTGCTGCCTACATTTACAAGAAGGCTGGCAGATGGAAGCAATCTATTGCCCTATCGAAGAAAGACAACATGTACAAGGATTGCATGGAGACATGCTCGCAGTCTGGTGACCGTGAGCTGTCAGAGGATTTACTTGTCTATTTTATTGAGCAGGTTTGTTTAGAACCCATTCTACTCGAATTTCTTTGTGAATAATGAGTAAGTAGAGTGTACTAATAGTATCGCCTTCTTTTCTGGAGAATTGCAGGCCATGTTTTTCTTATTGCTGGTTTTATTATCGCGAATTTTCTGTTCTAAGATTCCTAACGTGTTGTGTGGCCTGAAATATGCATCCGGTGTTTGTAGGCAACATACCAACTAAGAATAGGTAAGACTAAGGAAGGAATACACCAATTCAGCAAACACCGGAGAAATCATCTGATTTGCATTGTTTAGGCAGCTGTAGTTGTCTGCGCAGTGTTGCATTCCTGATCAGTAAACATCTCTGGTTGTGTATTGCAGGGAAAGAAAGAATGTTTTTCTTCTTGCCTCTTCATTTGTTATGACTTGATTCGTGCGGATGTTGCTCTTGAGCTTGCATGGATGAACAACATGGTGGACTTTGCTTTCCCCTATCTGTTACAGGTATGTTTTATCTGTCTGTATGTTTGGTACAAACGTATTCATTTGTGTACAGTTGCTATAATAACGTTCATGCACCGTGCGCAGTTCATCCGTGAGTACACAAGCAAGGTGGATGAGTTGGTGAAGGACAGGATTGAATCACAGAACGAAGAAAAAGCTAAAGAGAAGGAAGAAAAGGACCTTGTTGCTCAGCAGGTAATCAAAGTGCTCTTCTTTCGGTTCAACAACCTAGTCATGCTTAAGCAGCCAGTATGACAAGTTACATTCTGTTGTGCAGAATATGTACGCTCAATTGCTTCCTCTTGCCTTGCCTGCTCCACCTGTACCTGGTATGGCCGGTCCTCCACCTCCGATGGGCGGAATGGGCATGCCTCCGATGGGTCCTGGTCCAATGCCAGCATATGGGATGCCTCCAATGGGAAGCTACTGAGTTATCCTCTGGGGTTGGCTTTTGAAGAGTTTAGATGATGTCAAATACTTCAGTTTATGCAGAGGCGAAGCATGAGGATCCTGAGGTATGTTTGAAGTTGTAGATTTGGGTTATTGGTTGTTTCGATTTTGGCAAGGAAAATCTCTAGCCGTTAATTACTGGTTGCTATATATTACGATCGGATAGGATCAGGATGATTAGGTTCGGTTCAGTGGGAGCTGGGAAGACTGGTGCCATTTTGTATAGATTCTGTGATAAAAAAAGTTTGTAGACATTTTTCTTGTAAATTTGGCTTCACCTCGTGTTGGGTGTTGTCTGCCATAAAACATAAACACTGTCCGTATCTGTATGTACGGTCTCATGTTCAGTGGTTCGATTTTTGTACCTGGAATGCTTTTGTCGAACAACACGGAGGACTTGAATCTTTTACTCGCACCAGTGACTTGTATGTACGTATCTTCATTTGCTAATGCGGTGTAGGAATGACTACATGTCTTGGATTCTTGAGGAGATTGGAGCCCCCTACATGCCCTCTTGGGCCATATATATAGGAGAGGACACTTCCTTTCTTGGATTTTTTAAACAATCTATTTTTTATTCTAAATTACATTAATATATCTATATTTTGTTATTTTACAGAAATGACCATCTGTCGCCGTACGGTTGGTTAAGTTGTTCAGCTGTTAGATGACATGTGACCAAGTTGTCCAATAGTTTGGCGACTTGCCCATGTCGCATAACTGTGTGACAGCTAGTGCCTCTAGTTTGTCAACCAGTTAGCGACATGTGTAAGTCATCTAACTGTTGGACGACTACTTGCTGTCACCCATCCTTTTCTCTTTGACCTGACCTCCTCATGAGCTCTCATTATTTCTCTCGCAAGAAGAACGAGAGGAGCTTGAGAGAGGTGAAAAAAGAGGAATAGGAGAGGGGGAGAAGGTTGCGAGAGGAGGAGAAACAGAGAAGCTCGGAAGAGGGAGAGAAGGAGACGTAGAGGAGCTCGGGAGAGGGAGTGAAGGAGAGGAGAGTAGCTTGGGAGAAGGAAGCTTGTTGATAAGAAGAAAATATTTTCGCGTGAATGTAATAGCCTCATTCGTTCTTGGTCTCATGTGAATGTAGGCAACGTGTAGTTACGTATTTGTTTAGCACGTATTTAGTGAATGTATGTTGATAAATGGTAATATTTGCAATGAGAAATCAGTCATGTCGGAACCCACAACATTAAAAGTGCATTACGGTGTTGGTACCATTCGTGAAGGTCTATATGATGTTGACCTGAGCAGTTTTCCGTAAGTCAGTATAGTATTCTCGGACACAGAGAATGCTCGAACTGGAGATGTCCTGTATTGGCTCACATGCAGCTTCTCCTTGGACCCTAAGGTGTGCAGTTTCGTTCTACATGGGCTTTAGAGTCGGTCTACCACGGACATTTGGTGGGAGTTGAGAAGACTGATGCGCACGGTTGTATAGAAGGGTTTTGTGGAAGCCTGCCGGTGACGTGGTTGCAAGTGCGTGCTACTCGTGCAACTATGTCCGAAGTCACATGAGGTCCGATTGGAGGGAGTAGCTCGGACGCGCAGCGCGCGATTCATCAAGAGGATGCAGTGGGCGGGTGATGTTGCGTTGGCAGAACTAGAATATCGCACACCGCACACTGAGCCCACCCTACAGGAGGATGCGGATGTTGCTGAAGTAGATAAGGAAGATCGCACGACACGAGCTGAGCTCACTGGATAGGCGGACGCAGGGGAGTATGTCGATAGCATAGTACATCAAGTGGAGATCGATGACCAGGCGGCCTAGGCCGAGGAGGAAGCTTTAGAAGAGGATGTCAATAACTCTTCTGATGAGGACGAAGGTCTCATGCCACAGGCATAGAATATGGTGGATGCTGAGGGTCTTTCTGTGCACGATGAGCATAAATTGCCGTGGGAATACCATGCTACGGAGGTTCGACTATATGCAATATTTGCTGACAAGGGATCACTGCAGGATGCTATTAAGTTGTGGGCCTTATCTATGCAACAGATGTTTTGGGTCCTAAAATCCAACCCAGAGCAGTACACTATGATTCACGAGCAGGTTGGTTGTCCTTGGCGTGTGCACGCACGCAGACCTAAGTACGACTCACTGGATTGGCTCGAATGTGGAGCCGCACTTCTGCGTGCTCAGTAGTATTTTGCTGAAGCATCGCGACCTGATGTCTACCTTCATAGCCAATCTCATGTACAGTGAGATAGTAAAGAAGACGGACCTAGAGGCTAAGCACATCGTGATGGCTGTTGAACAAAAATTCAAGTACAAGATTAGTTACGCCAAGGCATGGTGTACGAAGCAGAATGCTTTGGAAAGGATGTTCGGTTCTTTCGAGGCGGCTTATGACAATCTTCCTCGTATGCTCGAGGTGCTACAGGACAGGAACCCGGACACACACATTGTGCAAAGGACGCTTTCAGAGGGCCTTCTTAGCCTTCGGTGCCTGCATAGACGCCTTCAGGCACATGTTACCAGTGATCTTAGTCGATGGAACGTTTCTAACAGGAAAATACAAAGGGCAGATCATGATAGCAATTGACGTTGATGGCAACAATCAGATTCAATCCTTGGCCATCGTATTCGTTGAAAGTGAGAATTTCGACAGCTGGTTGTGATTCCTTCGACATCTAAAGGAGGGACTAGTTGAGGCATGTCCTGATGTCTGTATAATCCATGATCGCCACCCGGGATGATGAAGGCCATAAGAAAACTTCAGCAAGACCTGGAGGAGTTGTTCCCTTGGCCAGACATGAGGAACATATGATGCATTCACCATCTGGGGGCCAACTTCTTCAAGCCGTTCCCGTAGCAACCGTTGATGAAGCTGTTCAAGAGGCTAGCTATGCAGAACAAGTAGCATAAATTCGATGCGCTGTGAGAGATGTTAGACAAGCACAACAGGAAGCACGTCGTCGAGAGAAACAAGCGGCCGACCATTCCTAGGGCTGCGCAATCTGAACATCTTGCACCATCGCCGAAGCTTGACCCTCCCGGTGTGATGCGGAGGACCTCGAGGAACATCAATTGCTTCTCTCATTAGATCGAGGCCGAGCTATTAGAGAAGTGGTCCTTGTACGATACGGACGATGCTAGGTTTGGCATAATGACTACTAACCTTGCGGATGTGTACAACTGGGTTCTTAGGGGCGTCTGTTCTCAGCCCCTCGTCACTATCATTGAAGACGTTCTGCAAGGTACAATATGATATTTCAGGGAAAGGCATGCAAATACAACACTTCATGCAGCCAACCCACATACATCGTACTGCTCGAAGATCATAGCATACATACGGGCCAAGATTGAGAAGGGTCAGTCGCACACAGTCTATGTGATGGGCAATACGGAGTATCGTTTTGACGTGCTCCTTCAGGAGAGAGCCGAATTTGGGATTGCTCGCTCTCTTGTTACCCAAGAGGTGTGTCTTAGAGATCATGTAAACGAATCTAGCTACACATACAATAAGCCAAAGCTCCTTCACAAGGCATGCTCTCATGTCCTCGCCGCATGTGGGACTATCAACATGGACCCACACAACTTCATGTTGGAGTACTCCATGAAGGAGAGGGTACTGCAGACATGGTGTGGCGAGCTAAGAGGCTTCAGGGTTGTGGGCAACTTTGCCACGTTGAATATTGCACAAAGGGCTTGGATTCCGGATCTTGACCTATTGAAGGGTGGGAAAGGTCGCCGGCAGAGTCGTCACATTAGAAACGATATGGACAAAAGGGAAGCTGGATCAGCGAGTAGACGTTGTGACCGCTGTGGCAAGAAAGACCACACTGCGAGACGTTGCAAGGCACCTGCCGATGAATAGGAATACCGACGTGAAGTGACGTGCGCCTTGTTGTGTGTGTATTGGTATTAAGATTACAAATGCTATCATGTTGTAACTTCATTTGCAAACTTTAATTTCATTTGTTGTGTTAATCCGTGAAGTGCAGTACCATTTCTTCTTGTGTGTGTAGTGGTACTAAGAGTACAAATGCTATCATGTTATAACTTCATTTGCAAACTTTAACTTTATTTGCCAGCCTTGCGCAGTGGCAAGACCAAATAAGACAACCTTGCGTAGTGACAAGATCAACGAGACAGCCTTGCGTAGTGATAAGACCAAACGGGTAGCTTTAAGCAGCGATGTGATGCTACGCTGGTCCACGAATCTTCCAGCGTACCTCTTCCTCGCGGACATAAATTTGCCTAAATCGAATTGGACTTATTAAGCGTACGCCGCATCGAGTTAGGCTATAAGTACTACCCTTCCTAGTGTGTTTTCCTGCACCACGACTGCAACACTATATCACTAGCATGGAGAAGCAATGAGAGAAGATCACCCGACTCGCAAAGGCTGCTACAGCTTGAGACGAACAAGAGGAGCATGCTAGGAAGCTACCTCCATGAATCGAAGCCCACCGTCGTGTGATGAGCTTGAAGATGGTTTGATTAAACTTGCTATTGAATTGAAAAGGACAAAAAAGAAATTGAATGAAAATAATTGTGTTGGTGAAAACTTAAATTCTGAAATTAATAGACTTAGAGTTTTAATTCCTGATGATGAATCATGAGTCTTATCAAATTTTATACTAGATCTATTAATGCATCAGATCTGATTCAACTTAAGGATGTAGCTAATAAATTTGATGAATTAGAATCTATACACGACTCTTGTGATAAAAAAAATTAAAATTTGCCATGTGCCACCACCACAAACAGATGCTGCTGTTGGCTACTTGCTAGTGGCTCCGAAGGCCATCTGAACAATAGCAGAAATGTTGCTGCTGCCACCGCTCATGCAGCACAGGTCACTGGCGCCAATGTAATTGAAAACCATGGCACCAACGAGTACGGATGCAAGAGGAACCGTCAGATTGTCGTCGAGGCGTGTGCTGACCGGGAGTGACTCGACAGCTGCCGCAGCGACGGATGTGACACCAAAGGCAACGACCATGGTCCAGCTCTCTTCGACAAACCCCAACAGGTGGAAGTAGCACATGTAGCTGCAGGTACGTTGTAGTTTCAGATCAACATGTTCAGGCTTCAGTACTAGACAGATTAATTTTCAGATCAACATGTTCAGGCTTCAGTTACTTACAGGATTGATGCAATGAAACCAGCTAAGAACATTGCAATCGTTCCAGCATAAGATTTGTCGGGGTTGTAAGGAAGCTTTGCATGCCCGAATCGCCTTCCAGCTATGTCAGCTACACCTGAAAGAAGCAGTGTCTAGAATTCAGTTATCTTCGGAAACTTCTACTTGAGGAGTCAAGGGGAAAAAAACACTAGCTGAACTGACAGGAGAAAAATGTAGTAGCAGGAAATAGAGCTAATACCGTCTCCCGCACACAAATTGCAAATCACAGCGATTGAAATGGGAGATGTCCTCCAGAAAATTACAGTAGTGACAGTTAAAGCACAAGCATAGTACAATGGACCTTTAAGAAGCTCTCTACAAGCAGGAGGGAAAAGATGGAAATAGTTAGTTCACTAATGATAAAATAAGCAATTAGGTCGAAACAAGAAAATTTTGATTCGACTGCCAATAACAGAAGGCAACAAGTGACAATATTTTTTGAACTTTTGCCGTAATGCCCTTTCTTTCTTTCTTTTCTCACTTGTTAGATTCTTGAAAGCTTTTGCAGAAGGATTAAACAACTAGTTCCTTCAAAAAGCTAGAGAGAAAACGCTACCTGTAGTCTCCATGCCTGGTCATCGAGTTAACCACACCATCATCTTTAACTACACCAAGTCCAATCAAGGTCACCTTTATGATGTTGAATGCAACGACAAGTGCAGCAAGAAATGGAGCATAGACATCATCTGCACTGCAATGAAGAGGAATTGTTAGGAAGGTAAATATACTAAATATGAAATGAAAAACTTTGTTGATGGTCCTTACCTAAATAAAGGCCACATGAGGAAATATACTAACCCAACACTTATGTGCACCAGCTTCCTGCGAAGTTTCTAAAATGCAGAGAAAATTCAGGCAGATACCAATCAATAATCTCATAAATAATTTGCATACAAATCATCAGAAGTGACAGAATCCGAACGCTACTTTGCCTAGCGCTTTGTTCTCTATTTCCCTCCTAATGCAAAGACATTCAACTCTTGTGCACGTTCCCTTAAAAAAATCACATAGTTTGAAGTCCGGCTTTAATTTTCCATAATCTGTTTCTTTTCGTGAGTACAAATCTGAGCTATTAGAGAAGTGATTTCAGTTAGGAGCTTGGAAGAATCCAAACACTTCTCTCTTTTACATCAAAATGGCGGTCTTCATGTGACACTGTAAAATTGAACTGCACTTGCGTTTCGGCATGAGTCGTCTCAGGTTTCAAGGATCCAGATTCTCCGCCTGGCAGTTGAAACCCCAAGAGGGGGAAAACATGGTGGTGAACAGTTCCAATACATTGCAAATAATTGACTTGCCTGAGTGATTAGGCTTCCATCTTTGCTATCAAGTTGATTCATTTATGGTATCTAGCTTTTAAACGAAACATATTTGCAAGACGATGTCTACTAGTCAATTATAATAGACATTATAGTAACTTAATTTACATCGGTCAAAATCACACGTGAATTACTACTATTCATCAGCCAAAATCAAAAGTTATCACTAAAAACCAGTATAAATGGTCCTGTCCTACTGGAATCACACGCACACACAGTAAGCAGACAACCACCACCAATTAGCTAGGCTAGGCTAGGCTAGTACTCTAGCAGCACAGCAGCTGAAAAATCAGATAGTTGCCAAGGGTATTTTACATAGTTGCCAACAATATTGGACGGAAAATAAGACCGAGATGATTGATTTTGTGTTAGCTTGCGGAATTTCCTTGCCGCAAGAATCGAAACGATAAATCATCAACCAATCCGAAAGCTTAGTGCAAGTAAGAGGTGGTGGTGGATGCAGTGACCTGGTCCAAGAGGCCGCGGTTGCCGATCTCCTCCCAGAAGCGGAGCACGGCCATCGCGGCGCCTCCGGTGAGCACGGCGGCGCCGGCGTCCCGGAGCAGCGGGCTCTCCGTCCACATGGATCGACCAATGCTAGTGCCTGTACCAGCTAGTGGCGGAGAGGAGCTCAAGCTCAAGCGCCTTAATTTCGACAGATTAATTTGTGGCACCAAGACTGCGATATCTGTAGCCATCTCCTCCTCTTCTCTCCCTCTTTTCTAGGACTAGTATATCATATAAACGTTGAACTATTCGTCAAGTTGAATTATACTACTAATTTACTCCGCGATTCCCTTCAGTCAGATCTGGCCATGTGTGGACTGACTGAGATCCTCAATTTCTTTGCGATTGAATACATTAGTACTCCACTTTTATAATATACAGCCTTGGATCAAAGCTAGGTTGCTAGCAGCTCTCCAACTGTTAATAATCCCCCTCAGCCCGCTTATCATCCACCACCACCAGCTCAGGCTCCCAAATCCAGACTATCGGAATTTATGAGGATGCGTCTCCCAACCTTCTCCAACAACACCAAACCTATGGATGCAGATGACTGGCTCCGAGCTATCGATAAGAAGCCAGACATCATTCAGTGTAGTGATCGGGAGCGAGTTCTCTTTGTCTCAAATCAATTGAACGGACTTGCCTTAGAGTGGTGGGACACTTTCACTACCGCTCACGGTCTCGGCCCGTGTCTGGACTCGCACCGCGGCCCACAGGCCAGCACGGCACGGCTCGTTTATTAATCGGGCCATAACGGACTGTGTCTAAACGGACCGTGCCGTCGTTGGACCCATGCCGTGTCGGCCCGGCACGGCCCATTGGCCACCTCTGCTTTCGATAGCGATCGCATGTGCAGTAGTTCCTGGGACAGGATGTAATGCCTTTGTCATGGAGGGACAAAAGCGCACCATAGGAGTCAACACGTCTTGTTAGGAGATTAGTGCTTTTCCCATGCAGAAAGATGTTGCAGTACACACAAGAAAGAAAATACATGTTCTGCTTTCACACAAGGAAAAATCCACTAACACAAACAATGTCTGACTAATTGGAACAATTAGAGCAAGCTGGCAAAGTGTGAACTTGTGTCTGCAATTCACGTCTGTCTAATTGGAACAATTAGAGCAAGCTGGCAAAGTGGCGATGCCGCGTTGAAAGTGAAAGTGAAGTATAGATTCTATCTAGTACGTAGTTAATTGAGGTGTGAAGACTCTCTCACTCTCAGTGGTAACCAATTAACCAACCCTGGCTCGCTGCTGAATACAGACAAACAAAGCAGAAGCTCATTAGCACGACAGGATCACCTCGTAGTTAATTGAGGTCCCGGAGCAGCGGGCTCTCCGACCACATGGATCGACCAATGCTAGTGCCTGTACCAGCTAGTGGCGGAGAGGAGCTCAAGCTCAAGCGCCTTAATTTTGACAGATTAATTTGTGGCTGGCTGCAGGAATACTGCACCAAGACTGCGATATTTGTAGCCATCTCCTCCTCTTCTCTCCCTCTTTTCTAGGACTAGTATATCATATAAACGTTGAATTATTCATCAAGTTGAATTATACTACTAATTTACTCCGCGATTCCCTTCAGTCAGATCTGGCCATGAGTGGACTGACTGAGATCCTCAATTTCTTTGCGATTGAATACATTAGCACTCCACTTTTATAATATACAGCCTTGGATCAAAGCTAGGTTGCTAGCAGCTCTCCAACTGTTAAAATAGAATAATAGGACAAGATCCTAGTTGCGATTGCAGTAGCGTCTTAATTTCTGCCTATGCATTCACAACGGTAAGATTCATCTAAAAAATTCACAACTGTAAGACAGCCGGTTCCTAGGAATTTTCAAGACCTAATTTCAGAACAATCTTTACACAGTGCACTGTATAATCTTACATGTTGGGATTCGCATTAAGACCTTCCTAGTTTTCTCCAGAGTTCCAACAATGGGCAACACCATACGGAATAGCTTAGCCACAACCATTCGTTTCCCACTGCTGTTGTCCTAATGACAAAGATATTTGTACAGAACTATTTTCTCACTTTCAGAAGCATGCTGATCAGCATTGGAAACTGGGACTCTCTCTCTCTCTCTCTTTATTTTCCTTTCAATTTTAGACTTCACAAGTGACAGCATTCAATCCATAAGCCAGGACAAGAATTTATCACCTACAGTTTGTGAAACAAACTTTTTTTTAAGAGAGAGGCTTGCTTGACAAGTTTTTAAATATAGGAAGAATGAGAAGTTGTCGCAAAAGAAATTAGGTTGAAGAGAAGTTTAACTGCAGGCCTGTCTTCCCCCTGTCATGATCGAACTGTTTTAGGATGTGGCAGTAATTAACCTGGACAAGAGGGAAAAAAACTTGTTCAGTAAACCAGCAATTTTTTTTTTATATTTTTGACAATATGATGTAACTTCATCAGTTACTTCAGTGGCACAGCTGAGAATGTCAAGGACAAACCTCTGCGCAAAACAATCTGGTTGGCACAACTACACCAAATCCTGCAGAACTCCTGAATGTTTGTATGAACTCAGTAAGGGGAAATCTCCAAAGATCACGCTCTGTTAGTTTAGCAAGATTCCCAGCTGAGACAAATGCATGGGCCATGAATTCCCAGCTCCCTGAGTGGCTTCAGAGGTAGATCAAATGACAGATCTCCAAATCTCTGAGCGCTACTTCACCTCCCTGTGCATCTAATCTAGCTCAGGAGAAGTGGCAGCACCATTTTCAGAATTGTTCCTCAGGTCTGTCGGCCCCATTCCTCCTGCTTTGAAGCCCAATAGAGCCCTCATGTCTACTTTTTTTTTTTTTTTGGAATATTAGCTAGCACATATAATCTTCTTGTTTACTAGTACTAGCTGTAGTGATATATATGTGTCCTGGGTTTCCAATTCAATGGGCCAAATCACTGGGCCGAGCGTGCAGCCCGGCGACATCTTTTGTTGGGCTCCATTATACACTAGTCCTACCAGAATTTGGACTTCGGACTGGTAATTAAACTCGGTGCTGCCTTCAGAAAAAAAAATGAATTCTGTTCTGCCCGTGTCCTCGTTCAATTCAACTTTGTATTCCTCTAAAAAAATAAATCAAATTTGTATTCCAAAGAATACAAACCGTGAATGCTCAAAATCATATGTGTTGCACAGTTAATCTGGGGTTGAAGTGTGTGCTCGATCGTTTTTTCTTTAAAGGCTTTTTTGATCGTTCTAGCAATAAAATCAACAGTCTTTTTTAATTAGCACTCCACTTTTATAATATACAGCCTTGGATCAAAGCTAGGTTGCTAGCAGCTCTCCAACTGTTAATAATCCCCCTCAGCCCGCTTATCATCCACCACCACCAGCTCAGGCTCCCAAATCCAGACTATCGGAATTTATGAGGATGCGTCTCCCAACCTTCTCCAACAACACCAAACATATGGATGCAGATGACTGGCTCCGAGCTATCGATAAGAAGCCAGACATCATTCAGTGTACATCATTCATATAACCTGTCTTGACTAGCTAATTAATGAGAGCTTGCAACAACCCAGCCCAGGCTTGCCATCCACCTACCTCGTTGCTCTATAAAGGTCCGAAACTAAACTCTGCACCCATCACTCTCCTTACCTTTGCAATCATCTCTCAGAACCAGCAGCAGCAGCAGGGAGCATTATACAGCTAGCCATGGCCGGGACCGGGAGCACGCCGTGCGCGTCGTGCAAGCTGCTGCGGCGGCGCTGCACCAAGGAGTGCGTGTTCGCGCCCCACTTCCCGCCGGAGGACCCCCACAAGTTCGCCATCGTCCACAAGGTCTTCGGCGCCAGCAATGTCAGCAAGATGCTGCAGGTTCGTGTTCAATGCTTCGCTTCCATCCTGATTCCTGCATGCATGTCGGGATGAACCGGCTGGCACTAATGGATCAGCAAAACAATGTCTGTTCCAGGAGCTTCCTGCGCCGCAGAGGGCGGACGCGGTGAGCAGCCTGGTGTACGAGGCCAACGCGCGCATCAGGGACCCCGTCTACGGCTGCGTCGGCGCCATCTCCTACCTCCAGCACCAGGTCTCCCAGCTCCAGATGCAGCTCGCCGTCGCTAAGGCCGAGATCCTCTGCATCCAGCATGTTCAGCACGACGGACATCCACCTGCTGCTGCTGCTGCTGCTGCATTGCAACAACTTGAGCAGCAGATGGATGGCAAGGCCTATAATAACCTGATCGTGCACAATGCTCTGACGAACACGTTGAGCACCACTGCCGCTCGTCATCAGTTGATGGGCTTCGGCTCTGCAGGGAGTGCTGCAGTGGTGCTGCAGGAGGCGTGCCTCGAGAAAGAGTCCCTATGGACAAGATGATGGTGGTGGCGGCGATGTAGCCTCAAGAAAGGGTAGTAGTAAATACTGTGTGCTTTGATCGACAAATATCGCCTCTACTTCTCTCTGCTTCTGTAATTTTCCGAAAAATTGGGGAATCGAGAAGAAAGTTAGTTGGGTCACACGGGCATGCATTGCATATATATATAATCTCTCCGTTTCCATTCGAAGATCAATCAATCAGTAAGACAGAAACTAACTGATTTTCTGAACCACGACTTCAGATAGTTCAGGCTAGCACGACAAATTCCAGAGGTTCTTTGGGCAGATATCCTTGCTTGCTGAGAGCCAGAGATCTGAAACACATTTGGCTTCACTCGCGTCAGGTGGTACGTTAGGATCCAAATGGTATATGTTAAAGCATCGCAAAGCTATTTTAAACCAGAGCCCCAGGCTGCAGAACTAATGCATCCAAATGGAAGACCTGACCTACCAGATTCCTAAGCTGTCTACACAAGACATGTGTCCTTTATGTGAGCTGGGTATTGAACAAGGGCTTACCTGGCCTCACTAGTATTAGACCTGTCCAATGTTTACTTGTTAAATGCCAAGGCATTAGAATAGGAATTGGATCTTACAGAGCTCGAGTAGTTGACTGCCTCGTGTCATCAATGCATGGGCCAACACAGCCAAACCTAGGGGGTGATCAATATGGCTTATGGCTTAAAGCTTAAGCTTATTTTTGCACTATTCATAATTTCGTCTTTTTCTGAATTTTTGACTTTTTTTTGAGTTTTTTTGTCGGTTCTTTTTTTTTCTCGTATTCGTTTGCGTTGTCTGTGACGGGCTAACATATTTTTTATATTTTTCAATTTTTTTAAATTTAATTATGTTAAATAAGCCTCTCATTCTGATGTTTTTTTCACCACCACAAGTGTTTTCACCATAAGCTTTCAAATTTTCAAAGAACCGATCACCACCCTAAGCTCCATCGCTCATCAAGCAACAACGATTTTCAAGTACATTGCTTGATTAATTCTTTAGAAATGGTTTGTAGAGGAGAGGCCTCTTTACTAGGTTCTTAACACGGGTTTTTTTTTGTATTGTCTGTAGAGATACATTGTTTTTTTGCATTCCCCTTTTTTTCTTCATTCTTCTTTGATTGAATGTTTCAGCCAAAATCTAACAGCTACTACGGTGCCAATTTCAGTAGCAATAAATCCTAAGCCGAAAAGGCCCGTCCATATGTATGTAGTGACATGTGTCCTGCGTTTCCAATTCAATGGGCTGCATTGTGTTGCTGGGCTTAATTATATACTACTCCCAAAGCTAAATCGTCATTCAGGTGAAATGAGAAGGCATCTCATACAAGCAATACATGCCTGACCATAAACCCTATATCTTGTATTGCAGAGAAGAAATTGATAACCGTGATGGCACTTTTTGTTCTTCTTCTAAAGCATTGTCCACATACATAAATACATGTTGTCGGCAGGGTCAAACACCGTGTAAGTCAGGCATGTACACCATGATCGATCGATCGATCGATTGATTAAGGCATATATCCTGCTGGTAGCCTAGTACGGAGATTCCACGGCTTACCAAACGCTCGAGCAAATTAAATTTCGAGGGAAAACGCAGTACTGTCATTAACAGCATGTGCAAGATATATATATATATATATATATATATATATATATATATATATATATATATATATATATATATATATATATATAGGAAAAATACCTTCTACACCCGGTGTAGTTACACCCACCTCTAATATACCACATAAACAAACTTGAAATACTCCTTTATCACTTTAGGTACATTTGTATACTAATTATAAGATACTCCAATGTGAACCACACGAAAAACTTGTAAAAGAGTTCATAGTTTTTAGTGTATTTGGTAAATACCCTTATATACGCGCATAAAAAGAAGTATGTCGAAAAATGTACATACCACTTCGAAAAATTGTTCATACCACCTAGATGGTCTTAAATACTTGTATACTACACGCACATACCCTCCGTTACGCGAGATACTCCCTATATTGCGAGATACGATATAGGGTGTAACTACACCCGGTATAGAAAAGAGGCTTCCTATATATATATATATATATATATATATATATATATATATATATATATATATATATATATGTGGTCCGTGGAGATCACTACGATAACCTAATTAACATACATGCGCCCTAAGTGATGATCCGAAAGCCACTGATAGTGGGCCTTCATTTATCTGCATTTATTTCTTTTGGTCTTGATAAGTAAAAATTAAAAAAAAAATCGAAACTACCCTGAAAAGAGCAAAAAAATACATATGATATTCAAGCATTTCCTCAAGGTGTGTGCGCTTAATTTAGGAAAAAAAATATCCCCACAACAACCGAACAAAATATTGAACACAATCAATCAATACAGTGTTAGCATATACATCATCCCTGTAGGTAAGGTAGGTGAGGTCCTTTGTTGCGGGGTTCTTCAGACTGAAGAACAGCAGCAGCTAGCTAGCCTGCAGGGTGATTTTGTGTTGCGCACCATGCATGTTAACTGTAGGCTGATGTTGCTCTTCCAGCTTGCTGATGAAATCATTCTGGATTATCACCGGGTAGGGCTAGCTTAGATTGTCCAAACCCTGCCAATTGTTGTGTATCCTTGCTTGTACATTGCCGGCAAGTCAGTCACGGGTGGAAAATGCAGAAACAAAAATTCAGTCTGACTAGCTACCTACCTGAAGCTTGAAGGCTCACCTCCTCCATGCAGACACGCACTCATCCTACTCCTGAAAATCTCATCTTAATTTGTGCCATGAAGTTTACTGTAGTAACTAGTGTTAATCGGACTGCAGATCAGTACAGGCTATATTTTCCACGTTTTGTTCTACATCATCATTGGCGCATCAATTGTACCTTAGTTTATTCCATACAAACACTGAAGCATGCATGAGCATTCTATATATATCATGGACGATCCACACTAGTGGTTACTGAATGTTCTAGTGTTTTTTTTTTGAAACAAGCTGAATATTAGCTAGAATTGGTGGGAACAGCAAAACTATTTGTCTGTAATCCAATCCATTAAGTACATATCATGGCAAGCCCTGTCGGTCATCAAACTAACTAATTAACCAGCTATAATCCAACTGGTAAGATCTACAGAAGGTTACTTTGCTACAAGTATAAAACCATGCCGTGATAGTGAGAACACTTTCTTTCAGTGTATTTAATTGTTGGTGCCATTGGGGTTTGATAACACAAAGCTGTCATTCAGCGAATACTTGTCTTCCCAGCTAGCTCAGTCTTATGGCATGCTTAAACATTACGCCCTACCCATTTGAGTTTTTGCTTCTGGTTTCTAGCTTATTTTTTAATATTTCTAAATTTCATCTTTTTCTGACTTTTCGGCTTATTTTGAGCTTTTTTGCTGATTCTTTTTTTATATTCGTTTGCATTATACGTGATGGGCTAACTCATTTTTTTTATTTTTAAATTTTTAAATTTAATTATACCAAATAAGCTACCATCAGTTACAGTATAATTTTAGTCAGGCTCTACAATAAAAAATTAATCATAAACTACCAAAATTCAGTTCAATCGATAATCAATCAGAACAAGGACGTACCTGCAGCAGTCTGCAGACGTCCAAATAATGGTTGTACTGCCTCTTATTGGACTTGTGCAGGAAGCAAGGCTGATCTGATCCTCGAAAGAATCATGTGGACCAGCGTTAGGTATCCCGTGTTGCCAACTGCTACTACTGCACATCTTGCTAGCCTTAGAAGGCTCTCACTCGACAGACGAACGAATCAGTAATAATTAGTTGTACCATTCGCCAATATATCTTGCAAGCAGATCAAAGCTTTCTTCAATTTTGCAGACTGTTGGTGCTGATAGTTCATCCTTTCCGTAGCAACACACCTGTCAGAAAGAAATTTTGGGAAAATGGCAAAACCAAATCAGATCGACACCATATTTATGTAAATCTCAACAGCCAAGCATTCTGATTAGACGCCACTGGTTAGGACATGATACCAAACAAAGCAAATATCACCACAGAATAGCACCTAACCCGGCTCTTTATTTCTTCTTTCAAACACTACTATAGAGAAAATCATACTGACCATCTCATTACAGATAATTCTACATAATCCGTTAGTGTTAAACTACAACATAGTTATTTTACATGATTTTACTAATGTGACCGTCTATATTGGAGCCTTTTCATAAGTTACATGGATTCTTGGATTTGAAACGGTGCTGATTTTACTGTTCACCAGTCTGATCGTAAATCGCTAGAGGTCTGACTAGTTTTGGATATTGGTTTGACCGGTTTTGAGGTGCTTTCCTGGAGTTTTGCCAAATGTGGCTCCGGACTTTGAGGAATCTATAAATTTAGCCGCAGCATATTGTTGTTGATATTTAGAGAACGATTTTGAAAGAATCATTCATCCCATCTAACTCGCCATACTCAATCCTACCGTTATCATTGCTGTTTTGAACTCAAACATTGGCGTGCTTTGCATCCAGTGGCTTATGGACTTTATATTGGTCTATTATTAGGTGAGAAACCAATCAAAAGATTTTCTTTTCCGGCCATCAGTTTTTTATTGCTTAAGTTGCAAATTTCACCATTTGAAGGTGACAAGTGTCAGCCTAGCTTTTGGGGGCCTCTTTTGTGTGACGTTAGGCGTGGAGCTTCGACAGAACATTCAGTACCAGAACTCAGCACTTCTACCTTCTCACTTCTGTTTCTCCTTTTTGCTTTTGTTAAACAACTACAGACAGGTAGGAGATCACATGGAATAAATATGAGACTCACCTGCAAATGATTTTGCAAATTGACAGGACAGTGGAACAAACATTACAGCTATTTTTGTACTGAAAGGCCAACCTGCTCATTCTAGCTCCGAGAGGGTGCAGATAATGGTGGGGGGGTTCAGTTTCACCACCACATTCCAAACAGACAAACACTAGCACCTTTTTTCAGGTTAGACCAAGGGTCAGTGTTCATGTTGCTTCAGTAGTAGTAGACGTGGGCCACTTAACCATGTGGAGTGCTCCATTATAGAGAGGTGCACAATGAGGGAGGGGAGCTAAGCACCACAGTTTCTGAAGAAAGAATGAAGTCGGAGGCCACTCACAAGGTTGTAGGAGGTAGCAAGATGACGGCTCTGCAATCTCCGGTTGGATTGAGGAGCATGTTAAGCTCCCTGGTAGCCTTCTTCATCGTCGTCAGCTCCGTCTCCCTCTTGTTCGACCGAGGCCAGGAATCGCAGGTTGAGCACGAACACCACCGGGAAATCCAGGCGAAAGTGGCAGCTGAGCACCTAGGCTCGGTGAGGGACGTCGGTGAGGAGTGCAACTGGTCCTCGGGCAGGTGGGTCTATGACAACGTCTCCAGGCCATTGTACTCCGGGCTCAAGTGCCCCTTCATCTTCACCGAGGTGGCTTGCGACAAATATGGCCGGAATGATACCATGTACCAGCATTGGAGATGGCAGCCGCATGGATGCGACCTTCCAAGGTATGGTTACATCTCTCCCTAGAATAGTCAGAGTGATTTCTAGCTGAATTCAGTCTAGCTCAAACAATATATTACAGATTTGAAATTGCAGTCTAGCACTACAAGTTGAGTCTGTATTGCAGAATACTTGAACTTGTTTTGTCAATGACCACAAAACACTAAATGTTTGCTACCCTTCAATAGTTCCATAAGCCTAGAAAACGTATTATATTTGGCATAATTTTCACCAAGGCCCAGTATGCAAGGTATTTATGACATGATGTGGCAATTTTGACATGTTGAAACAGATTCAACGCCACAAAACTGCTTGAAAAGCTCAGGAACAAGAGGTTGGTCTTTGTGGGCGACTCACTGAACAGGAACCAATGGGTTTCCCTAGTGTGCATGGTGGAGGCTTCTATACCTGACGGGCTCAAGATGCGCGTCTTCAACGGCTCACTTATTTCCTTCAAGGCATTGGTATGTATGTCTCATAAATCTCTGCATGTTGAGCTTCCTACAGGCCACAGAAACTAGGAGGCATAACAATTTTCAGTAAGCCGATTTGAACACCTTATTTCAGGAATACAACGCGACAATAGACTTCTACTGGTCGCCGCTGCTACTGGAGTCAAACAGCGACAACCCCATAATTCACCGAGTAGAGTATCGGATCGTAAGGGCAGAAAAAATCGAGAAGCATGCCCGTGTCTGGAATGATGCTGACATTATTGTTTTCAATTCTTACCTATGGTGGAGGAAGCAGAAGGCCGGTATGAGGATGAAGGTTATGTAAGTACTACATTTCTTTCCTTGTTCCTACTCGGTAGGTATCACATTCGCATGTATGATGTCACTAAGAAGCATGAGTTATCTGAACCGATGCAAATACAGATGAATAAAGTTTTTGCAATGCAATGAACTGGGATTTGGGAACCAGCAAGCGTAAATAACATGATATCTTTTTCCATGGGCAGGTATGGTTCATTTGAGGATGGTGATGCAAGGTTAGACGAAGTGGAAATGGTCGATGGTTTCGAGATAGCTCTCAGGAAATTAACGGAATGGCTGGGAACAAATATTAACAAGAACAAGACTAGAATCTTTTTCGCAGGCTCATCACCTACCCATACCTGGTGAGAGAACAACACAACTCTAGCCTGCATGATCTGAAAACCGACAAACTTAGCCTGACAATTGCAATTCTATTCCCATGCTCGATCAGATACTGAGAATGGAGATCGATCAGGCGTATGTTAACGTGAAAATTAACTATACAAGATATTTTTTTCAGGGCTAGCGACTGGGGCGGAGATGACAGCAACAAGTGCCTCAACGAAACGGAACCGATCCAAAAAGAGGGCTATAAAGGTGCGACCACAGATTACAGTATGATGGACAAGGCTAAGCAGATCTTTGGAACATTGGAGCAGAAAGGCATACATGTTCAGATACTGAACATCACCCAGCTGTCTGACTATCGCATCGACGCCCATCCTACGGTGTTCAGGAGACAGTTCGTCCCTCTGACGAAAGAGCAGATTGCAAACCCGAGCAGCTACGCGGATTGCACGCATTGGTGCCTCCCAGGTGTGCCTGATGTGTGGAACGAGTTTTTGTACGCGTATCTCCTTCACAAATGACGTAGAGATATATGTCATGTGTTCTTTGGTGATCTTTTTTTTTTTTTGGTAACTTGGGTGCCTAGGTTAGGCTGCTTATGCATGCCCAGGAGATGGCCCCCCATCAAAATTTACATTTACATGTAAAGAGAAAAAGGAAGAACACGTACGGATCGAATTATGGAGCCATTTAAAGGTGAACATAATTTAGCTCTGATGTGTTATGTATAATGGCTATATATGTATGTATGAGGAAGGTGAAGCTAGCCGAAGGTCAAGTTGGCAAAACTTGCGAAGTTTATATAGACCAGGTACTAAAAACCGAGATGCCCACCTCCTCCCCGACAGGAACGACGTCGTAGCGGCAGCGCTAGGGTTTGTTAGTCTAGCTCCCTTGTTTCTTCAAATCCGGAAGGTTGGGTGTTTGTTAGCCTCCCTATGGGCCGAATTGATGGGGATCTGTGTGTTAGATACCCGCGTAGAGGTTACTCTTGGCATGCCATGAATATTTGACTTTGATGCGTAAATTTTATCAAAGTTTAGGTTTGGTTTTGAAGCTTTTTGGTTTTCAGATTTGCTGTCAGGAGCTAAGCGATTTGAGTTGAGTAAGTTGAGTTTTGTCTCGATTGTGTTGTTGCTCTGGAAGATCTTTGGGAGTACTTGCAAGGTGTTAGTCATAGTTGGAGTCCATGCAAATATTAGTCATGGTAGAAGCCCATGCATTGTGTTGATTATATGCTGATCGTGGCAAAAAACAGTGCTAAAATTTCAAAGTTAAAGGTACAGTTGAGCGGTGAATTCGAGATGAAGGATCTTGGTGTAGAAAATAAGATTTTTAGTATAGAAATCATCAGAGATCGTCGATTTTAAAAATTATACATGAGTTAGAGAGGGTATATTAAAAAGGTACTTCATCATTTTAACTTGCACAAGGTCAAACCGACCAGTACCCCGTTAGCTACACACTTCAAACTCTCTTCAGCATCAAGTTCGCAAACAGTTGAAGGAGTTAAATACATATCAATCAAACTCTCTTCAGCATCATGTATGCCATGGTCTATTCTCACCCCGATCTATCTCATGCTCTGAGTGTTGTCAACAGATATATTGTCAATCTAGGGAAAAATCACTGGGAGAAGTTCAGTGGATCTTCAGATATTTGAAGGATATTTCTAATACTTGTTTGACGTGATGGATTGGTCAGATTTACTAGAGATTTAAATGTCACATTTCACTAGGTATTGTGTGTTCCAAGAGACCAGAAGAGTGGGGTCCAAGTGAAGAAGTCTGCTCTGTAATCTCCCTACCTACCTACTGGAGGAGACGACTCCTCCATCGGCGGCTTGAAGGCGCAGATTCGCAGGCCAAGAAGAAGAGGAGGAGGAGGATGCCTTGCCTGAACGTGTCGACGAACGTGAACCTGGATGGGGTTGACACCTCCACCGTCCTCGCCGACGCCTCCAAGACCGTCGCCACCATCATCGGCAAGCCGGAGGCCGTACGCTCCCTCCCTCCCTCCCCGCCTCTCTTTCCCCCCTTTTCTTTTAGCTCGTCTAGGTTACCTTCTTTCCTCTCCGATAATCTTTTCGATTAATATAGGTGTGGTGGTCATATCCTGGATTGCATCTTTCTTTTAGATCTGCATCTGCGCACTTCAATCTGTTAGGCTCTTGGGGGGAGGGAGGATGGGGTCCCCCTCCTGCGGGCAATTATTCATGTTTGCTCCCATGCTAGTTGCAAGAATAGATGATAATCTCCATCTTGGCCTGCAGCTGTTGCAATAGGCTTCCCTGTTGGACTTCCCTTCTTTGTAACCCATCACTAGCATGAAGACCTGATACTGTGAGTACTAGGGTATGCGTAAACTAACACAAAATCGTTAAAGAATTCTAATTAACGCTTAGAGTGCTCACTGTTTGCTGTACAACTCATTCTTTTTTGTCTCCTTTTGGATATGTTCTTCATATCAGCAATAAAAATCAGTTAACCTTTCATATCTCCTTACTCAACATGATAAGCATCAAGGGTGTTTCCTGAACTATTTCTTGCTAATTTGCTATGGATATGTTGAAACTTGAAATGGATGGGCAGGTTACATGAAAAGGGATGAAACAGAACCAACCTGTCTTTCTTACAGAAAAAAGATCAGAAACTGCCAGTATAGACGAACATGCTTGACATCTTCAACCATTTATGGATAGCTTTATAAACATAGCATATGAAATCTTGAAGACAACCAAGAAGTGCGTGTGCATGTTCCTCTAAAAAGAATTTTAAAACCTTCATGCATTCCTTCGTGACACGCCACCCGGATGAATCTATAAGGAGGTTATATTGTTTTCTATAGCAAAGCTACATGCGGAGCAATAGAGTGTACATGTTGTTTTCTCAATTTATTTTGTTTTCGAGATTCTGCTTTTACAAGCAGTGTGCATAGTCTTTTGGGAAATACATGTTGACTTGCTTTGCTTGTCTTGCCAATGTAGAAGTATTACATATTACAAGCTATGTCCGTTTTTTTCTTTGGTATTTCTCAATAATTGCTGATCCAGGATCTGGCATATCGAAAAATATATGAAGTACCATTAAATTTATGTTAATCTGCCGAAGGCACATGTTTTATTCTACTTGCTTCCTGGTACCACACGTGGCACACCTACAACCTTTTGAATTTTTTCTTTGCTATCCTTTTACACAAAGTACATGTCGGTTCCATGTTTCGCAGTTGTCTTTTCTAAATATATTATTCTTTTGGAAGCTAATGGTAGTAGGCGTTAGTTGTTTTTCAATAGTACATCAATGTTAATCAGAAATAACTCCACTAGTTGCTTTTGTTGCTTCCGGACCAGATATTTTATATTTAAGATCAAAACGACTTGTCTGATTATTTATAATGCCCAAGCCGGTTCTAACAAAGTTTTTAGTGTTGTATTATTCCTATGTAGATTTGGAGATGTGATATGGTCGCACAATATCAGAGTTGAACTAGTGAAAATTAGACTGTTTGAATTTCTGGTTTTTAGTTGATTGGGTACACTGAAGCTATTTCTCATCGGCTTTATTACCGAGATGCATGCTAACGTGAGTGCTCACCCTCCCACAGTATGTGATGGTTGTTCTCAAGGGTTCAGTGCCTATGGCATTTGGTGGTACCCAGGAGCCTGCGGCTTATGGTGAGCTGGTTTCCATTGGAGGGCTGAACCCTGATGTCAACAAGAAGCTGAGTGCTGGCGTTGCTTCTATCCTGGAGTCAAAGTTGTCCATTCCCAAGTCCCGTTTCTACCTCAAGTTCTATGACTCGAAGGCAAGCTGCTCCTGTTTCTTGTTCACCGCTCATTCATCATTACCATCATCATGTTCTCATTGCAATTTTGCTGTTGTTAGGCCCATCCGGCACAGGAACATGCTCAGTGTTTGCATGCTTTGCATCAAGAATAGATCATGTAAATGGCCACCTGTTGTTTCATGTTGTCTTGTTAGTTTTGCATTTACTTCCTTTCTGCTTGCTTATATAGGTAGTGTTGATATCTTTATCATCTACTGATATCTATGCAGCGCCATGCTAATTGTGAGCATTGAAAAATCTGTTATTTGATTATGCAGCGTTCGGACTTTGGTTGGAATGGCTCCACATTTTAGTTTGTGTGGCCTACGGCATCAGTGCAGGATACTCGAGTTATTTAATGTCATGTTCATTGCCTATCAAGGACAATGTAATAATTAAGCATCAGTTTATGTGAAACTGGGACATGGACGTCTGAATGCAACTTAGCATGCTTGTGATCTGTGCGTTTGCTTAATGTTGGTTTTCTTGGTTGGTCATTTGGCTACGCTAAGCTTGGAATGGCTATAGGCTTGTAGCGAAATGCTTAGTTTCCTTTGCTCACAGAAGACAATGGTTGGTAAGTCAACCTATTTTCAAGGAGGCCATTCCCTGGTTCGAGCCTGAATTTCAATGATATGCGAGTTAGGTCTGCTTCAAGTATGGAACTTTTGGTGGTGTGGTGTTTGTTTCTGCCAGTTGCAACTACTCGCAACCTAAATGATTTTGAAAGAAAGATGCATCGTGGCTAATGATGCTCTACCTGTTTCCCTCGCCTAACAAGGAAAGCTGAGCTCCGTGGTGGTGGTTGCATTTCTTGTGCTTCACCTTGCGTCTTTGCCTAACTATTTGCGTCTTTACCAAGCAATTTGCGCGGGTAATGGCCAAGCACATCTGCAATGGCAGGTCATGACCAATATCGATCTCGATGTTAACGTGATACGTCTCGTCGTTCATAGTATGTCAGATAAACTTGACAAATTTGTTTTCAGTTGATGTGCCATGGACATTTGGTAATGATGTAATGGATGGATCTGGAGGACGTTCAAGGGCCGACTGGTGTCTGAATGTGCTCGATGGGTCTGAATTTATTTTGGTTCACCGTCTCCGGCACCATCCGCGCCGGCGTCATCGCAGCAAGTTGAGCACCTCTGTTGCCTCCTGCTCTGCATTCCTGCATGGTCACATCTCTACTCTGCTATATATGTTGTTCCGGATTCTGCTAACTAGCTTATTAGCTAATCAGGTAATTCTAGCTCAGAAATTTTTCTTCAGGATTTAGCTAATTCTTTTAGCTAGTGCATTGTATGCATCTCAAGGTTGCACTTGTGTTAATTTAGTAATTGCTCTTTGAAAATGCTTACAGCACTACTATACTACTGTACTCTGTGCATCAATAGCTAGCTTCTGCTTAGCCTTGTTGTTATTGCGTAGTATGCTTCGTATATTATAGCCGGGGGACTCTCTGGCCTCTGCTTCGATCCATGTCATTTTTATTTGCTCTTCATCGTATTAAGCCTGAGCGCTCCTAGCGAGTGGTTTGTGGGCAGCAGGCAACGCATCAAGTCAAGAAATAAAGCAAGGATGGTGTCCATCAGAGCATATATGCATAGCCATCAATTCATGCGTCACCCAAATTGAAAATTGAAAAGGGGCAACATATGCTGTGACTTTTGTGCAATGAGGAGAGAAGAAAAAGTAATTAAGTGAGGCTAATTAGATCTTATTTTTTGTTTTTGGCATTGATTATTTTAAAGCTTGTGATTCATGCATGTGTCGGGAAAAATTTATTGTGTTGTATGCATTGTGGCTGTATATTTTTGTGTGCTTCTCTGATAAGAAAAAGTAATTAGTGCAAAGTAATTAAGTGAGGCTAATTAGATCCTATTTTTTGTTTTTGGCATTGATTATCTTAAAGCTTGTGATTCATGCATGTGTCGAGAAAAAATATGGGCCTGTTCTTTTTAACATGGCTTATAGCTTTTGGTGAAATTTTGAATTTTGGTTTTTACTGACAGATTACGGAGAGATAGATACTCACTTGCGATTTTGGCAGGTACAGATGTTGGGCTTTTAACGTGTAGATCGTTTAACCTGTAGACCCCGTCTTGAGAAAATACTCCGTTTAAAAGTTAGGTACTGTAGCAAAAGCCAAAAGCCGCCGGCTTCGGAGGAAAAGAACAGGCCCTATATTGTGTTGCATGCATTATGGCTGAATATTTTTGTGTGCTTCTGTGATTTGCAGGTTTATAAAATAATAATAAATTTTAAGAAAAGCTTTCGCTAAACGCTGCAATCATTTATTTCCTCTAATTGTCATCGATGATCCTACAAAATTTTTTATATTGGTTATTGGGAATCCTATATTAAGCTCCGCGGGACTAGGGAGCCATGCCACGTGGCTTTTTTTGCCGAAAAACAAAAAGATAAGATCTAATTGGGAATAATACCTATATTATAGCCGGGGGAGTTCCCGGCTCCTCACCGTAGCCACGTCATATTTTACGCGAAAAAGTTGCTACGTTTTTTAAAATTACGTAAAGGTCCTCCATTCTCGTAAAAAGGTCCCTGCCAGGTTTTTTTGCGAAAGCGCTCCTCCGCTTCACCGAAATTGCGTATCCTTTGTTGGATAGCACCCAGCGGTTTTTCAAAATTACGTACGGGTTCTCGTTTAGTTACGTATAGGTCCTTACAGATCCTCGATTTTTTTTTGCGAAAAAAACCTTTGGTTTTCTCGAAATTACGCACATGTCCTCGATTTTTTTAAGAAACTCCTTGCGAATTATCGTCTCTTTTGATTCGGTCCACATGGTAGCTAGCGCGGCGGTACGCCGCGCTTACGCAGCTAGTTGTAGCGACGTGTAGAGGACACTATAGCGACAGGGAATAGTACCACGTGGTACCGTAGTGTGCTGTATGTTTGGCGCCTTGATAGCGTCGATAGTATATCGTGGATTATGAATATAATAATTAGTTTTTTAATTATTTTGGTTTACTTTTTTAGATTTATTTTATATATTAGGGATAGTTTTTCTATTATTTTGATTAGTTTTCTTAATATAAAGATAGGTTTATTAGGATTCAAATCTAACAATTCCTATAAAAGAGACAGTATTGTATCGTTATCTTTAAACAATGAATAAACAAAGTTCATTGTCTCTCCCTCTTCGTCAACTAAGCCTTAGAGTTTTGGCGGCGGTATGTCCGGCTGTTCAAGGGCGAGCGTCCTACCCTTGGTCCTCGGATCCATACCTAACCAATCCATACCACAATATTTTATATCAGAACCATTCACCATGGCTTTCTGTTGTTGATGAGATCAAGGCCGTGAGGCCCAACTTCGCTGTCATCCGTGAGGCACTTGCAGACATCGGGATGCTCGTATTGAAGTACAAGGTGGAGACTATGGTGATGGAGAAGACACAACATGTTGCCGGTATCGGTCACTCCTGTCAATAAGGGGATGTACCGGCCACTCCTATTAGTGCAAGACTACCACGGCCGCCATCTTCGACTATGACACCGGCTACAGCTCTAGCCCGGCAATACCAACCCTCCTGGCTTACAACGACACCGCCACAGTGACCACGTTCACAAGGAGCCTCCACAAGGTGGAGCTCCCCTCGTGCGTCAACGATAACCTCTTCTTCACCGTCGGTGTGAGCCCCTTCAACTGCTCCAAGGGCTAGAACCGCGGTGGCCCCAATGAGACGCGATTCACGGCGAGCATCAACTGTTGAAGTATATTTTTCATCTTTTCTCATCAATTTAAGCTATTATCTGTATTTTCTCATCAGCTTAAGTTTTTAAATGAAATTGTTGGTACATACAACTCAATATGGTATTAGAGCAATGATGTCTTAAATTCAAGAACTAGCTAACGCAATTTTTTTTAAAAAAAATAATTACGGCACACTTTAAGAGCCACCCCATCCACGTCCATGGCTACGACTTCTACATCCTCACCGAGGGCTTCGGCGACTTCAACGCCTCCACGGACACCGCCAAGTTCAAACTCGACGGCCCGCCGATCGGCGTGCCCGTGAACTAGTGGGCTGTCATCCGGTTCGTCGCCGACGACCCGGGGGTGTGGCTGATGCACTGCCACCTGGACGCGCACATCAGCTGGGGCCTCGCCATGGCCTTCCTGGTGGAGGACGGACTGGAGTAGGAGAGCTGCAGTCCCTGGAGGCACCTCCACCGGACCTGCCAATCTGCTGAAGAGAACAAAGTTTTGGTCATTTTGCTTACCACCTTATGCTGATTATTTGGGGCATGTATCATTCTCACATTTGTTACCAGTCTAGTTGTGTGCATTTGATTCATTAAGAAAGATTTCAATGCTATTCAGATATTGAAACAAGAGAGAAGAAAGATTTCAATGTTATTCAGATACTGAAACAAGAGAGATACTTCATACTTGCAGTGACATGCATTTCCTACATTCTCAAATTAACACAGGGACCGAGTGGTACATTGAAATCTTACGAAGACCTGAATGAAGTACAATTACCATTTACCACTGCATTGCATGTAAGTGTCTAACAACTAGTCTCATAACATTTCGAAGGGAAAAACGGTCTCTGTCTGCAAGAGAGATTTAACTGGCTACCTGGCTGGCTGCAGCTGCAGTAATTTATTCACACATTGGTTTTCTTACCTCCTACACAATATGTATAACAAGCATCTCCCTTTGATCAAAGCACATATCATTTGGCGCCACGGTTACATTGAACATAACTCAGCAGGTACCACAGATTTGTAGATGTGGATCAAGCCACAAATTTCAGGCAGCGGGTATCATTGTGTACAACTTGACAGCGGCATGAACAGAACCGTGTCCCACACCTGACGCATGTGTAGTATGCAGAATTCCCGCAAACCGAGCAGTAATGGCGCCGGGATGAAGTGCTCGGTGGTCCCACAGCAGCCCTCAAATATGTTGGGACATGTGGAGGCAGGGACTCCAGATTTGCCTGTTACAGTAAAGGAGTGAAAGTCTTTTAAGCACCCCACTTCAGAAAAAAAAATGGCAATAAAGAAATTTACAGCAAATTTATCATCAAACCCATCTACTTACCTCTTGTAACACATCCATGAATGATCTTGCCACCCTCTTCTCCAAAGCTTTTCCTTGCCTTGTCTTGCGTTTCATGTTCTTTGACTGCTTCTTTTGCATGAGAACTACAGAAACGGAAGTCGAAAACAAAGAATATTACCACTAGATCACTACATCATAGTTCTCCGGAATGGGACATTCTAATTGAATGGGCATTCACAGTCCAAAAAGCTGACATTCTACATTGAAATACTATTATACATTTAAATGCCAAACCAAGCATGTGAATGTAATGTTTTAGCGAACCCGTGATCCTCAAAAGTAGAGCAGCTATAGCATGTTGAACTAAAAGATATCTAAGTTCATTAGGTTTACAGGCATTACAGAGGCCAATAATACAAACAACTCAAGCATAATTAGAGAGCCACGTGACTTTCAAAGAAGGACCATTGTTACAAAGATCAAAGATCATTTTAATCTTATTCATCAATCTCTTTGCAAGAAGCAAAATACAGTGTGTTTCTTATTTCTGTAAAATCGATATATGTGAATATGAGATCACTGGTACTAGAAGCAAAAGCAATACAACTATCTTAGGCATTTTGTGTTTCAGTAATATTCACTAGTTCAGTTGTAACTTGTGATGTGTGTGTACCTACTATCTACACATTGTATTGATCTATCCTTCTCACACTGTGGCATTACATAATGTCCCAGACCAACATGACACTTGCAATTTCCTTAAAACTTGAAAAGAACCAACACCAGTTACAATGAAAACAAATGAGAGAGAAAGAAACAGGAAACTGACCATGGTCTTCCTCATCTGTAGATCCATACTCATCATCATTAAGATCTACTACCTCAACCCCAGTATAATCACTCTCAAGAGCTTCAAGACGAGCTAATGCAGCCTGCGTGGCATTACAGAAACGGAGACATGCAAATTAGGAAAACTAACATGGGAAGCGGCTAAATCGAAATGTCAAGAAAATATTCAAAATAATTTAAGAAGCAATGAAAGATTGTAACAATAAACATGAAAAAGAATCTCAAAATGGAAAAAAAACATTGAGATAACGTATCAAATTCTTCATACACACACACACACACATACACCAAAGACACTTCGATCAGGGTCAGGGGTGAACTATATGAGGACAAACTAATAAAATCAAGGCAACAAGAGCTGAAAGCAGACCTACAAAACAAAACATACATTATGACAGTGGAATAAGTGGATGTAAAAAATGTCTTGCACATTACACAGCAAAATGGAGCTTCCGATCAAGCTAAGCTAATAATTTATGATCGCTTGACATCTGTACAACTCAGAATGTTAGTTGAAGTAGTTTAAACTTTTCAAGCTAAGCTGCCTTATGGGATAACAAACAAAGCAAAACCCTTTCCTACTGAAAACTCTCAAGAGAATTAGGACAAAAAAGTGTAATGCCAAAATTATGAGTTAGGAACTGTGAGTAAGGTCCAAGTTTCCCCTTACAATTCTTCTTTGACAAGGACCATGAACAAAACACAAGCGCTGATGCACATCGCAACATATTTGGCACATATAAACAGTGCAAATCCAGAACAGAACCCCTCTTCGCCTAAACATTTTTCCAATACTACTTGTCATGAAGTGAGGGTGGCCCCTTCAATGGTTCTGTTATATCCCCTCAAAAAAAGCTGTCATGTTCCGACCTTAACATAGGAATAACGATCCGGCAGATCCTTGATCAAAAGAATTATCATCATTGGGAGGTTTCAGTTTACAGGTCTACTTTGCCATTCCAATTCAAAATAATTAAATTTCAATACTCCAAAAAGGGAAGCAAATTGACATCCAGTGAAAACAATTTGGGGGGACTAGTAGTGACTAGTGGTCATAATTCAACAACAGATGAACCAAGTTTTTGTTTTGTTTTAACGTTTCGTTGGGGTTGGTGAGAGCAAAAACGGATGTCTGAAGTTACATCCACACTAATTCCATTAGAATTCTAGAAACGAGAGCTCTGAGCTTCCACTCAGTGCCAAACTGAAGTGAGCACGGCAGGAACCAGAAGCGAGGGTAAATTTGGAGCTAGAAGAAAAATGAACAGTTGGGAGTCAGTGGAACCGAATGGAAGGAAGGAATGATGGTACCTGGGCGCGGTTGTCGGAGCTGGCGAGGGCGGAAGCCATGCGCGTGGCCATGCGGCGCGTCCGCGTGCTGGTACGGCGGAACGGCCCGACGTTCTCCTCCTCTCCGTCCATCAGCTTCAGCCGGCGAGCGGCGGCGGGCGCGCGAGTGACGGGGGGTTCGTGGATGTGGAGTGAATGAACGGCCCCGATTTTGGATCATTGTTGGCTTTCAATCATTGCTAGTACCCAGCGTTGTAGGTAGATTGCGTAATCAATCATGGTTGGTTTTCAATCATGCTAAATACCAGAAACTGCGTAGCAAGCATGGTCCAACTCAAGAATAATTAGTGCACTTACATGTAGCAAACATGATGATTGCTTGTAAGAAATGATAAAGACTAAGTCAAGACAAGGACATTCTGGTAATTTGCTAAATACCAAAAATTGCGTTGGATCAAAACCGCGGTGCTTGAGTGACGCTTGGGAAAGCAGTTTAGGTCAACTGGTCAAGGCGATACTAAGAAGATCAAGTGTATCAAAAGCTAAGGACTCAACGGATTCGAACTCATGAGATTTGAAAATCGTGCATGAGTTAAGTGTGTAAGTAAAATCCGTATTGTATGGAGTTAACGATTTTTCCTTAAATGTGCTAGTGGATAGTATCCATAAGAGTTAGATGCGAGTTGGTTACCTCATTTATTTAATGGGTTGGGATGGAGGCTTGCAATCTAAATATCCAACCATCAATCATTCCGACCTTGTATTCTAGGTTAGATTTAGAGAAAAGTGAGTGTTGTGGTGTGCTCTCTTGTTCTCTGGGTGGATGACTATAGAATTTTTATCTTCAAGCAGTAATATATCAACTTTGTTTATTTCTCATTATGTCTCCTTGTTTTGTTTTAACTGCTCATGTTCTTATTGGTTTTGATCTCTTCTCTCCCCTTCTTGATTATGTTATATGCCTAAGACGTATAAGTGATGAAAATAACTTATAGAGATCATATCTTATCCATCTAAGCATCTGGTTTTGAAGGATTTTAATGTTGCCCTGTTTTACTTGGTTTTGGCCTTATCTTGAAATTTTTTGATCTCAAGATTTTTGTTTCGAATCTTTGAGAGATTTTGCTTGTTGTGACATGTGTGAATACATCTAGAGTCATTTTGGCCGTTATCTACTCACAAGCAAGTCATATCTCAAGTTTTCGGTTTTTGTCCGGTTTTGATGCAACTTTGCTTATTCTTAAGAAATGTCTGAACTTTGATAAGGATACAAGCGATCATTTAATGAAATAGATTTCTGATACCCTAAGCAAAGTGTGTGCAAAATTTTATCTCATTTAACTATGAATTTTTGGAGTGGATTCAGATTGATTTTCTATTCTAGGAATAGGGAAGCGGTCATACCGCTTCTTGGCCCAGTCATACCGCTCACCGGAAAAAATTTGATGAGGCATCACTTACCTTCCTCTGCTGCCATTCAGTCATGTTGGATCGAGCCCTGGACAACCTCACCGTAGCTCGGTTGCCATTCAGTCTTGATGAAGGGAAGAACAGTAGAGGATGGAACAAATGCACGCAATGTATACATTGAATGTAGTGTATTGTTAGATGTAGGCGGCTGTAGATACATCCATCCAGTGGGACTGTGGGAGGGAGGGCTCTACTTTAATTCGTTCAATAATCGATCACATGAAATATATGGCAAAGATTGAAGGCCTTTTTTCTGATATTTAAGATCCAGCCCTGACCCAAAACAACAACTTCGAAATAAAAGTCCTGTACACATATGTGCTTTCAAATTATATATGTAGATATATATATAGTTTCTGCTGCATGCATGGACCACGAACCAACCATTGCAAGGTCGACGTTTTCGTGAAGCACGATCGCTCACTATAAATACCTGGCCTGGTGCTTCTGATCGATCAGCAGTGGCATCTAGCTCCAGCCTCCAATCTTTGTTCTTGTGCCGAGCAGAGCAGCGTTGGAAATCAAGGCAGAAGATAGGCGAGGCGTGTGAGGTGGAGAAGCAGGGCACGTGCGTTTATATATTGTAGCTAAGCTCAGCGACTTGTTCATGCATATACGCATGTGCCCTTCTTCTCCACCCTGCACATCCCACCTGATCGATCTCGCCGGCGATGCATTCACTAACTCCTCTGTTCCTCATGAAGAGATCATGCAGATTTCCAACGGAGTTTCTAGTACAGTTTTTTCATACTTCATTGTAGGCTTGTAGCGTGAACCTAAGTTATAATTATTGGGTAACTTCATTTCCATGGTAGTAAGGCATGACAAGATGTTTCATTTCTCTTCTCCAGTTGCTTCATCTCTGCTGTAATGGCAGGCAGACAGCAACCACAAGACGAGCAGAGTAGCTACTCCTTCCTTCCTTCCTGCTTAGTGCAAGTTACAGCAGCCCCTCCAACTTGTCCCATTCGCCACTCTCCCCCGCAGGGGCAGAGCCACACCTCGGGTAGAGTAGACTTCAGTCTGGAGTGTGAAAAAATATTTAGTGTACATTCCGGATAAATTTAGTACAAACTTGGTAACATTTAGTGTACCTAGATTATTCTATGAGCCCGAGGCGTAACTAAATCCTGGCTCCGCCACTGCTCCCCCGCCTCCTCCTCCATGGGCCCACATCTCCACGCGCAGGCCACAAGCTAGGCTTGTCCGGCGACATCTTCACCATGAACCACCCCCTCATGTTCTACTCAAGGAGCGGCCTTCTCAGGAGCGCTCTGGGCGTGTTCGATGACCTGCCGCGCAGGAACCTCCTTTCTTGGACTGCCATGGTGTCTGTATGGTTGTTCTGAAGATGCAATGAGCCGTGTGATAGTTATGATCATTATTATGTACTTATGCCTAATAGTTTAAAGCTTAAATTGATGGTGATATGATTTAGCGTATGTTTCTTTCTATATGCGTGTACTATCCGTCTATATTATTCGTTTCCGATCCGAAGCATCATATATCCGTCCTGACGTTATCATGACCGAAACTCTGAATTCGTATTTGTATCCGATCTTACCGTATTCGACCCCAAATTCGAAAAGTGGTTAGGATACGGTATGAGCAACATCCATCCGAATTCAACCCGCTTGCACCTCTAACCATGCCTAACGGACTAAATGGGCTAACGTGCCTAACGGGCCGTACTCCGCCAGACCGGTACGCTGGCCAGGATGGCCGCCCTCGATGTGGCTTAAATCTGACTTCTGTTTGTACTATCTACAGTAACTAGCTTTTAAATGGTGCATTTTTAACGACGGGTCAATGGAAAGATTATAGTGAAAAGTGTATTGAGTTCAACTGTACCGGCTAAAATTACATACGATTATTTTGCTATATATACTACCTCTCATAAATAGATAAAATGTAAATATTTAAGTTATAAACTATAAGTTATCAGTAAAATAACTCATCGTAGGCTCATAGGCTCTCCTGCAGCTACGGGCATTTGGCCACCACTATCGCTCTCCTGACGTCACCATATTGTCTCCCCTTCCTTCCCTCGCCGACCAAACCAAACCAGGACGAGAAGAGAGAGCGAGAGAGGGGAAAAAAACTGAGGAAATTGGAAGGGCAATCCAAAGGCAAGCTAGGGTTTTCGCCATGGCCACCACCCACCTCGAGCTCCTCTTCCCCTCCATTTCCAATCACTCCTAGAGCGAGGCTCCCCTTCCCCGCATCCGCACCGAAGGAGCCGCCTTTTCCCCGCTCCCTCTCCTCCATCCGAGGGTTTCCCTCCCCCCGCAAAGCCGCCCCCATCGGCTCGCCGCAACTCCGACCGGCCTATCCGGTAGGTTTGAGGAAGGAGGCGCTGGCGACGGCGGAGGCGGTCGGATAATGTGCATACTGTGCGCCGTCCAACGGTGGTCGCGGCGCGTCGCCACCATGCTGCCGTGGCTCGTGCTCCCGCTCATCCTCCTATGGGCGCTCTCCCAGCTCCTCCCCGCCGCCTACCGCTTCGAGGTCACCTCCCCGCGCCTCGCCTGTGTCTCCGTCCTCCTCCTCACCCTCTTCTGGTACGAGATCCTCCTCCCTCGCCTCTCCCTCTGGCGCGCTCGACGCTCCGCACGACTCCGCGAGGAGCGCCGCGCCCACGCCCTCGAGCTCCAGAAGCTCCGCAAGACCGCCACCCGCCGCTGCCGCAACTGCAACAACCCCTATAGGGACCAGAACCCCGGCGGCGGAAAGTTCATGTGCTCCTTCTGCGGCCACGTATCCAAACGGCCCGTGCTTGACCTCGGCCCTGCAGGGAAGGTCCCAACGGGGTGGCCTTGCAGTCAGGATTGGGCCAACGCTGCCGGTGAAGGCTACTGGCTTGACTTGCGGTGCTCGGCCGATAACTCCTTCTCGGGATTCTCATGGCGGTTGTTCTCGTGCTTTTGCGTGAGCATGAGGTGGTTCTGGAGGAAAGTTTTCAGGTTTGGGTCGTCACAGGGCGGCGAAGGCTTGGGCCTGGATGGTAAAAGGTTGGCAAAAGGAGGGGAGAATGGGGAAAAGGCTGAGGAGAGCAGAGTGGAGAAGGCGAAAAGGAAGGCAGAGGAGAAGAGGTTGGCGAGACTGGAGAGGGAAATGCTGGAGGAGGAGGAAAGGAAGCAGCGGGAGGAGATGGCAAAGCTAGTGGAGGAGCGGAGGAGGCTGAGGGATGAGAAAGCAGAGGCTGAGGAACGATCCAAAGGTGCAACCCCTGTTGGGGAGAAGGATGCTAGGAAGGAAGCAGAACGGCGGCGCCACGAGAGGAGGAGGAAGGAAGAGAAGGATAAGGGGTCAAGCAAGAGCAATTCAGATTGCGAGGATGTTGAGAGAAGAGTGGGCAGGGAAGGTGAGAGAAAGCGGGACTTCGATAGAAGAAATGAACTAGAGAGGCGGGATGCAACAAGAGTTGGGACAGAGGGCTATAAGGCCAACAACATTGAAGCTAACAATCAGGGTAGTAAGATAGTACAGAGCAGGACAAAGTACTTTGGCCGTATGACGGGAGGTCTGCTATCTTCTTCAAGAGGTTTTGGCAGTGGTTCCTTTTTCGGCAGAAGTGCTCAGCCCCCTGCTCCTCCAGTTAACAAGGTGACTAAACCACTTGTTACTGCAGCCGACCAGAGTAATGCAGTCAAAAGAGATGTGCAACCTGCAGCTGCACAAGCAACGACCAAATCTGTTACAGCTGGAGAAACCAGAAATTCATGGACTAATTTTCATCGACCTGTGAGTAACAATGGCATTACTATTTTATTGTAAAATGTTATGACTAAAACATATGGCATAAATTGTTTGCACCCCATTTACCATCTTAATATTTCAATTATTTGTATTATGCTATATGCAGGTTAGTCCGAATATGCAACCACATCCTACTGGCCTTAAAAAGTCATGGCATCAGCTGTTTAGTCGCTCAGCATCAGTGTCCCCTTGTCCTGATGTTTCTGCTTCAGCTCGTGAAAAGAATGGGCTGCCAGTACCTAATGGAGCACAAATAAGCAACGCTCAAAATTTTCTGGCTCAGTATCCCCCTCTTGACAGCAAACCGACTTTAAGCAAATCCATGCAATTTCCAGGTTTTCCACCAGTGAATGGAGCACCTGCCAACATGCCACTGTCTCATTTTCCAGCTGGACATATGCCCTTTTATAATGAGGTGGAACCATCCGTATTGGAAGAGCCAGAGCAATTTGAGGACCCATGCTACGATCCAGATGCAATAGCATTGCTTGGGCCAGTATCAGAGTCCCTGGACGACTTCCCTCCAGACTTAGATAGCAGGTTCATCTCGAGTGATGTCACCAAGGAATCACATGTTAGGCCTTCACCAATTGAGTCTCCTCTATCAAGATCACGGACTATTGAAGAAAAGCCTATTAAACCCTCTCATTTCTCAATTGCAAAAGGGCCTAATGGTTCCATTTCACCTGAGGCTACCAATGAACAAGGCACATGGCAAATGTGGAGCACACCATTAGTTCAGGACAGTTTAGGTCTGCGAGGTCCTCAGACACAGTGGCTTCTACCAAACACGAACCAATTTAACCATGGAGTCAGCCATTTGAATGGTGGAACATGTAGCCCCCTGGGTGCTTGTTTGAATGACAATGATTTATGGCTGCAGAATGCACCCTTCCAGCAATTGCCTCTTGATACAGGGAGTCTGTTTGTTTCACATGACGTTTCAGAAAATGCTATACACAACAACTTGGGTTTTGGATCTCCAAACAAATCAGATCGTGCACACCCCCTGGGACCACCTGGTCATTCTTGGTCCAAGTAATTCTTTTCTGGTGTTTTTTTTATTTTCTCTAATCTTTTTCCATAGAAAATACTCCTTTCAGCCTTACCAATTATTTAACACACTTAACTTGACATAGAAACTTGGTCATAACTCATGACAGTATGACACTCTTAGCTTGACATAGAAACTTGGTCATAACTCATAAAGAATAGTTGTCACCCTCCCCCAGATGTTGCTAGTGATCGTTTTGCATGTGACTATGTGAGTCTAATTGTCATTCAGGTGGTCCAATTCTCTACTGACTATGGCTTCATGTAGTGTCAATACATATAAGCACCAAAGCGCGGACGAATTCATATGATGTTCTTGCTGTCTTGCATGCTCATATACATGAATTTGTGTGTACATGCACATGTGTGCGTGTATAACTATTGAAGTTCGTTATTAGTTTTCAACCAGAACATTTTAATAATTTTACCAAACAGATAACTGCGAGAAAATTGGAAGTCTATTGCATTGTCTTGCTATGTAGTACAACCAAGTGCTTTGATTCCTACATTTTTCCTGTGCTGGTATGAGCGCCATCTTGTTGTATTGTCAGACCTATGTAAAAGAAGCGGTAATTAGATGACCCGTTTGTCTTTGAACCAGTAAGCACCAGTAACCTTTTAACAATTAGGTGGGATTTTTATATTTATATTGTTTATGAGATATATGTTGCATCCTTGATGATATGATATTAACAGTTATACTCTGCTAGTGGTTTGTGGTGACAGTCAGCCTGCATCCTAAACTTTTAGCTAGCAAGGATAGCACCTGGTCTGGTTTACATGATAATGATGTGTTCCACTGAATATGATAACTGAACCTTAAAATTTAAATGTACTGTCAGTCAAGAATTTGTTTCAACAATGTCATAGTTATGTTTTTGGATTACTAGGAGAAATTTCCTATAAATGGTGTTTCAATGTAGTATGTGGACTCTTAAGGTAGTCTAAGCCTATAGCATGAAATGCAAATCAAATATTGATTTAGAGGTTACTGAAATGTTTGACAGCCATAAGTCTTTGTACTTGGAATGAAAAAAAGTGCGGAATGGATAAACACAGTTGATACATGATGTTATGTTAGGGTGCTCACTACAAGGAATTCACTGGTCTTTAACTTAAAAATTCCAGCATGTGCAGTCTGTGTTATCTGCTAGTGGTTGCATTGGAATAGGTTGTGTGGTTTTTTAATGATTTTTTTAAAATTATTATGTTTGATAGCAAGTAGTTTATTTTTACTTTTACCTGTAGTAAGACTGTTAATCTTACATTTATATGAAATAAGACAATACTGTCAGTTTAGATGACGATCTCATATGAGACTGGAAGTTGACTAAATGAAATTGATTTGACTCCAAAGTCCAAAATGAATCATTGATTTCCTTGTAGATTGCATAATGCCACAACCATTGAATGTTTGAATGGATGGCTTAGTGGGGAGCTGTCATTGTTTATACGTGATATGTGGATTGATTGCATGTTCTTAGGAAATAAATAGTTTGATAGCATATAGCATAGATCTTTTGGCATCGCAGATGTTTGACATGATTCTTAGAAATGATATTTGTACGTGGTGATTGGTTACCTGTGTCCCTTTTGGCCTTTTGGTAAATGAGGCATTTTTAAAGGTGTGGCTTGTTTGATTGCTTTGTTGGACATGCCATGTACTTGTAGCATATTTTAAGGTGGCAGCTAGTTTGGTTTCTTGGCATGGATGGGGCAGGCCTTTTAATGTAAAGAGAAAAAAGGTTAGTTGTGGAGGTGGTTCAGGGAAACAAAAACAAAGGAGCATATTCTTAGCTTGGCCAGTACATTTTGGACAAGTTGGAGTACTCGGTGTGGGTGGCCTGACTGGAAGCAACTGGTTCAAACAGACCAGGTTCCATGCTGGAGGCACTCAACCAACCATCAACTCCAAGATGACGAAAACTTAATAGAACTAGCTTTTATACCTGGGTGGTCTATTACTCTATTTGGTGGGTACTGGGTAAGACTCCGTTGGAGAGCTAACAGAGTAAGACAAACTGTTCAGAGTAAGAATGATACACCTGTAGGAGTGTAATATCCTGCTGATAGCAAACATGTTATAAAAATTGTTGCCGTGTAAGTTGGGCAAATATGCTGAATTAATGTAGGGTTGGCATGAACAATTTATTATGGGTTTATCAGTTTAATATAGTGTTCCCCTAGGCGCTAGGCACCAGCCTCCCGCCTTGGCCACCTAGCCGATTTTGCCCGCCTAGGCGGCCGCCTAGCCCGATTAGGTGCTAGGCGCCGGTCTACCATCCGACTAGCGCCTAGCGCCTAGAGGAACACTGGTTTAATATCTTTAGCAATTTGTAGCTGTCTTTGATGTTAAAGTAGTTTCTGGCTGTCCGCATGGACCTTCACAATATTATCTGTATCTGATATAGTGCACAATGGTTCTGAACTTTTCAGTTCAGGCTGTCAGGACCAGGGACGAAAAACACCATGATTTGTTCGTTTCATCTTTTGTTGGTTGAAAATTGCTGGTTTTCTGACAGGGTTGATTTTCTGGGGGTCAGACTAGCAACCTTTTTGGGTCGGGAATTGACAATGGGAAGTTGCTAGTGGCGTTCCTTTGGGAATCAGGTCTAGAACAGTTTTCAGTTTTCAAAGCCTTGGGATCAGTATTGAAGCTATTAAATGAGAGCTTTTTCTATGGCGTCTTTCATTATATGTTTGTTGGAGTAAGGATTTAATCATTTAGTTTGGACAAGTATCTTCTGGGTTCAACTTGAGCTCAAAAGACAATAAGACAGTATTTACATGATGAGTGTTATAGAGGTCTATGGTTGGTTACACACCATCAATGTAATTACTACGTTTGACATAGGTTCTCTGTATTGACCAGCTGAGATACAAGGGTTTCACATGTGTTCAGATAGAATGATAGATGTTGTGCTGACTATTTTCGCCAACACTTGACACTGCCAGAATCGTCACCATTTGTTAATTTTTGCTTACCAGTTCTGTTTGGTGGGCTGAATAAAAATACCAGGATTTATAAAATATAAATGTCAGTTGTCATGTTCATCATTTGAATGTGAGGCTATCTGTTCTTCAATAGATAATTTTCATCTTTGATTTTTTGTAAGCGCTCTAATGCTGAACTGAGACAAAATTTTACCTTTAAGCAGGTTAGGGCCATTAGGTCTTTTGTGGGCTGTTTAACTGTTTGTCAGATCTTACATTTACGTGGTCTCATCATTGGGAGTCCTTTTAGATTGGAGTTACGCATATGGTCCTATATGAATGGAGTATATGACCTTCTAAATCCTTCGAATCTTCACTCTTTTACCATGGCCCTTTTGCCTTTCGGTGTTTTGGCTGGCAGCACTGCAATTTTACACGTTGTAGGGAGAACTGGGCAGCTCAAGTAACTGAGCCTTACTGGCATTTTGCAACTGTTTGTTGATGTTGAAACTGTTGTTATAGGCAGACAAATAAAAACTCGTGTACTACCAATCTACCACTGATGTGCTTCATTTCATTGAGAGCTATTAACTAATAATGTGTTAATCAGATGTGTTCTGTTCATGGTAGTATCTTACCTGGTTGATAAAATGAAAATGGTGAAAACTCATGACTTGTTCGGTTATGATTCACGCAGGGAGGAACTGGTGATGAATGGGCCTCAGGAAGCTGGTCAAATTTGCTCAGCAACCGGGGTACATGTTGGTGGAGGCTTATTTTCAACTAATCCTGATGTACAGCCAGTTTGGTCGACCAATCAAAGAGAGACAGCATAGAACTTGTGAGCCAAGGCATCCTCGCGTCCTTTCTGTGTAGGGAGTCGAGGAGATATGTTGGTCCTGTATTCCTTGATGCGAATGATAGTCGTTTTATGTAGTATCACTTACATGTTAGCATGCGTCCATGCATTTCATCAGGCCTCTCACCTGATGCATTTGGCGCATTTCGCCCTTTTTGGATTCAATGCAAAATGGGATGGGAACTCATCATGCACAGGCCGGCATCGTCTCGCTCTTATCTTTATAGTGACTAGTGAAGGCCATCAGACTAGTTGGTCGATTGCTGCTAACATTGGTTGCGGCACCTTGCAGAAGATTCCTGACTTGTTCAGATCTGAAACTAAAATATTCCAGATGGAGCTTTTGCGGTGGCCAGCTTTGCGTGTGGTGCTGGACTTGTATCATGTATGTAGTAGGCCTTGTATGTTGGCAACCGGGAGAAGTGACAAACTAGGGAAGAGACTGGCTGGAGAGCCAGCCACGCCATGTGCACGATGGAACACATGTTATATGGTTTGTTCTTTACGGTTCTAAAAGTGGTTTTTAGTTTTTTGCTATAGTTCTTAACTTTTAAATAGAGTAATTTTTTAAAATAGGATCTACAACTTAATTGTAGTACATATTAAAAGCTTAATATCCGTATCAACCAAAATCGTAAATGAGTATTTCTCTGCAATCTTTATTATAAACAGTTAAAATTTAAAATTTCAGCCAAAAATCGAAGGAGCACAGCCTCTTCCTCGACACCATCACACGCACACTACTGTCGCTGCAAGCAAACTAGTTACACGCCGAGAACTGTTCATATTGTGAGAGGAAGATTTATATCCAGTAAATTTGCATGTCATAAGAGGACAGGATTTATCTCAAGCATAGTTTTTCTTTCAAGCTTGCGGGGATACATCACATCAGGCAGGAGTGGAACTAGAACGAAAATGATCGGAGTTCATTATTTTATCATGCATATAATAACATATTATCACTGACACATAAACACAGATGGTTCTGAACCGTCTGTGATAACCTTTTTTTATAGTAGTGTGATACAAGTGGCAACATACGCGAACCATGCGCCTTTTAGAAGTCATGGTTCCAATCAGTCGTCGTACACATTTGGGTCCATCAGTGCCTTTCCCTTCTCTTCTTTGCGGGTTTTAACCCTTGCGACCCGGGCCCAGTACTTGGGTTGCACAACTTATGTAGGTTTGTCCTAGTCGGAAATAACCTAGCGTTCATCAGGGGTTTCGAGGATCACCAGCGTCTTACTCTTGTCCTTTCTACAGTCATCTGCATATAAGGTTTTCAGCGTATGAATTTCTCTGGTGTCATCGGGTGATTGAGCGTGTATTTTTGTTCGATGAATGCCTTATCGTGCATATCCAAGTCGTCAATCCATTGGAAGAAGTAGCAGTGTTCTGTGGTCTGCTGGCATGGGCTCAAACTCATACTTTGTTGAGATCAGTTGCACAGATCCATTGTAAGAAGTAACATTTTTTCAGAATGTCAATTGCATAAACTCGAACTTTACTGAGGTTATGAATTATTGAAGAACCATATTTGTTCGTCTGCTTTGTTGATACTGTGTATTTAGATTTGCTAGTGGTTTGCTCAATTTTGTTTCGCGAGAAGCATTTGGATAAAACTATCCTAATCTTTCTTATTGAAGAGTAGTTCGATGGACTTTCAGTGTACAAGGTATTTATCCTAATTAAATTGGATGAGTTTTGTAACGCCCTAGGGTCCAAACCGGCTTAGACCTAATCTCATTCTGGATAGACCACGCACACTAGCAACCCGCTTGCACTTTCGTCCTCACTTCGCGCAAAACGGTTAACCGGTGGTACTACCATTAGAACTCATAGGATTATATGTAAGTGCTTCTCAAGTTAAACTAGCAAGGTGAGACTAACCCACATCCTCTTGTGCACGCACACATATGGGCCTTTATGGGCCGGGGTGTCACAAGTTTACTGCGTTTTTCGACTATTGAAGGAAATTTGGTTTAAGGTGGAGATTGTTGAAGTTGATCCGAATTCATGCTATGCCCATGTAGAACATTGCATCGCCTCATGCCAGACATGACATGACTGGTGCTAGGGCCATACAAATGTTGTATCAAACGTGGTGTCAATTTATAGCAACCGACTCTGATCCAGTCTCCTCTCTTTTGTGGGACTCATCTCCCTCATCTTACGTATGTATCCCAGTAGTCTATAGAAAGAGCAAGAGTCTCATTGTAATATCTTCTCATATAGGGATTGTCGCATTCGTGTATCTGTGGTTTTTGCCGTAAAAGTTTTCCACATTAAATCTCCGTCTATCGTTCTTTTGATCTTCTATTTGTACCGTACATTTTATAACACGGTAAATTCTGATCATGTTTGTTCTAGTTTCACGCCTGCTCCTTTCCATTGTTTCCACTCCATCACCACCGCCGCCATCCACCTCATCTGCGTCTCCATAGGCCCCAATGTTGCTTATCGGGCACGCACTTGTACAGGAAATTTGGCTACTTATCAGCGATAGCAACATTCCAATAGTATGTTGCAACATCTCTGCTAGCTACACTAGTTGTGCAGTTGCATGCTAGTAGTAGTACTTATTACACATCGCTAAATAAAACAAGAATCATTCTAATCTCAAAACATATGAAGAGATATGTAATCACTATCTATCATTCAGTTCTATTTTAAAAATTATATAAATAACTTTGAAAAAAACATAAAAGTACCTCACATAAAACAATCTTGAGAAACATGCACTCGATCCATGTATCCACGATTCTGTGGCCGTGCATGGACTAATGGCAACTTAATAACTATGATTGTAAATATTTTGTTGCAATATCACCAAAAGCAGGTGCTAGATCATGCTAACATGACTTGGTAAAATTCATCTGCACTAGTCTACAAAAAATTCATTTCCGTTGAAGTAACATATCTTATTAGAGTGCCAAAAAATACCATTGCTGACTAACATATATTTTTTAAATTATTCTAAATTAGGAAAAGAACTATGTACGTATGCCAAGGAACCAAGCAAGATAGAGTCAATTCCTTCGTTCCGTGAAGAGGGAACAATGACTAGGATACGAAATTATACGAAGTTTGCCTTCGTTTGGCACTAAGTAGCAAGTAGTGGCTAATAGAACTCTTCGAATTCATCGATAGAGATTTCGATTTGATTATTGAGAACTGCCCTTACTAGTTCACTAGCTTGGATAAAATTAATAGGAATATTTCTTGGAATTGATGGCCCCAATGATGGCTAGCTGCATGTACACGAGACAAAGAACTGAATGGTATAGTGGTGCTCAAAACATATAGTGGTGCTTGTCCTTGCTGGTTCTCCGGCGGTGGTCGGCGCCACGCGAGGGTGAGGAGGAGGAGGAGGAGCCGGGGACGCGGCGGAAGCCGATGTTCTCGACGGCACCGACGGTGTTGAAGAAGAGGCGCTTGTTGAGCTCCTCCACCAGCGTCCGGTGCAGAAGCTGGCTCCGCATGTCCACCATCGACCGGTTCCGAGTCATCGTGCGACGATCGTCCCCACGGCTCCCACGTCCACGGTGCCGCGGCCGGCCGCCGGACATGCGGCATTGGCGCTGCAACTGGTGTGCGAGCGTCCTGTACTGCTGGGCCTCATCATCTGCTCTGTTTCGTGGTCGTGGGCTGCTGCTCGTCATCTCCTCTCCTCGGCCGAATCTCGTCACCTTGCTCTTGGAGCTTTCAGCCTGGGGCTCCTCCTCGTCGTCGTCGTCGTCGATACCTGAGCGAGCAGTAGTGCAGAGCAGAGTAGTTACCACCGGAGCTCATGTCAACCTCGTCGCTGCTTAAATACGATGCCTAAGATGCACGTCTGTCATGGAGCATGCAATGCGATGCCTAAGATGCAATGGCAGTAATGAATACGTACCCCCGGCATATAGGCTATGATCATTTCGGCTTCAGCTTCTGGCTTCTGGTTTATTTTTCACTATTCATAAATTCGTCTTTTTCTGAACTTTTGGCTTTTTTTTGAGCTTTTTTGCCCGTTCTTTTTTTCCCGTATTCGTTTGCGTTGTCTGTGATGGGCTAACATATTTTTTATATTTTTTAATTTTTTAAATTTAATTATGTTAAATAAGCCTCTGTCAGCTACAATGTTTTTTCAGCCAGCTACAGTGCTTTTCAGCCATAAGCCACAAAAAATAAGCCCAAATGATCACCACCTATAATCTCAAGAGTATCGCTACGGGCCTCGAACCCACAGGGTCCTCGGAGCGAGAGCCCAACGGGCCTAGCGTACTCCACAGAGTACAAAAAATCACGAGAGGCGTCAGAGCCCTCAACGATAGTCCACAAGTATAAAAAGTCACTAAGGGCTACCGAGCATCCGATGTACTCTACGGAGTATAAAGAAGTTCACCATTGTGGCACAAAAATCATACCATGGCCATCGAGCCACGACGTACTCCACAGAGTATAAAAAAATCACACGGCGCCATAAGCAACCTCCGACGGGCATCCTGTGCCAAGGAGTTTGAAGGATGGGGACAGAGAACTCTAAGAGGTGCTTCGAGTGAAAGATGGAAACTAGCATGGCATATGGCATATGGCAAATCATGATCGATATAGTGAAAGATGGAAACACTATAGTGTCAATTGTTACCTAGGAACCAGCCACCGTGACCTCCATGTGGGCCAGAGGAGCCCGCGGAGGCCGAGGGCCCCACTCCGCAGAGAGAGCCGTGGGAGGACGTCGGAGAAGAGGAGAGGTAGTAGAAGGGAGGGTGCTCATCATTTTCGTTATCATCGTCTGCGTACGTGTAGCACTCCTGCTGCTCGTCGCCGCTGCCGACCCAGCCGGGCACCAACCTGCCGATCTCCTGCTCGATCATGGCGGCGATCTCCGAGGGCTCACGGTCGGCGATGTCCAGCTCCTTCACCATCTCGTTCGCCACGTCCATCGCCGTGTCGCCCACGATGTCGAAAGGGAAGTAGATGTTCCTCACGTGCCCTAGTTACATGCATGCATATCATGCTCGTCCCATCTTGTCAGCATGGCAGTAGATAACACTGCATGCGTGCATGCATACTGCAATGCTGCATACCTGTCTCGTCGGCGATCTGCACTTTGAGGAAGATGGTATCGTCCTCCGTGTTCAGCTTGCCGGTGATCGTCATGTCAGTCCTTGCCGGCGGCTGCTGCTCCTCCTCCTCCTCATCATGATCATGTGACGAGAGATCAGAGCTACCGTCAGGTTCGGCTGTACTGTTACTACTGCAGGACGTCGGAGCAGGGAATGGCGTCACAGCAGCACAAGATGTGGCGGTATGAATCTGATCGTCCTGCAGGGAGAGGAAAGGGTCCAGGAGGAGCTCCTCGGCGGACGGCCGCTTGGAGGCGGCGACCAGGCACCTGCCGATGAACCGGCGCGCCTCCCTGTCGTCCACCCGGTAGAAGGCGTCGGGCAGCTTCCCGGCGGTGACCTTCTTGTAGATCTGCGCGGGGTTGGAGCACTCGCTGTAGGGGTACTCGGTGGTGAGCATCTCCAGCATGCACATGCCGAAGGAGTAGACGTCCACCAGCTCGTTGTACTCCTCCTCGTAGAGCTCGGGCGCCATGAACTCCGGCGTGCCGATGACGCTGTGGGCAGCCTGGACGCCCCGGAGCACGGCGGCGAGGCCGAGGTCGCCGATCTTGACCTGGCCCTGGTGGCCGTTGACAAAGATGTTGTCGCACTTGAGGTCGCGGTGGATGACGGGGGGGTCGTGGGAGTGGAGGTAGGCGAGGCCGCGGAGGATCTGGAGCGCCCAGGCCTTGACGGCGCGGAGGCTGACGCGCGGGTAGCGGAGGCGGTAGGCACGGAGGGTGCCGGAGGAGAAGAGCTCGGTGATGAAGTTGAAGGTGCGCTTCGAGGCGTCGACCCAGGAGGCGTGGAAGGCGATGATGGAGTCGTGGCGGAGCGTGCTGAGGAGGTGCACCTCCGAGTACATGCGCTGAAGGGCGTCCGGCGTACGGAGAAGGTCGCCGAGGTTGGCCTGGTTCCACGCCACCTCCACCCCCCGCACCTCGTCCAACCCCCTGTACACCGACTTCATCGCTCCTTTGCCCAGCACCTCCTTCAGCTGCATATATACATAAAAATTTCCTTCTTTGAGAAACCTTCAGCTGCATATTTATCAGTATTTGTTGGTTCAAAAAGATAATAATATTGGGTGAACTGGTACTAGGTAATTGGTCAAGGACGAAAAGATGAGACACTTTAAAGTTCTGTAGAGCTAGTACACTGGTCACTTCACCCTCAGGAGGAACTAATGGAAAGTGAAAAGACACATGGAACAAACCTCACCAATACAATTCATCCCAGTAAGGTGAGCCATATCTTTGGATATGACAGCATATATGCATCCTTTTGAAGCTTTCAAGCATCTCATTATTGGCATACGAACACATGGAACACACCTCACCAATTCACTGAATCCAACTTACTAGGAAAGCACAAATACCTATCAAGCATCAGCCCTTAGACTTTGTTTACAAGTACGAAATTTCTGGTCCATATCTCTATGAATGGTTTGAAAATTTTGGACTCCCAGATAAGCCCTTACCGTCTGATAAAATCACTCTTTCCTGACTGAACGACTGGAAGAGAAATCAAAACCGAATTCTGACCATCTCAAATCAACGATCCTCTTGCACCAGCTGACCAAGTATAAAATTAATACTGATACTAACTAGCCGTACAGCAATCGTTCATGATTGTTCGTATCATGCATGCCATCTGTAAATCCATAAGCAGCAACTGATTAATTAATCCCCTGATCTGCGTACATGTGTTTAATTAGTATTCAACTGACTCATGCATATCTTGATGACTCCAGCTTTGATATATTGTAAAAATTTACTGTAAACTTGTTGCACACCAATAGGTGATTTTGACAAATTAATTTTTCCAATTAACAACGTAGTCAGTTTGCTACTACAAATGAATTATCGATCCCATGTAGAACATAGAAATCTTTTTGCCAAGACAAGAACACTATCCAAATGGACTTGAACAGAAAAGAAAAGGTAGAATAATTGTGTCCTATTTTAGGGGTAGATCCGACGTGCACATCATCGTGGAATCCATCCTTGAAAAGCATGGAATCATGTTTTAACATATGAACAAACTACAAGCTTAATTAACGATTGTAAGCATGTCGTTTTGGGATCTAATTAACCACATCATCCCAAGAACACACAACTGGAGCAATCGGAAGCATGGTACGTAAACACGACTAACATGCTATACTAATTCTGATCACTTCAGGTTGCCTGAAAAGGCCATGTTCATGCCGAATCAAAGCACATATATGCGCTGCAGCTTAATTTCAAGTGCACGAACTTGTTTCTTGATCATCGCCAATGACAAGAAGTTTCAAGTGCAAGTGTTTTTTTATTAAAAGAAAGAAAGAAAGAAAGAAAGAAGAAGAAGAAGAAGAAGAAGAAGAAGAAGAAGAAGAAGAAGAAGAAGAAGAAGAAGAAGTTTGAAGTGGAAATAGTTACCCGGCCATAGCGACCAGTTGGATCGGTCTCGACGTATCCATTGATGTTGTCCCCCAGCGGCGCCGTAGTTCTCTCCGGCCGCCGGCTGCCGCACCGCCGTGGGCCGGACATGCTCGATCGAGCAAGCGCTTAATTTGTTGCACCAAAGGAATTGGGAGAGAGACTAGTACGTAGTTGCTGCTGTACTTAAGTCGATGCGCAGCATGATCCACGCCACGGACGCCGAGGAGTGCCCAGTAGCGTCGAAGCAGCAGGGCCGTGCACTCGTCTGATGCTGACTAATTTTGCAAGAAAGAAGCTAGCTAGCTGGCTGGTATATGCGGCAGTGGCACGCACGCCACAAGCAGATGACAACTGACAGGTTGAGCGATGGAACAGGATGCCTCCAAAGTTAACTGCTACTGTGCAAAGTGAGTGGAATTCTATTCTATCGATCGGCCTCAATTGTGTTGTGCGTGTCCCTTTTAATTGTACTCACAACACACACACACACTTGATATATAGAGGCTAGGATATATATATATATATATATATATATATATATATATATATATATATATATATATATATATATATATATATATATATATATATATCAATCTATATCAGCCTGTTGTCGATCACCTGGAAAGATTATTTGGTGAGAAGTGTGTGAAAGGAGTGAGCCTGCCTAGCTTGGACAAAGTGAGTGGAATTCTATTCTATCGATCGGCCTCAATTGTGTTGTGCGTGTCCCTTTTAATTGTACTCACAACACACACACACACTTGATATATAGAGGCTAGGATATATATATATATATATATATATATATATATATATATATATATATATATCAATCTATATCAGCCTGTTGTCGATCACCTGGAAAGATTATTTGGTGAGACAGAGCATTGCGGCTTTTTTCAAATAAATAATTATTTTCTTCCTTCCTGGATTCCTGATGAGTCCCTTTCATCTCCCGCGTGCCTAGCTCCATTCGTACACCTAATTTTTCGAAGTGATTTTTTCACTCCTATCCACTGTCTTGCTCTACAAATAGACAAGAGGTACAGATACATCATGCACCCCGCTCCTCTCGTTTCCGTCACGCACACACATCTTTCCCTCACATTTTTACCACTCATCTTTACTTTTAAAAACTACTCCTTTTTAATTATTACTAGTTATTTTAAACTAAAAATTATAATACAGAACAAAAAATCATCAATAAAAAATTAATACAACGGACTGTAGTAGGTCAGGATAGTAGTAGCACCACCACCGGTTGAAGCCTCAACCTGAACACAGTTCTCCACTTCTACGATTGCGACCTAATTGACTAAACATTAATTGGCAGCCATCTTCAGCCACGTGTCAGGTCATATGTAAGCTAAGCTCAAATATTCTTGTCTCTAAAAATAATCTAATCATATATGATATTATCCATAGCAAAGCTAAGGTTTGTCGTGTCAAAACCATCCATACTAACAGAATTCAAGAAACTACTTTTATGTCAAAAATGACAAATTTCCTCCTATAACTCTTTATCTCCTAGAATTCAAGAAACTACTTTTATGTGGCAGGAGAGGAGGGAAGAGCCTGAGAGGCAAAAATCTCAATCGGCTTAGATTAGATTAGATGGAAGCTAGCCACAGCTTCAAGTGTGGCTTAGAACCCAGAGGGGCAAAATGGACGTGGGTCCCAGATCCAATACGACCAATAGTTGCTGCCACTAGCTACGTCCAGCAAAAACATACATGCATGATAGCTTCTCTCTCAATAATTCAGACAAGATCCCATCTAAAGATCGAAAGGGATAATCCACTAGGTTTAGCACAAAGTCAACGGTGCAATATGAACATTTTTCTGTTGTAGTTTGGGTCCGTTGTTCATTTGGATTACTAGGTTTAGCCCTTTTTTTTCTTTCATGTAACAGTTTTTCTGGGGGGAATGGACATCGAAAAACTTGATCACAGACGCCACCAGTTTCCATCGCCTCGTGAATTCTGATCACTTTTCTTTCTCTCTGTCTCTATTTTTCCCATCTCCTCGCGCATTCTGACCACTCTTCTCTCTCTGTCGCTTGCTCTCCAATGTTTGATGTGTGAAATTGGTCAGACAATAAGTTCCGTTTCATTATTTTTATGACTCCGTTGCAACGCACGAGTCTCTAACTAGTATAGTATAAATAACAGGGGCATCATGGTGCTCAGACTTTATGATTGAGACTTTATATCCATGATTAAGACTTTCTATCCATAATTGATTCAGTATGCTAAATCAATAACTTTCTTTCCAAATTGATGCATTTTTGAATTAATGAATGTTAACGGGTCTACCTGATATATTATATATCATTACACTTGCATGCATCTAAAAACGATCCAAAGATAGAAAAGCTTGATGTCCACATGCTATGGTACCCTATTTCAGTGTTCCATATATATATGTGTGTGTCACGCGTGTGGCATAATTTCAAGCTATGAGACATTATTTTTGTAGAAATAATTGTCAGTTTGCCACTACAAGACGTCTCATATGGGAATATAAAAAACAGCATTATTGACTGGCGGTACCTCCTTTTTTTTTACTAATTATGCAGCAGAACATATCGATGAATCTTGTGCTAGCTTGCCAGTCTTGGATTAAGATATGATTCGGATTCGTCCACTTTGCATTTTGACGTGTACGTTTACTTATTCGATCGAGACGACGTAGCAGCACAAGCGCACGATTTTCGAAAGGAAGGAGCAACGGATAATGGCAAATTACGTAACTGCTAACGCAAATGAAGCGCGCACGATTTTTTTTAGACATTATATCGAGTTCTACTATATCGATCAAAATTACATACGATTATTTTTTTCTACGTACTATCTCTTACGAACAAAATTTAAAAACCATAAAGTAAAAGACAAAGCAACATCCCAAAATAACCTGAAAGAGAGATAACAACATAGCAAAACCCTAACAACATAGTTCCAATTAATTAACGAAGATATGGACAGACAACAACAGGCAAAAGGGGGAGCCGTTTTTCTACAAAGACTAACTCTAACAGCTCATACATATCTCTATGCCTACGCATTTCTTCAGGCAGCTAATGTTACTCCAAAAGATGGAGCTATTCAACACAAAGCCTCTCCAAACCCAAACAGATCACACCATGAGAGCTCCCGAGCAACTACCGAGAGCTCATGAGGTCAAAACAACAAAGCTAAACTAGATATGAACCACATCTGTTCCCCCTTCAAAAGGAACCGCCATAATCTTACCTTATCCTCACCCCCGAGTTTTTGGCATATTTGGAGATATCGGTGGACAGAGCTTCTCCAACTGTATTGCCACGTCATATGATCATGACGAGAGCTCCTTTGCACCACGAGGAAGATTTCTAGAGTCCTTCATTCACAACATTATTGCTGGCAGCTCGTAGTTCGACATGTCTCAGCTGGAGGACATCGACGCTTATCGGACCTAGCCTATTGTACCTCAGCCTACTGGACCACCGCCGGCCACTCAACAAATGAAATGGTCTTCGTACCTCCTCCGAACCGAGATGCAACCTCCAGACCGGTTGACGTACCCCATGGGACATGCTCATGCTCAACGGAAGGCAATGCCAAGCACGGGGAGGCTGACTTGGCGAGGAGATAGCAGTAGCTTAGATGGGTGAGTCATATCGTATCTTGTGCGATGCTTTTTTTGTACTATTACATACACTTCTACAAATATTCGTAATATATGAAATTCTCAAAAAAAAAAAGAGGTCACGTACTACAAAAGATGTCTGAACATCACTAATTTTATGATTAAATTAACATGAATTAATATGGTAAATTCGGAGCATATAAAATTTCCAAACAAATTATACAATTAGGTCAACTGTGTTGAGAGGGTTCCCATAAAATTTCGTAATTGTTGGAACTCGTTGGGTATATGTAACAACTCCTACAAATATCAAAATCTTACAAATTTTTGAGCAACATTCAGAGCGAATAAAATTATCAAAAAAGTATACAATAAAGTTCATTGTGTTAGGAGATTGCACATAAAATTTCATAATTTTTTGATCTCATTTGCTATATTTAAAAATTCAAACAAACAATATATAAAAAAATTATGACATGCAATTAAGCTGACTAATCAAAAAAGTACCAGTATTGCTGCACCGAGTGTGCACCAATTAAGCTGACTAATCAAAAAATTATAGCAGGCAATTAAACTGACTAATCAAAAAATTATGGCAGGCAATTAAACCCTCTGCTATTGCTGCATCGAGTGTGCACCATGTACCAGTATCTTTCTCTTGGCCCATGTTGTCTCTGATACGCGATGAACTATATATCCCATCAACTGCACAGTGGTGGGAAGTCAGTCACCTTTGTCCTTGAGATGATATGGCTTAGTATTCCTGTAAATTGTTGTGTGGGATTAAACATTGTACACGGTGAAAACATGCATTAGAACATGCATTAGAAAAAGGGAAAAGCAGAAATGCATTTTTTTCAAGATGAACAAATGTGCCTTCGCGGTAAGATTTAAAAATTATGGATGGTTTTCTCATTATTTTAATATCCATGCGTGAGCTTCGCATGGCCATCTCAATATTTTTGGGAAGCTCCAACCTAACACAGAACTTAAATTATGTTTAACTACTTATTAATTATCTCATTGATGTTTTTTAAAGGTAAATATCTCATTGCTGTAACGTGGTAAAGAAATGGCTATTAGCTACACGTCCCTTTTATGAAACAGTTGATATGTTATTGCTTTTGATGACTAAAAGAATGCATCATACTTACCTCATTCGCTTAGAACCTGTTCCAGGATTTTGTGCTGGGCTCACGGGTGCTTACCTCATTCGCTTACCTCATAGTTGATTTAGGCTTTATTTGTAATAATTCAAATTGAGTTGAGCTTTCATATTATATACTTGATTTTAGCTAAACAGAAACAATTGATAATTGGAAAAAAATTTAATCCGCCTATTCACCCCTCTCTAGTCGGCTTTCTCGATCTTACACATGCTAAATCAATAACCTTTATAGCTTTCTGGCGAAGCGACGAGGAACCTAGAGAGATGGCGTTGGTTTGACCTTTGGGCACAATAGGCACCAATATTACTTATGCCAAACTTAAAGACATCAGGCCGGAAAGCCAAATATCTAACATACATGTATAATGATGTATGACGACCATAAACAATACATGCCAAGTCTCTAAATATAAGTTACTTTTGACATTTTACTTTGACCATGTATTTATTTTCAAACTGGCAATACCGCTACAAGTCTCTAAATACCTTGTTGTCTTGGACACCGCCGTTGCACGCTCCCTCCCCGGATCGTAGGTGACAGCCGTCGCCCATTTACTCCTTACAGACGTATTGTTGTCTATCGTGGCTGTGTTCCTTGCGACTGAGGCCAACCCAGATGCCAGAGTTGCTCTTGCCACTCACCAAGTCGTTTGGTGGTCGATTGTCCCTCGATCTTGTGCGCTAGTGCCACTGGGTTTGGCGATTTTGGTATGGATCAGTGGAGCCTAAGAGAGATACAGAGAGAGATGGGGGAGGAAGGGGATAGGTTAAGGTTTGAGGGGTTTACAGACGAGTCAATGGGCTAATCTTACGAGGGAGCGAATGGGTTGTTAGGTCGTGCTACTTTAGGTGAATTGGAGAGGTGAGGTGTTGGAGTGGGTTAAATTCAACTGGGGGAAGGGAGATGTGGGAGTGGGTTAAAATCAATTAGGGATACAAATATAAAATATTTTGTCTAATTATCAGTATATGTGTGTAATATACTTACTAAATATTGGATATTACGTGAGAAAATTTGGGTGTTCAACTGAACACCTTTGAACCATATTGGATCCGCCCATGACAGGAGATTACAGGAATTGTTACAATGGAAACAAACCGGCTAACTGAATCGTGCCGGACAGTGAATAGTAAATTCTGTAGCGGCAGCAGATCAGTCCTGCAGATAGAAACCGAATCATGGTATTGCCGGCAACAACACAACCATAGATAGTAACTAAATATGTGCGCAATAACTGAGTGTCTGAGATCTCTGCATCCAGCGACATCCAATGTTTTCAGAACTGATTCTGTATTTTTCAGCAAGCAATAGCATACATCCAATGTTTCAGAACTGATTCTGTATTTTTCATACTCAAACCAGCAAATCTCACTCTCCATCGATTCTTAATTTGGTGCACTGTCCGCTAGATCAATCGTCGTACGTACGTACATGCGCAGTCCCATGCGTGTGTGACTGCGACTGCACGTACGTACGTCGTCTGCACTTGTTCAGGTAATTAATAACCACTTGCTTATTTCTCTGCATCTTGGTGCATGCATGTTAGTACGTACTATCCTGTTTGGGGGCCGTAGCTTTGACGTAGACTCAGGATCTTTGACTCTTATCGACTGAGTTGTATACAACAGTCACATCACCCAGAAGGTTAAACTGTTGAAGACATACGGGCAGTACACAGAAATACATGCGTTGGGCCTGTCAATGTTTTGGATTGATCGAACCAGAACTTTTCGAATTGAACAAAGCTACAGCTGAATACAAGCTACATTTGAACCAAACCTGGCCAAGGTTGCAGGAATACACTAGTTTACCCAAAACAAAAGCCCAAAACAAATGTGTGCAAATCAGAAGAGCACATTAATTGTACATGAACTCAAGAACGTCACAAGACAGAGAGCCTCCCTACCGCCAGGCCCCTCCACTTATCTTTGAAGAGGCACTTACAACGAATATGTATATAGTCAGCAAAGGTTATCATGTTGTGGCAAACTAACTAATGAGGGAAGGAACAAGGAAAGCAGCTTCAACTGTTCCCTTTCTTGGATGCATGTGTTTTGGCAAAGAATTAAAGAAACTCCCTTAATCTCACAGAGAGTGTTAGCGTCATTGTTGCTTGTTTCTGCCGACTAGATCAGCATATATCTCTCTTGCAAGAAAAGCACAAAGAGTCTGCTGTCTGAGAGACACGCATCGCTTTCACTTTCACTTTCACAGATCAGCTAGCCCGAGAAAAAAGAAAAAGGTGTGGAGTCGAAGCCAGACGCACGCCCAGCTTAATTTGTCTCAGTTAATCTCATACATATCCCCCAGAATTAATGATAAGATGAGCAAATCCAAAACAAAAGCTACCTACCTGACCGGACCCTAGCTGAAGAGGAACAAGATTAGCGCAAAAAAAAAAAGAGAGAGAGCACCTACCATGCGACGACTCAGCGACAGAGCCAACGCCGATCGGGCACCGGCGCTGGTCACGGCGGCGTCGGCGGGTACAGGTGCAGGTGGGGACCAGCCAAGCAACGCCAGCTTCGACGCCAACATGCTCATCATCCTCGCCGCGATGCTCTGCGTCCTCATCTGCGCCCTCGGCCTCAACTCCGTCGTCCGCTGCGTCCTCCACTGCGCCCGCAGGCTTGCACGGCGACCTGCCGCAACCGCCGCCACCAACGCCACAAGACCCGCACCATCAGTCACCGCAGGGCTGATGAAGAAGGCACTCAGGAGGATACCGGTGGTGGTGTACGGGCCCAAGTCCGGCATCCCGGCCACCGAGTGCACCATCTGCCTCAGCGAGTTCGCCGACGGCGAGAAGGTCCGCGTGCTCCCCAGGTGCCACCACGGCTTCCACGTCCGCTGCATCGACATGTGGCTCGCCACGCACTCCTCATGCCCCACATGCAGGGACTCGCTTCTCGAGGAGGGCGGTGCCGGCGCGGCAACGGCGACATAGCGCCCGGCCGGAAATGTTACTGGTTTTATAATTTCTTGTAGGATAGGGGTTAAAACGCAAAGTATAGGTTTCCTTCCTAACTGGTGTTGGTGTGATTTTGGTTTGAGGAATGCTTGCATGCAATGCATACGTACGACGACACCAATGCTTGTTGGATCATGCGACTAACCCACCGCTTTTGATTGAAATATATATCAACCGCTGCGCATTCTTCTTATTCATTCGACTAACCACCACTAGCCATGGCCTCAATGAGCACTAATGAGGCTAGCCTAGATCTACAGTCGCTGGGCGCAACCGTGAAGTCCTTACCCTGACGCTACAGGAGGCTCCTAACTACCAATATCACCCCTCATCAGAGTACCAGAGAGCTCGGCTCCTCGCCACCTTCTTTCTCTTCAATGGTTTGTTGTAGCTGCTTTGTTGGTTGTTGCATATGTTTTTGGCGAAGGGAATTGCTAGCAACCATGCATACGTTCGATTGTATTGGACGCTAGCAACTAAAGCTCACTAGACATCAGGCACTACTCCATCCATCCAGTCTCCTCCTCTGACATCTTCTTCTTCCCCAAATATCCCAACCTCCCCACCTACATCCTAACTCCTTACTCCCCTCCTCTGGTGGCTCACCGGCCGGAGCCTCACCCCTCTCCCATAGGACTTCCTCCTCGCACTCTCACTCTCTCTAAGCATCACTACAGTGAGCTCCAACCAAGTCGTTACAAGAGTGTTCAATTCATGCTCGAGGGAAGTCTTCGGCCATAACCGGAGCTCATCAGAGGTCTTCCCTTGTAGTTACCGCAGCAGGAGCACATCGAATCTGATAGAGAGGCGATGGCGCCAGGATTTGCAACCACTAGGCGCACTCGGCTAGGGTGCTCAAACTGAGGCCATTGCTGCTTCAACCTCCTTTGAGCATGGCTCGTCAGCGACGCCCGAATACCCGATCCCCTCCTCCGGTATGCTTGTTGCAAGCATTTTTCTGGATTGTTGCAACAACTTTATCAAATTATTGCATGAGGTATTTCATTTGTTGTAGTGTGCTTTCGCAAATATTGTAGCAAAAAAGAATTTTGTTGCAGTTGGGATGTGGATTTGTTGCACAAGAATTTTTTTATTGCAGTAAGTTTGCTAATTGGTGCATAGTATTTGTTGTAATATGTTTCCAATATATGTCACTTTAATTATGGCCCTATTCCAAACAATTTTTGGCTTTTGGTTTTTAAAAATTGGTTTTTGAACGGAGTGCTTTCTCAAGGTGATTCCTATAAGTCGTTTGTAGGAACCAAGCCGCTTTGAACAGGGGGGCTTCTCAACATGAGTGTCTCTTTTAAACGAGTAGTATCTATTCTGTTGGCAACATACATCCTGACTTCTCTTTTATCCGATTAAGTGTCATAAGGAATTCGTTGAATGTAAAAAGAATTCCCATCCATCACCCGTATAAGGAACACACCTAAAAGGAAAATAAAAAAAGTTTGAAAAAAAGTGTACAAGATGCCACACCAAACTATGTCACTGTTCTTGATATTTGCCATCAAGTTGCTCTCATAGAAATTCCGGTGTCATTATCCCTCTTCATATGCATGGTACAAAGACAACTTGGAAGCGTTTGATGAACAATATACTGGAGCAGATTCCTACCTCCACTTTTATCTTGTTTTGTATAGGCACCTCTAACCTACTTGGGTTTTGCGTCTGATAATTTTTTAAAAGCAAGTCAAATTTTCTTGCTTTTAAATGTGTTTTGAGACGATTGTGCTTTTCAGCTATTGGGTGTCGATCTGATGGAAGAAATTATACTTACCTATAACAAAAAAAAAAAAAACTGGTGCCTGCTCTATAGACACCACGTTCGTGTTCCCCGCTGTCATCTTAACAGTGCTGTCCTTGCCTTCTGTCGCAAATGATATCTGCAGACGATGTGATTTAAGCAAGAAATATTTTTTTGTCATTATCAGGAGCAAGGTTTCCCTTGATTAAACCCTGAACTCTTCCATTAAAAAAAACAGTGCTGTCCACTGGGCCGACATGGCCCAGCACAAGCACAGCTCATTTAGGCATGGCAAATAAACGGACCGGGCCAGCCTATGGACCGAAGTATGAGCCTAGGCACGGCCTAGAACCGTGCCGTGCCGGCACAGGCAGGTTAGGTATTAACGGGCCCTGCCAGCACGATTGGCCCGTTAAGCTAGGAAAAAGAGAAAAAAATTCAGAAAATTATAAAAAAATATATATAGAAAAAATTATAGACAGTGTTAATCATCAGGATAATTATTTTTAATGGCATAATAAGCTTTATTAACTTGTTAAGTTACACGGTATGGTTGTCTCGTTAAAAAATTTACCAAGTAAAAACTCAATTTGAGAAAATCTTGGTAAAGAAAAAAAGAGTACAACCTATAAAACTCACTAGAGACTATTTCTGAAGAAAAAATATTGAAAATCCTATTCATTGCTATCTAAATACAGATTCTCAAAAGATTCTTCTAAGTCTGTGTTCTCTATAGTATATTGGAGTCTTGATTCAGCTTATTCCTAATCTTTGACAGTCAGAAAAATTTTGACCATTTCGTTCGAGAGACTTGTTCGCCGCTCCTTGATTATTCTTCCAGATAGACTGAAAGCTGACTCCGAGCAGACCGTAGAGATATGAACAGTCAACACATCCCGTGCTAATATGGATAGCACTGGATATGTTACTTTTTGGATTTACCACCACGAGAGGATGGTCAACTCTTGCTCAAAGCTACCGCTATCACTGTTGAGATAGCTTGATAGATCTCCGGTGCTTTGCCGTCTTCCTTCTCCTGACTGATGTGTACCTGCACGAGAATCCCTAGAGGAAGAACCAAAAATCATGCCCTTGAAGCTTGGCTCTAGGATCTAAAATAAAGGCGAATGCATATAAAATAGGAATTTTCCTCTAATATTTTAAAAACTTATTTTTCATAGCAACTACAATATCCCGTAGTATAGGATCATTTTCAAAAGCCTTTAGGTGAGTGGCAATTTCAAGAATGTTATAAACAATACAGGAGAGGTAGGGTAGTATACCCTAGAAAGACAAAGTGTAGCTTTATGAAAAAGTTCTAAAAAAGAAAATATTTTTCACCAACAGCCCAATCGGCCTCAGTAAGTTCGGGGTCTCTAACTTGGGTTCTACTGGAGGAGCTACGAGATTGATGAACTTGGGTGTGAAGGAAGACAGATTATGTGCTCTTATATGGCAATATGTATTTAAGCATAAGGTAAGTAGAGTTCCATCTAACAGGCATGTCTAAGTCAAATTTTTTAGAACGGGTGTTCATTGATACGCAAAAACTCATATATGTGACTATTCGTTGGTTAGAATGATTAATATATGAAATTGCATCTCTAAAAGAATCAAGACATGTATTTAATCTTTTTAAACCAGATTAAATGCATTTGAGTTCTGCTTTTCATCCGCAGTCTGACGGTCAATGTGAAGTGGTTAATCGGATTATTGTTATGTACCTTGGATGCTTGTGGTGATCGTCCCAAGCAATGGCTTCCACGGGCAAAGTATTGTTATAACTCTTCATATCAAACGGCTCTCCGTACTACACCATTCATTCGGTATTGTTTATGGTTGAGATCCGCCTCCACTGTTGCATAGAAGCCGTCGAACGTCAGATGATGGATCGTGATGAGTTTTTGAAAGAAATACATGAGAGGTTGCTTCAGGCTCAGTCCGTAATATCGTTCTGTGGCATGTCGCTTGAAGCTGCTGCCGCGAGCTAAGATACATGATGTCTTTCATGTCGGATTGCTAAAAGCCTTTTACGGTGACCCTCCGGCTGAGATTCCATCGTTACCATACTTGTTTTATGGACGCATTGTTCCTAAACCAGCGATGGTGGAACGAGCTCGTTTGTTTCGTGATCAGTAGGAAGTTCACATTTGTTAGAGATATGATAGAGATATGATTGCATTGTATTAGGATAGTTTAGATTCTTTCCATACATGTACTCTTTTCATATTTGTCATCCTGTACTCGTGTATATATATCGGCCCGTTGGCCTCATATGAATACAAGCGATATTCATAACATGGTATCAGAGCAAACCTGGGTTTGTTCCGTTCGTCGCCTCGCTGCCGCCGCTCGGATCTGACGGCGCCGGTCGCACGTCGGCCTCCTCCTTTGGCCGCACGCCGGCCTCTTCTTTTGGCCGCACGACGGTCTCGGATCTGACGGCGCCGATCGCACGACGGCCTCTTATATGGGACTATTTGTTGGTTAGAATGATTAATATATGAAACTACATCTCTAAAAGAATCAAGACAAGCATTTAATCTTTTTAAATTAGATTAAATGCATTTGAGTTCTGCTTTTCATCCGCAGTCTGACGGTCAATGTGAAGTGGTTAATCGGATTATTGTTATGTACCTTCGATGCTTGTGGTGATCGTCCCAAGCAGTGGGTGCAGTGGCTTCCGTAGGCAAAATATTGTTATAACTCTTCATATCCATTCATTCGGTGTTGTTTATGGTTGAGATCCGCCTCCACTGTTGCAATGTGAGCTAGGCACTAGTTGCATAGAAGCCGTCGAACGTCAGATGATGGATCGTGATGAGTTTTTGAAAGAAATACATGAGAGGTTGCTTCAGGCTCAGTCCGTAATATCGTTCTGTGGCATGTCGCTTGAAGCTGCTGCCGCGAGCTAAGATACATGATGTCTTTCATGTCGGATTGCTAAAAGCCTTTTACGGTGACCCTCCGGCTGAGATTCCGTCGTTACCTCGTATGGAACGAGCTAAGATACGAGGAAAGGCACATTGCCACTTGTTTCATGGACGCATTGTTCCTAAACCAGCGATGGTGGAACGAGCTCGTTTGTTTCGTGATCAGTAGGAAGTCTTAGTGCAGTGGCAGGGTTGTCCTTCTTCAGAAGCTTCTTGGATTGCTCTTCAGGATTTTCAAGAAAGTTATCCCAATTTCAAGGTTGAGGGCAAGCTGTTTCAGCTGAAGGGGGGAAATGTTATAGATTCTTATTGGGACAAACACTATTCTAGAATATCCAAACAGGCTCAGGCTTCAGGCGGCGGCTCGACAGATGCAGGGCATGGCAACGGAAAGTATCCTACATATATACCAAACAAGTATCATATGCATATCCCATGAACTAGAAGAAAAGATAAGACCACCAGAAGTACCATGCATGCGGTGACGTTAGCAGTCTTATCTTGCCAACAGCCACCATTGTTCTCCAAGCACTCGTTTGTTTGTATATCTACAGTTTAACAACATGAATTGAAGATGTTTAAGAGGAATGTACAAAACAGGTTATGCATGCAGTATTAAGTATTCATTCCAAACGCAGCAAACTGAGGGGAACAATAGGGAAATCAATGCGCTAACCTTCACTCAAGCAAACAGCGGGCTCAGTAGTTTCTCGGAAACCTGCACAAAGTGCTTTAAGAACTGCTCCTTTGTCAAGTTTCCCTGAGAAACAAATGTTCGGATAAGCACGACTGGAACCTCAAATCACTTTGCTGGAACTATAATGGTTTGAAGAGCACACACCTCTATATTGTCTATTGTTGATGACTAGTGTTGGTAAGATGCTAACATCACCGCGAGAGCCCTTGCCAATCTATGTAAAACGGTCCAAAATGATACATTACGATCATAAACGGGACAAATAGATGAGATAATATCACACTGAAGTACTAACCTGTGCATCCTGTTCAGCTTTCAGCACAGGATTTTCTTCATCAGCATCTGGATCACCAATACACTTATCTATTGCTTTGCGGTCAAGGCCTGGAAATTATAGACGTGTTCAGTACAATTACTGCACGTCACAACAAAAAAATAGAAAGGCATATGCAAACACCAACATACCAAGTGACTTGATAACTCCATCAGCACATTCCATAGTGTATTTCTTTTCCTTCATTGGGCACCAGATTGCAAAATCAGTCACATAGTCCCACCACAACCAAGGTTTCTCATTCTCCTTAGCAACTTTATAAACACAAACTTGACGTAAATTCTGAACCACCACATCTTTCCCATCATACCCTTTGCTGAAATCCTGTTCCGGGTCAGGTGCACAATACTTCCCATGGTTGATACACTGGGACTTGCACTGCTTGCTTAGAATGAAGGCCTCTGGGCAATACCAGGTAACGTAATGAGGAGTGAACTGCATGTAGCCCTTCTTCTCAAGTATCTGTGCTGCTCCTTTGAAATTCTTGACGAAATCAACCTGGCTATTGCATTTTGGTCCACATTCATCATTACTATTAGTTAAAATTCATACTCAACACGCTCATCAGGGTAGGGCAGGGACCCCCTCCAATCCAAATTCACATTAAGCATGTCAATTGCTTTCTTGAGCCTGTCCCCAAAGCTTTTGGTTATCAGCGCTGAAGGAATGGTGATGTTTTTTTTTTGGGGAAACAGTAGGGGAGGACCCTACTGAAAATAAATTTATTATTATTTTATTTTAATTACAAGGTACAGAAGAAACAAAGAAGAAAAACAACTAATCTCGAAAAAGAAGAAACTAAAAGGTATCCAACCAGATTTGCAAAGCTTCCAAACTAGAAGAAGATAATCTGACTTTCAACCAACTCAGCTCTAAGATTAAATCCCTCTTCCATCTGTCTATTAGGAGGAATGCTTTCAAACATGCACTTGTTTCTTTGATTCCAAATCAGCCAACAACCTAGAGTGATATTCTCTAAATAATCTGCCCTCCCACTCTCTTCAGGCGTGTCCATTGTAATTAGAGGTTCAGCCTTGCCATCAGCAACAAGGATTGCCGGTTGCCGCTGCTCCTGCTTTCTGTGCATTCCAGGCCTTCTTTGTGAAGAAGCAATCTATATAATCCGGCGGTGGCTTCCCCTGCCGTGGCTACACCCTCCGGCGGCGGCTTCCCCTACCGTGGCTCCTCCCTCCAACAGCGGCCTTCCCTGCGGCGGCCCCTCCCTCCGGCAGTGGCCTCCCCCGCTGCGGCTCCTCCCTCCACTAGTTATCGGAAGCTAGAGTCGCTGGTTGGCAGTGTTGCTGGCTGCCTACCCAGTTTGTCCTTGGATAGGTGAGAATAATGTGAATTCCTGCTGTTTGTCCTTGGGCATTTTGTAGAGCTTATAAACAAAGTCATGATCTGGAATTCGTTTTAGTAAATGTTTTCATGGTATGACGGTATCAGTGGATCATTTAGATTTTAGACCGCTCTTAGCAGTTTTTGACTTCTCTATCTGTTCTTGGAACATTGGTTTATTATTGGCTAGCTTTGGCTTGTATAGAGTCTGTTTTGAAAGCAGGAGGCAGAAGGTTGTCTAGAGTCATGCTACCAGATCACTGCAAAAGTTGTTGAACTCAGAGGAATTAGCCCAAGTTTTGTTTGTAAAATACAGTGCTGTCATATCCCATCAAAAAAAGATTCAAGATTATCATTACCTTGTATGTGGCAAATGGCAGCTATATATAAACCTCAATAGTGGTTGGCTGGCTGCACCTGAGTAGGTCCAACAATAGCATCAAATGTGGCTTTGATTTTATATGAATATACATATATAAATCCGTTATTAAAATAGAAAAACATGTTACAAGGCCGAGTACCGTATAATTACTACAAGGTGAGATGACCAAGGGAGTACCGGTTACCGAGATTTAGAACCTTGGTCATAATTGAATAAACCAAGTAGAATGCAACATCGCAGAGCAGACAAATAAAAATTCGTTCAAAACAAAATCAGTGGAACATCATAGGGGGCGGAAACAACAAGACAGTGACCTACCTAATATAAAATGCAGGAGGGGGTTTGACAGTAAGATTTCAGGTTAAGTTTCCTCCCCACATCAAGTCATAGATTTGGTCGTTTTCTACCAAACGGAGTCAATGAATATTCAACTTAATCACATAGTCGAATAGCAAGATCTATTTTTTAACGCACCAAACTGAAGACCACACGATTAAACAAAAAGTGTGCCACTTGCCTTCAACCTTTCAACTATGATATACCCAATCCCGGACATAAAGCTTAGCTAGCTCACAATCACCAAGTCACACATGGATGACCTAACAGAGACCAACTGTCTGCAGTACTAGCAACCAAAAGAAGCAACTTTGAACTAGTAATTATTCTCACCTCCCCTGTCGACGAACAAGAAAATGGGGAAGGAGCCGGGCTTGGCCTTGTAGGAGATGTCGAAATCGTCGAAGCCCTTGCATGCCTTCCTGTTGGCCTTGGGGTAGGCGACGAGACCGGCCATGGTGCCGCCGTACTGCGGCACGCCGAAGTTGCCAATGGCGCACTCGTAGGTGCCCTTGAGCTCGTCGGGCGCCGTGACCTTGAGGCTGTTCTTCTCCACGACGAACATCCCGTGGCAGCAACTCCACAGGAACGCCGCGGCATCGCACAATCTGGTCGAAGCCACATGCTCCAATCAAGAGATTAAACCTTGCAATTCGCGAAACCCAGCAGGGGATTGGATTGGTATCCGCGGCTTTGTCGAGGGGAAAAGAAAAGAGCGATCTTGGGATTGTACGGGGGCAAGAAATTCGCGGAAAGATTGGATTTTGAAGGCGGGGAAGGATGCGCGCAGTAGTAGGGAATTACGGTGCAGCTTGGATGGATGGAGGAGTTGGGAGTGGGAGAGATTTTGTTTTTGGGGGCCTGGTCGGGAGAGTTGGGGACGGAGACGGAGACGGAGCTGGCGAAGAAGCCAGCCTTTTGTTCTGTTTTGTTTGAGGTAACTGATCTTTTGCCACACCTTTTATTGTATTTGATAATTTATTTTATAATATTTCATAGAGGTAAATACTCTAATCTCCCATTTTATTTTGAATGTACCTTTTGGTTAGAGCAAGTTTCTGGAACTTTAAAATATAACTAGCGAAGATGATAATCTTGTAACCTAATAGTAAAAATAACATTCTCATCACACCATCATTATTCGGACAAACCACAAAGCGATATATAGTAGAGCACCACACAACCACCGTATGGTTTTGACACGGACCAACACGTGGTAGAGCACCGCATGGCCATCGTGCTAGTGCCACGTGTCGACCTGTGGCTAAAATCGCACAAGGCAGTACGGACGAGAGCGTCATTTTTGTAATTGTAGGTATGAAGGTATCATTTTTGCTAATCACGGTTCAAAATTGTCATTTCGGCCAACATTTCTGTTAGTGTTCTTTTACGGTACCTTTGAATCGATATGACCTTTCCAATTTTTTTTATCCAATGGATTATATTAGTTAGTATTAAGCTATACTTCCTCTTATATAATACCAGTATAAATCTCGCGAGGTGTAAAATTGTAATTGTTTAACTGAGTTTAAAACGAACATGTATGGGCGGTCTAATAATAGGTTTAGTAAAAAGCCCATAATACCATCACAAAAAATGACATAAAAAAGTCAACTATACTCTTGATAAATTTATGGACAGATTTAATATCTACTACCACTTGTAGTATAAGCAACGAGCTGCCGTTTTTTCCCCTCCTGCTGCTGCTGCTTCTGCCGTTTTCTTTGAAGGAAATGCCTGTTTTTTTTTTTGCTGCGGCTTATGGCTGTGACTTTTGGGTTGTTTATACGAGATTACAGAGAATGTAAATTCACGCACGACGGTTTTGTCAATATAAATGAAGTCAGTAAAGTATGTACTACAATTAACTAGTAGACCCTATTTTGAGAAAAATACTCTATTTAGAAGTTTGATTCATCGTAGAAAAGCCAAAAGTAGTTTTTGTGTTGAAAGAACAGGGTCCGAGTTTGTGTACCGTGCAGCTTTGGGCTCATCCGGCTTCTCCTGACGATGAAGTTTTTGTTTCACGATCGGCAACAAAGGTCATGAGATGGACCAATGCCCCGACCATTCCAGCCTAAAGTAATGGGCCTTTTGGCAAACTATTGGGACGGCCCACTTTACCCAGAATTGATCTGCCATGGGACTCGAAGGCAACATGTTATTTATCCAAATTAACTTTCAGTGTAAATTTGAGTACTTACATACTCTGTTCATGCTTTTAATATAAATCAGCGGATATTTTTTTAAAAAAAAATACTTATCTTTTAGGCATAGGAAGGTCGTTCTAGAAGCTTGGCAGCTAAGCTAATAAAAAAAAAGCATCCTCTTCCCCGGCCCCTTACACTGACGACGACTAATCGATCCAGTACATCCATGCTAGATGATGATGTGGCATGTGAACAGAACAACTTTACTTAAGGTCTTGGTCAAAGTAAACCCTCTTTACTACTGCTGCTCTTTCCCATTTCTTTGTTTTTTTTTTTCTCGCGGCGAAAAAAGAGAAGCAGATGCCCTAACAATGGCCGGCCTAAGATAAGATAAGCTCACGTTAGTTTGCAAAGACTAGTCTTTTCGTGTTCACGTGCGGATTGCTGGGTAAGAAAGCTACGTTGAATGTTATGTTTTCAATATTTGTCATCAAAATACTAACATATACTAGCATATTGAATGTTATGTTTTCCAATATTTGTCATCAAAATACTAACATATACTAGCATATTGAATGTTATGTTTTCCAATATTTTGTGCGTAGTGATAGGAGCGCGGTACAAAGTACTAACATGCTTCAGGCAGCATTAATCTACCGAAAGTTTAATCGTCGTAGAATATATAATAATGAATATTGCCGCTGATCTGATATGGTGCGGAAACGGCAGGCAGATCGTATGCCGAATATTGCATCATTCGTTTGGCCGAAAGCTGGAATTGGCGCCTCGGAAGCTACTAGTGTTAGGCTGGTTTGGTGGAATACGTTCCACAGAAGCGCAAGAGATGATATGATAGATGCGGTGGTTTTTGTCTGTGTTTTTTTATAGATGTGGATCACGGAGGCACTGTTGTGCGTGGATAACGTATACGATTTTACGATTAGAAAGCTGTTTTTTAAAGAGACTATTCTATCTTGACGTTTAGCTTTTTCATTTTTAAGGCCTGTTCGTTTTAGCTACGGCTTTTTGCTGAAAGTTTTGAATTTTGGCTGTTTGCGATAGAGATTGCTGAGAGAGATATACTTGCTTGTGATTTTAATCGACACATATGTTAAGCTTTTAACGTGTACTATAATTAACTTGTAGATCTTATCTTCAGAAAATACTCTATTTAAAAGTTAGGTACTATAGTAAAAATCAAAATCCGTTTTTAGAAACAGTAAAGAACTATCCTTTAGAGGAGAAAAACTAAAAGGAACAGTACCAGATGGAGTTGCGTGGCTGAGAGCAGACCCCATAGATGGATAAACTCGTCGAGACGAATTGGAGTGATACTGTCACGGATATCCTTCATCCAATTGTCATCTTTCAGAGCATCGGTCACCAATCTGGTTTTTCTTGTGGACAACCTGTAGAGGTTGGGTGCAATATAGTCTTAGCTGCCATGTTTAGTAGGCTCTTTTTTTAAAACTATATCTTTGTAGCTTTTGACTATTTATAGGAGTGAGTATGGTGTAAGCGAAAAATTATGTATAGTTTTGATCTACATAAATAAAATCACTATATTGTGTATTACAGTTAATTTATAAACTCTATCTTAAAAAATATTTTATTTGAAAGCTAATTACTGTAAAAAAATCAAAATATACCTTTAAAAAGCTAAAAAGAAAGGGCCAGTATCCACTATCCATCCAGAGATGTTAGGCTGGTGCACGCAACTCAATATACCGAAGGATCCCACCACGTTGAGCTGCATGCTACCTTGTAGTTTGTTTGCCGACGCTTCTCTTAACTGTTGAGTCGATGGTCGGGACTCGGTAACCTCCGACCATTCTCGCACTACAAGAGAACATGTGCTATGGACGTAGAGCTTGTAGAGCTATAACAAATAACAGAACACAGAAGCGCATATAGGGTCGATTCTTTTCAGTTTATAATTTACTGTTTCCCCCGAATAAATAAATGGGATGTTTTCTTCATCGTTTCAAAGCAGTTTAACAGGACAGTTTTTTTAAAATAGCTTATCAACTTATTATCATTCAATTTATTTATACAAGTATTCGGCTAAAAGCCATTAGCTATAGTAAAAAAACACCCCACACATCTGCTATGCTGTGCGGTGTGAACGACGATGGAATATCCTCCGTCCAGCCGTCCTCATCCATATCAATATCTACATGTTGAAATTAATGGATCAACAAGCAACACATGGCAACCGTCCTTTGGCTCGGAAAGCGCCGACCGCGCCGACCGTCAAATTAATGGATCATTCATCGAAACATATAGTATGGACGAATGCATATTCTTCTTCTCTCTATTCAGTTCCAAAAAGAACAAAAAAGCAGAGTTTTTTTAGGAACAAAAAACAGAGTTGTTCACGGTCTGCTTTCGACTGATCGATCATCGGCAGCTAGCTAGCCTGTTCATTTCAGCAATTAAGGCTCGCACAATTAACGGACAGAACGACCTGATCATTGACCTTACTAAATACAACATGATAAGTATTCCCATCGATATATATATCGTGCTTGATAAAAACTGAGCACAAGGACATGTATACGTACTATATATACGGTTATGATTCACAAGAGAAAGCAAGTGATTAATCAGTACATGTATTGCTCGAGAGCCCACAGAGCAGTGAAAGTGCCGAATGATGATGCTGCGGCGGCCAACTCATCATCGACGTCATGTCCAGCAGCAGCAGCAGCAGTGTAGCGACCATCGAAAATCACGTCGTCGCCACCGTGCCCATCAAGCTCCATCGCCATCTGCAGGTCGCTCGTCGTCAAATATGGAAATGATCCGTCGAGACCGAGATGCACCGGTGGGCCGTCGTCGTGATCAGCCGGCGCCTGATGATCCCGACGGATTTTTTCGGTGGACGGGAACGGCGGCACGTCCTCTTGCTTGATGATGCTGCTGGTATTTGATGCAGCTTCTTCTTGTTGTTGTTGTTTCTGGGTGCAGGTGTGGTCGCCGATGTAGGTGATCTCGAGCATGGACGGGTCTGCCTCCGACCGCTGCACCTGCCTCGTCGCCGGGCACACCTGGTCGCCGTACCTGTGCTTGCACCGGAAGTAGCTCCTGCATGCAGGCATACATGCGTTTTATATATATGTCCAACAGCATATATACTACTCCATATATATATATTAATTAGTAAGCGTGAGAGTACTGATCCAACAATTGATAGAGATGCATGTAGTTAATTAGGTTAGCCTCATCTAATCCCTAGCTAGCTAGCAGCTATATATATATATGCATGGAGTGAAGTGATGATAATGGATGGAGCATCCCAACTACCAAATTCGATCTCTGTATATGTGACGATTCATTGCATGTATTTTATATATATATGTGCATGGCTAAGCCAAGAACTAACCAACTTCCCCAAAAAAAAATCAAAACAAGAGTTGAGAATCGAAGTGTACCTAGGGTATTTTGCAGCAAAGATTTCTTTTTGGCCATACTTCCTCCATGAGTAGCCGTCATCCATGCTGCTCCTCAGTTCCTTCCTGCAGCCTTGGGACAGCTGAGTCCGACTCCTGGCAGCCCCGCCATGGTGGGCGGATCGCGCGAGTACATGCATTCATTCATTCATTCATTCATACGTCGACGACGCAGAATTATTATTAACGCTTGTTTACCAGGGATGAGTTTAATTACTTCAATCGATTTGCAACAATGAAGCGCTAGCAGCAGCAGCTGTTACAGGGAGCAATATGCAGTACACGATGGATCGACGGAGGAGGTACCTTCTTTTGTAGCCCCCACTCCCACGGCGTGCCGGCGCCGGGAGCATCGGCTGCTTGGCGCCGCCATGGTCGACCATTAATGGTGACCAAGACCAACGCCCGGTGGATTGGGATCGCCGCAGTAGCATGATGGCTCGAGACAAGGACTCGGAGATCCCCTCCGCCAGAGCCGGCAGAGGATCCATGGACGGCGACGGCTGGTCTAGCTGCAGATACGACCTGAGCTCGTCCGCCAACCTCTGCGTCTCCATCAGGCTCTCCATTAGCAGCCTTGCTTCTGGCCTATCTGAAGAACCGTCGTCTTCGTCTTGCCGTGTCTTCTCGTTGCTCCCCATCGATCGATCCATCTCGAGTTTGCCACCAAGTTAAATTTAACACCGGATCGATCGACGATCTAAGTACGTACTCTCAGTTAACTGGTTGGCCGGTGTACTGTATATAATCCCAGGGCAGCGCGAAGCATCGCGGAAATTAATGGCGACCAAAAGTGTTGCTCCAAATAAAAGCAGTGTGCATGTACTTACTTTCCAGCTAGCTATTAGTGACCGCAAGATGCTGACAAGCATAGCTGACGTAATTATGTCTACGTCGCACCAAGCATCTAGATGCCAGTCGACTTGCCAGCCTCCTCTCTCTCTCCCTTCTTTTCCTTGGACTCCAAGCTAGCAATGCTTCGATCTTGGTCGTGGGAACGCATGCGCTATCTTATCTTTCATAATCGGATTCCGACGATAGATACCGGCCCCTTTCTCTAGCTTATAATCTTTACTGTTTTGTTAAAGGCAAAATTGGCTACCAGGATAATGATATTGAAAAGTGACTACATACCGGCCAACCGTACCTTTAGAGTTTTGCACGTATATCTGTAAATTGCTAGACCACGCTAGTTTTACCACGTTGATCATCGATCACACTTGTCGATCACTTTATGTCGACCTCGTTGGTTCGATCCCACTGATCGACCACGTAGTTTCGACCATATTGTTTGGTCGACCAGGATATATTGATCAGGATGTTTCGATCACGATTTATCTATTACGGTGTTTCGATCATACTAATTTGACTACATTGTGTGGATCATGTCACGTTTTATTCTTATGTGCTGCCCAAGAGATGGCGTGCGTGCGTTCTGGAGCATATCAAGAACGTACCCCAGCTCTTTGAGTAATCAACGAAACTCTCTTTTCCTTGCCCCCAAAAAAATAAAAACCATCTCCAGGCATCGAAGCAGCAGCCAGACCTGAAAACGTACTGGAATGTAATCATAAATCTGTGTGCATGATTCCAATGAATCTTACCTGTTTAGCACTCGCACTACAATGAGTGGCTGATCTCCACTAGTAGGAAAAATAGGTGTGGAGTCGATCTTACAGCTGGTTACAGAGGCACGTTGTTTCGGCTTCAGTTTCTAGCTTCTAACTTAATTTTAGTATTTATAAATTTTTTTTTAATTTTTTAGTTTTTTATCGGTTCTTTTTTTCTCGTATTCGTTTGAGTTGTATGTGACGAGCTAGTATATTTGTTTCTATTTTTTAAATTTAATTACGCTAAATAAACTATTTTTAGCTACAGTGAAATTTTATCTGCACAGTGCAACTTTGGTTGAAATTTTTATTATGGTTTTTGGCTGAAATTTTTGAATTTTGGTTGTTTACGATACAGATTACGGAGAGACATGTACTCATTTGCGATTTTGGCTGGTACAGATGTTGGACTTTTAACATGTAGATCGTTTAACTTATAGACTCCGTCTTGAGAAAATACTCCGTTTGAAAGTTAGGTACTATAGCAAAAGCCAAAAGCCGTCAGCTTCGGAGGAAAAGAACAAGAGCCACAGCTTTCCAGTCCAACCGAGCAGGAAGGATGTCATTCGGTTGGACTGAAATAAACTAGTTTATAGCTGAAAATATACTGTAGCTGGCTAGATTTATACTGTATCTGATGGTGCCTTATTTGATATAACTAAATTTAAAAAAATAAAAATAAAAAATGTTAGTCTATTATGGATAATGTAAACGAATACAGAAAAGAAGAACCAGCAATAAAAACTTAAAAAATTAGAAAAAAATAAAATTTAGAAATAGTAAAAATAAACTAGAAGCCAGATGTTCAAATTAAGATGAGCAGGCACTAGAGTTGCAACCTAAATTAAAAGGCAAGGACTAGATGAAGTAGTAATCAACAACATTAATTGTGGCCACATCTTTCTTTTCAGAGAGAGAGAGAGAGAGGAGACGTTTGCTAGTGTCAACGCTCCTTATCTCCTGGAGATCCCAAGCCAAGATTGAGCTGGATCTTACTATTACGATAGATGGACAAGCAGGCAGGATCTGATCTGATCTGATCTGAAGGATAAGGGCATGTTCTTTTTAGCTGTGATTTATGATTTTTAGTTGTGATTTGTATCTTTTAGGCTGTTTATATGAGAGATTATAGAGTAACAAAAACTCATGTATAGTTTTTACCGATATAAATGGAGTTAGCAAAGTATATACTATAATTAACTAGTAGACTCTATCTTAAAAAAATATTTTATTTAAAAACTAATTACTGTAAAAAAACCAAAATACAGTTTTTAAAAGCTGAAAAAAAACAGAGCCATAAGCAAGGCAGATAGATACACCCAAGATCACGACGGACGATTCTTTACACCTACCTAACGCGCGCGCGCGCGGCTGCAGCTCCTTTCCTTTCCTCGTCCAACCGCAAATTCAGATTGGATTTGGTCGAGATACGATGCTGATCTGCAAATCCACCGTGATAGCCTTAACATGCGTGCATGATGTGATCACATCCTGCTCGGTTCCACACCAAAGAAAGAAACATCACATACTGTTTAAAACCACCACCACATATGATTTCTGAATCGTTTAAATTTATATGTCATATAATAATAAATGGTTATTATAAATAACTCTTAGATCATCTATGATATATCAAATATTACACATGATTCTTAAAAATAGCCGACTATGATATCTGACATATCACAGACAACTAATATCAAAAATCGTCTGTGATATGTCAGATATCACAGGCGATTCTTAAACATAGCCGTTTGTGATACTTACAATATAGACAGTTCTCTATGAACCGTGACACCTAGTATAGCTTGTTTTGTAGTAGTGTCGTCGCGTTTGATCACTTGTTCGGTGGGTTTTTTGGCGCTTTTGGTTTATGACTTCTGGATTCTGACTGTTTGTGAGAGGGAGTATAAAGCGAGAGACAATCAAATGCGATTTTGATCAATACAGCTGAAGTCGGTATAATATCTACTACAATCGACTTGCAAATCCCGTATTGAAAAGACGTACCGTTTAAAAACTAGTCAGTGTAGCAAAAACCAAAAAATCGTAAGCATGAAGCCTAAAAGAACCTAGCTTTTATTTAGTTGTAAGTACTTGTTGTTCTGTATTACGGGAGCAAAAAGTCAAAATCTATAAGTACGAAAAAAACATCCTTCATTTATTTTTGCCCTTATTAATTACCGCTAGACGGTGGCAGGCGGACTCACTCATGGGCTCTCAAGAAGCGAATGTGTGAGATTTTCTTAGGCCAACCCAGTGCTAGAGAGATGGGGCTTAATTACTTGGGCCAATTTTGGGGACACAGCAGGTTGGGCCGGGCCCCCTCTCTCCTCTTCTTTGAGAGAAAGAGAGAGGAAGTGCAAACAAATTTATTCCTAGTTAATTATGTAATCCAAGGGTGATCGCTAAAACAACTTTTTTTACTAATAGTCAATGTAGGAAGGGCAATCCACGGGAGAAGAGGATAGCGATTGCTCGATAAATTTGTTTGCGAAATAAAGGTCCTTACAGATCCTTATTTTTTTTACAAAAAAGACCTATTTTTTTGAAATTACACATGTGTCTTCGATTTTTTTGTAAGAAACCCGTCACAAATTATCGTTTCTTTTGCTTCGATCCACACGGTAGCTAGCGCGACGTATCGCCGCGCTTACGCAGCTAGTTGTAGACATCTCGGGGTGGTGAGAGAATATGCAACCTTCAGTACTTCATTAGTAGCAGAATGACCAGGCAAATCTGCCGTCAGACTTGGGAGACGTGGTGCTCTGCAAACAAACTTTAGTAGCTCAACCTTTTTCCCCCTCTTTTTGGGTGTCATGTACTAGATAAAGAAACTTCAATCCAATTCTTTACATCATTCAGGCACAAATGTGGCTTCGATCCGAATGATGTAAAGAAGTGAAGAACAAGGTAGCAGTAGTATCTCTAACGGGTAGTGATCATTGAGATCAGTATGTTGGGTGCCTATCACTCAAGCTCAGCACAAGATCGCCTCCCTCCAGTTCAAACAGGGCAGCACACATATGCATCTCCTTCCATCAGAAATTATCACAAGAAATGGAAGAACTCGATGCATCTTGACCGACCGATTGGTAGCAATGTCCTCGACAGAGCACCGGTGGTGACGCTGGACGAAGCGCTTGTTTCAGCAAAATCGTCAGCTTCCGTCTTAACCAGAGCATTGTTTGTAGACGACGATGTGTCTGCCCACTGAAACTGGCGAGTGTAGGAGGTGCTCCTGTCTGGCTGCTGGTTGGCTCTGTATGAATGTACGCTTGGAGACTGCGGTGTAGCCGACGCCGTCAGGAATGCGGGCTGTTCACTGGTGGCATGTGAATTGAACCAGATAGATGCGGCCTTCTTCGAAGAAGATTGCACACGAATATCTGAAGTGCTGCCAATGGGACTTGAACTGCGATTGCAGGTGTGGTGGTTGAAGTAAGTGACCGAGAACAACGGTGGATCATTGGCGCACTTCTGCTGGACTTGTTTTGTGGCAGGGCACTTCATGTCGTTTTTGTAGGTGCATCTGTAATAGAACCTGCAAACACGATGATATGAACCCAAAAATCCCATCAGAAAGAAAAAAAATCTTTGCCAGAGTGCTAAGTGCAAACTCCTGTACATTTATGAAAAGTTTCCAGGTAGCTGTTAGGGTGTAAAAACATACAAGTAAAATCATATCCAGTACCAATTCCAGTTGATCTTTGTTTAGAAAACAATACCGCCCTAAAATTTACTCCTTACTGTTCCAGAATGTCATGGAAGGTTTTGCTTTTCTTTTTAGGTTGAGTATCTTCATGTCTGCCACTCATGACATTGGCAAGAAGGCACCACATAATGACTCTTTGTGTTACTCTGTTTACTATTAAGAAGATCATTTCTAGATTGTCACTAATTTACAGTTTTAGAAGTTGACTAACCCACCTCCGCACTGTCCTATTACATTTCAACTTTTCTTCACGCCTAGTGTATCAACTTGCCTTAATCTTCTTGACAGTTCTTGAATCGTACTTTACAGTAAGCATGCATATGTGCAGTATCATTCCCTATAACCCGCCTTTAAGGCCGCGAGGAAAAAAATATTTGGATGATTAAATCATGTCTTTTTTCCACTTCCCCCATCAACATTCAAGCTACCTAAATTAGGGGGAATGGTTGTCAACACACACTTTAGACCTCTTCATCTACAACCTTCCAAAAGAGAGAGACATCCACCAACAAGCTCCTGATGGACTGAAAGATATGCCAATCAGTCTCCAACAAAGTAAAAAAGAGTTGGCCGAGAGTTTTTATTCGGCTAGTGAAGTGTTACAATTCAAAGGAGTTGCAAATGACAGGTAATAAAGGAGGGCCACTGGTAAATTTTCTATTTTATATGGTGAATGGCACCTTCTGAATATTTCTTCATCCTGTTGAGTTTTCGACTGCAAAATAGATTGTCGTTTTGGAGGTTCTTTTCCCATGGTCAGTAGACAAACATTTTTTTAGTTGACAACAAAAATATTTTTTAGCTCAATTAAGCGCTGTGCTGACACCTGCCGATCGCCAACTGTACCACATTGGGCGCATTAGGCGGCGATGTGATTTGGGATACAATAACATTTGGCCCACCAGCTGCACAAACAGAGACTATATATTGACCCAAAAACAAAAAAAAAGAGACTTGTTTTATCTTTAAATGTTTAGAACATGTTAACATCAGAGTTTGGTTATATGAACAAAATTTCTTTGGACCACTAGAAACTAATATAGCCTTTAGATATTAAATGCCAGGACGATTCATGAAGAAACATCCCAAGACTAAAGAAAAGATATATTGGCATGATTTCTTTGGACTAGCAGAAACTAGTATAGTCCGGATATTAAAAACCAGGATCTTTTTTTTTTTCTGTTGAAACAAGGGCAGGAATTCTAAGTTGCAAAGTTTTCAGACGACCACCCTCAGTTCACCCAACTAATTTCACTACTCTACAGGTCCTGGTTTTACTAGTAGATCTAGTAGCACTCAAAACTAACCATTCTTTTTTACCATTATACCATGGGATAGAGTAAACAGAAGATCTAGCACAAGAAAGACATACACGCATGGACTGAAAACATGTCATTTCTGGAATAAGTTGAATGGCGAAGGAATGAGGCCAAGAAGCAACCTTGGGAAGTTGGAGCTGGAGAGCTTCTTCTCGCCGTACTTCCTCCACTGGTGCCCGTCGTCGTACGGCGCATAGGTCTCCGTCGTCCATGTACGCTCGTCCTTCCTGCAGGTGTTATTACACACAACAAAAAAAGGAGATTTTTTTTAAGAAACTAAACTCGAGGAAATTTTGTGCAAGAAATTGCGAAGAGTATGCTATGCATACCTGATTCTTTGCTGGGTTCTGGTGGCCCTGTTGGATCCCAAGTCGCTGGGATAAGAGTCCAGAGCCATGGAGAAGGAGCAGAGAAGTGGAGAGGTGTTGAGCTGAAGAGAAGTCTTGGGACCGTAGTAGTAGATACTACTAGTACTTCTCGGGCGTCGGCCTCCTCTCTGAGATAGTCTGACCACCGAGCGCATTAAACAACGACGGCGGCGGAGGAGCAATCTTCAACGTTAACAGAGATGACCACATAGTCGCCATCTCTGTTATTACTCACCTAACGGCGCTCCCGTCTTCGTGCATTTTCTCCTCCTTCGTTTTAAAAAGAGACATACTATTCCAAATGGCCGTGCGTCGGCGGCGGCAGTGCATCCACGCAACGAAAATTTCTCAGTCTCGCGCAGACGTCCGCGTCGTGGTTAACTCATTAATAAAGAAAATAACAGTTACCTAGCTCAAGTTATCCAAATATGGAGAAAATTTTTACCCACCTAGTAACGTACGGGGAACCGTACACTCTCGTTACTCATGATATTACACCCCGTCTGCGGTTATACAGTCGAGGATAAGGATGTGCTTGACTATTCTCCTATAACCGGGTATATGGGAGGCAATCGTCGATGCCTTTGCCATAATTTGCTAAATAACAATTACCTTGGTTCTATATTTCTGTTATCTCTATCCCCGATAGGTATCAGTGTCCCTACTAACCTAGTTTCATTACAATTAACGTATGTCAATTATTTGCTTGCATTTTCATCCTCAGGTAAAAGACCAGTGGAGTGATAGCATCATGCATAGGTGGGAGCACTCGAGTTTTCAGTACCGTGGTTTGCCACTATTTATATCATTCTATTTATTCTCCTTTTGGTTAGAAGTGGACCGATCATATGTTTCAAACATTTATTTCAGTTTCCGTTGGTTCTCTAATGAAGTGTTAATAAATTTTTAAATTCTTTGTGATTTCTACTATTGCTCTCGTATTTATTTTTCATTTTAACAATAACATTCTATAATAGTATCTCATATTGGTATGTGGGATGCTACATCATATGTTTCCCCCTATTCGCACAATCTTCGTTTTTAGGTGGCTCATGTTTACCGAGCAATATCTTTTGTTGGGGGCACTCCCAAAGGTAGGTGAAAAAAGGTGTAGCTGACTTGAAGCTAGTTTTTTGTGGAGCACAGTAACTTCAACGGATAAGAGCTAAAGTGAAGATTATTAAGTTAGAGTGATACATATCTAGTCTTTGATGATTTGAAAATATGTGCTTTAAACAGTCCTAGATGAATCATACTAGGATTAAACTCCTACTTCTATTTGGATTAATATTTCTACTATAAATTGAAGAAGGATTAGGAGGGATTATATAAACTATAGGGATGACCATGGACAAGCAACTAAGCAACAAAGTAAAGAAACCACTCCAAAGGTAGAGGGTGCACGAGATGATCAGAGGCTAAGATATTCTTTAGCACTAGATTCTCGTATAGAGTAAGAATCCGAGGATTCTATAAGATTCAAGAGGGTTCTAAGTGAGCGATAATCTCATGTATCCTTTTGATGTTGTGTTTAAGGAATTTACAGTTGGCTTTGCCAAATCTTCTCTCTCGTCATAGTTGCTTCAACGTTGTTATTTTAGTTCTCTTCATGAGATTCATTTTCTTCGTTCTTAATACCGTGCATGTTTATACCATACCTTATAAACTCTTATTTGATCCGAAAGTTATTGCGTATAAGAAGACGTATCAAAGTGTAACACTATTGTTACTTGTTCATTTGCTAAAAAGCTATGCTCCATTTGAACATGACAATGGCAATTAAATTAACGATATGTTGATCTGGAAATGGTGCCTGCTTAATTAGTCGCTGTGGTTTTTCTTCCAAAAAAGAAGAGGCTTATCCTTGAGTTTACTTCAACTCTCCAGTTAAATGAATTATTCAGGTGCATGGACATTTGCACTGTATATATTTCGGCTCCAGCTGTACTGTACCACAGATAATAACCATCGATCATTCCTCTTCACCTCATCAAGTAGCTGACTAATTTCACTGTCAAGGATCACAAAGCAAGAGTAACAATCTGGACTTTTAAAACATTTGCGTGGCAATATTTTAGCCATTTGAGACTGTGGCTGCAGCCGGTAGAGCCATCAAGACTTCCTGGTGACAGATTCAAACAGCCCGGCTTAGTTTATTTGTACAGTTGATGGTTCTGCAGATGATCCTTTTTTATTTGTTTCCAGCACATCTGCATAAGTTAATTGCCACTACAGCAACCTCGGGGACGAGGCATAAACAATGTCGTCAATGCTCTGGAACATGTAAGCTGCCTTTAATTGAATAATTAGAGACTAATAATGGGAGAAAACAAAGCCGGCATGCATGTTTAATTAGTTGATTCGCTATCTGCAGAGTGGTGCTGGTACAAAGTGGTTGCATGTGGTGTTGCGCTGCAAATTGATCCATCTCCACGAGAATGATCATCCATCTAATCAAATTTTATGATCGTGGGAAGGTTCCCGGAAGATCACCTGAGATGACTGGTAGCAAGATAGAAGTTAAATAGTGAGTACAGAGTTTTTAACTGCTCCTGAATTGTTTGTGTACTGCCAAACTTTGTGAGAGACTAGTATATGTTTGTAATAAATAAGTGGTATTTTGATTGAGTTAAATATGAATTTTACAAAAGTTTTAGAAAATTCAGATTTCAGTTTGCGCTGTCAGGATTCAGACGGTCTAACCGCTATAGGGCTGACGGTCTGATCGGCAGATGGGCGGCGGTCTGACCGCCATAGGACGAGAGGTTAGACCAGTCATTTGAGTGAAGACTTTCGATACTATAAGAGAAAAAGTTTAAACAATTATCCATTCCCTCTTATTAGTCATATCGGTCCTATGCCTTCTTTGATGTAAAACTAATTGGTCCGACACTTTCTTTGATGTAAAACTTACTGTAACAAAAACTAAACCAAAAGGGAGATTGATGAGTATTCCAGTTGGAGGCAGCTACAAATTAAGATGGTAATGTGGGAAACATCACAATCAAATGAGGTGTAAGATTGCCGTTTCTATCTTGTCAACATTTTAGCACCACAAATCACAGATGGTCTCTTGAAGCTAGCTCTATTTAAAGTAAGAATGGTTCTCAGGATGCCAAACAGGGCATTTTAATAATATATGGATGGATTTCATAATATGTGTAGGGCGGGATCAAGTGGTTGTGGGGGAAAGTTTATTTTGTTAATTCAGAAGTTTAATCGGTTTGGGCTTTCTTCTAGTTAATTAATTAGTTTATGGAGGCAGATGTCATGTAGAAGCAAGACGAAGCAGCTTAGCTAGAGACACGACAGTCCTGGCAAATTTTATTTACTGGTAGTATCCTATTGCTGCAGGCTGCAGCCCAACAAATGACCATTTGCAGACTTATGGCTACAATGGGATACTGGAATAACTTATGAGGGTGTTCGTATTGGTTTTTCTGCAGGTTTTTTTACTGTGATTTATGATTTTTAGCTAGAAATAAATAGTAATAACTGAAAGAATGATAGGATGAATGGTGAAAAAAGTGAGAAAGAGTGCGTGCGCGTGATGGGAGCAAAAGGAATGTAGTGTGTTATGCACCCATGAACCTCTTTCTTATCACCGGAGCGAGACGGTCGCAAGAGAAGTAGGGAAGCCGTTTCGAGAAGTCGAGTATTCCTATTGGCTTTTAGTTTTCTAAAGGAAATAATACCACTGAACTTTACTTGAAAGTCTATCCAGCACCTCAAACTATGAAACCAAATATTTGACCCCTGAACTTTGCAATCTGGTTTAAATAACGCCTTGACATGATTTTGTAGGACCAACTGTAAATCGTTTGTATGACCGATCAACTGTGTTATATAATGTTCTTAAGCATAGTTCGAAGTGTAATGTGTTACCTGCCGTTAGTATTGATTTATGCATCACTAGTTATTTGTGATATTTGTCTTCTAGTAATATCTGGAATTAAAATATTACGCATATTTTCAATAGTACATAGAAGAGGAGGACTGATTGGTCTTTATTTATGATCACAAGGCAAAGAGGAAGATGAAGGAGGAGGAGGTGAAGAAGAAAAGGGCCGGGAGGGCATCAAGTGAATATTGGGCCGTCGCCCTGTGCCTAACGAAAGTTCAGTTTCTCTTAACTCTGCACCTGTGGATAAGTAATCCGTAGGGCTTAGGATTCTTGTGATTATCCTCCGAAATGCCTGCCCCCATTCCAGGCCCGTGGATTGACTGATTGATTAATCTCAACTTTAATATCTTATCTGCAAAACTTTGCCAAGTTAACACACAAATGTCACTTTGGTTATTTTTTTTAAATTTAACTAGCATACAAACCACTTTAGTCTTTTTCTAATTTAACTCTATTATATCTGTTTTTTTTTTTTGCAAATCTAATCACTTCTATGAACCTATCATATACGACAGTCACCTGCCGAGACACAGTGGCTCGGGAAGGTACTAGAGCTATAGTAGCCCATGCCGAGCTACTGCAACTCGGTTAGCTTGGCAGGTTCTGTCGAACGGGGTAGATCCACGAAAAGACTAGATTTATACAAATGAATGCTTAGAAGCTAATTTTATTTAAAAAGGTTAGAATAATATTTTCAAACTCAGTTCAAACTTTGCATCCCTAGACGATGGAGGAGGGCATACTAGTACTACTACAGTCTACAAATTAAGAGCTTCAACAAATTCCCTAGCTAGTCAATTCGAAAGGATGAGGCGTATGAGCAGCACACTTACGTAGCGGCATGCATACTCATGACTTCCTAGGAGTTTGATGTCGCCTTAATTAGTCAATTGGATGTGTAAACCATGAACTAGAACGCTGTACGATCGGTACGGCAAAAAGAACGATGGATATGGTTTTAAAGTTTTTTCTAAAGTTTTAGTGGATCCTTTACTTCATAGTTACAGAGTTATAAAAATTTACGATAAAAAACTAATACAAAATCTAGCAAAACAAGAAACTAAAATTCCGATAAATGCAAAACTCCACCAGTCATACCTCTAGCAAAATCCGAACATATTGGTGAACAGTAAAATCGGTTATATCGGTGAACAATAGGATCGGTCATACTGGTAAACTTGACATGCACATTTTCTAGAATATCATGAACCTATTCCAATACATGAAGATCACGAAAAATCTTGTTGAACCTTTTCCACAACTTATCCAAAGATTTATTAGGCTTTTGCTCGATATTTGAATATTCTTTTTTCAGTTGGTTCTATCTCACTTCCTTGATCACGGTAGAATCCTTATGGTAGTCAGCGAGAGTCTTTCAGATCTCATTAACAGACCTCAAGTGAGCAACTCACTTAAACTTAGATCGATTAAGCCATTGAATCTGAAAATTACGAGCTTTGTTGTTTGCCTCTACATCTAGTGTATCCTGATCATTGGCCGGCACAACATAAGAATTTTTGACCTTAATCTAAATTGCGTACCCTTGGGCCTCGATGCAGGATTGCATACGAGCCTCCCAATAAGAGAAATCAAATCATTCGTCTTTAAGGAAGGGAAGAAGTGGAACTGGAGTGCCACGTGCAGCCAGAATAGCTCCCATCTGGGGAGGTGTTTCATGTGTTTTATGAACACATTGAGCTTGCAGGTTTAGACAAAAGCACCGGCACACCAGAACGACAGCAAGCACCATCCACTCCGACACATGGAATTATACCAGGAGTGGAGGACGATGCAGGGACATCCATACTGGCATTGCCCGCTAGAACCATAGCAGCCTTGGCGTCTGGCGCAACGGCATTTCCTGCTCCTACCATAGAGTCCTCGACGTCTGGTGCGACATCGGCTACACCCATGGTGGCTCCGATGACTGATGACACGCCAACCTCACCATGGGTGGCACCGGTGCGGACACGCACTTTGCACAACTTGTACGATGCCCTTGAGTCGATCCAGCTTGAGTACTCTGGCCTATGCTTGCTGGGAGCAGAGGAGCTGGCAACCTTCCAAGAAGCCGAGTAGGAGGAGAGCTGGCGATGCGCAATGTAGGAGGAGATGGACTCCATCCACAGCAATCAGACATGGAGTCTGATTGATCCTCTTGCTAGATAATGTGCCATAGGGTTCAAATAGGTCTATAAAGTGAAGGACTCAAATGGTGTAGTGGTGAAACACAAAGCACATCTAGATACAAAAGGGTACATGTAGAAGTAAGGCATCGTTTTCGAAGAAGTGTTTGCTATGGTTGCCATGATGGAAACAGTGAGATTACTCGTTGCTCTCACTGCACATGAAGAGTGGCGACTGCATCACATGGATGTTAAGTCGGTATTTTTAAATGGGGAGCTAGAAGAAGAAGCGTATGTGAGTCAACCTCCTGGTTTCATTGAGAAAGGAAGTGATCACAAGGTACCGAAGTTGCATAAAGCTTTGTATGGCCTGCGACAAGTCCCGAGAGCTTGGAACTCTAAGTTAGACAGCATGTTGTCGCTTGATTTGAAAAAATCCCATTTGAGCATGAAGTGTACAAGGGGGACATAGGTGAAAGTTGTCTCCTAATTGGCATGTACATGGATGCTTTGGTGACCACAGGAGCTTGTGGTGAGGAGATTGTGAAGTTGTGTAGCGCAAATCTTCTCTGTTTGCTAGTCTTCTCTACGTGTTCCTTGTGCTCCTGAGTTCTTGAGCTCTACACCAATCTCATGTGTGTTTTTGTCCACCGAAAAGAGTATGTAATCAGGGCCTGATTTCGAACAATTGATATCAGAGCTCAGGCGTCTAACATCTCCTTAGACTTTATGGCTGTGGAAGTACATGTACAACCAATGCGTGAGAGGGAGAATGTTAAGAATAGTCCCACATCGGTTGTGAGAAGGACAAAATCATAACTTATAAGCGTGAGAGAGACATCATCCATTGGATTAGTCTTTTAGAGGAGAATACACAATACCACTTATAAATCTGTTGCTTTAGAACTTGCATGTGGTAGCCCGTAGGCTTAGTTGCGTTTAGCCCGTTTGAATCTAGAGCCTAGAGAGTAAACTCGTTTGAACCTAGACATACGACCAGAATCGGATCTTAACAAAAACAACCGAAGGATGTATATATACAGACCCAGTTATGTATACTCCAAACCTGGGAGCTGCCTGTCGGTGCCATATTAAACTGTGTCAACCATGTATTAACTCATACACTATTGTTCTCAAAACCGAAAAAAAGAGAGAAAAGGTAGCGTACATGTTTTAGCTAAAGACAATGAAGGAGTCAACCTGCAGATGCAGAGTAGCAATTAGCAAATTAAACCACAACACAAGAGAGCAACCCCACCCACCTACTTCCACTACTGAGCGTTTCTTGCTGCAGATGCCTCTTGCAAGTTGCAAACACCAAACCATTCTTTCTATCCCTTCTTCCTCACCTCCTGTCTCCTCAGCTAGCTAGCCCTGGTCTCTTCCCAACCTCTTACATCTGTCTTGCCAGATCTAGCTTCTCCCGAGCACCACAAGTCACTGACCAGACAGCCTTCCCCTTCGCAGGACATCTCAGAAGGCCTGGCTGCTAAATGTCATATTGATTGGTCATTTTTCTCATCATGACTGTGCTTTTAGACTTTTTTTTTTGAACGGAAAGGGCAGGAGCTCTGCCGGCTTTTAGACTTTAGCAAAACTTAGGAAAGCAAAAGGGTGGAATTGCTTTGGTTTGCTTTTCTTGATTTATTGATGTGGTGGGCTCGTTCATCTGTAGCTTTGATTTATTCTCCTCTAGGAGAGCAGATATTGGGTTAACTGCATGCGATATGGGCATGCGTGCATAGCCACATGTGTTTGTCGATGTTGGTTATGCGTCTCCATCTGCTTTCCTGTCGCTGGTACTACAGTGATCTCTACTGATTTGATGATAGGTTCATGAGAGGTGGAATCAGCCTTTATATGGCCCAGATCTTCATTTGTATGCATCGATCTCAGGATAAGTTAGAACAGGTTCGTCTTCCAACATATATAGCTAGCTCGATGCTCAGTGGGACTGTGTGGCTATTGTTCTTTCTTCTCCCTGTGCTTTTTGGCCTTTGTGTTGATCTGAACATGATATTAGGTTTTTCGTGTTTGGAGCTCTGCAGGATCATCAGTTGAGTGCTGATCAATTTCCGGCGTAATGTGTTCTTTTTACTCTCTCTCTCTCTCTCTCTCTCTCTCTCTCTCTCTCTCATCTGAATCCTTAAATGTTCAGAAGATGGTCGACATACCTGATACAGTTTTTGCAGGATCTGTATCTGTTCCTATATAGTTTATATTTATTATAATCTTTACGTGTGCGTAACTACTTGGTATATCTACATATCTCCTTGGAAAGAAGTAGTACATAGTACTTGCTTGAGTGGATAAATTAAGGTAGCTACATACATACTCACATCTATTTGAGTGGATTTTATTATCTGCGAACTTAAGTAAACTGATTCCTGGTAGGAGAAATTAGGCTACTCTTTTGTTTGGCAATTATATCCATGTATTTTAACTGTTCTGCTCATGTATATCCATAAGCTAATTCATTTTTTTAGACGTTCTGTCTCCATAAACTGAAGCTTAGTTTGATTGCGCTCTTTGATTCAAGTCATGTATTAGCCGTTTGTTTTCTTATTTCTTGGGAGCTCGTGTTGCTTCAAGATTTCCAATTCTCTTGCATGTTTTTGCAGTACTTTGATCGGTATCATTACTATGAAGATGAAAAATAATTACGAACCATATGATAATTCTTTCTAGCTGGTGCACATCGATCGATCTCTTATTTCGTTGATTTAATTTGGGGAAAGTTTGCCTAAGCTAGCTAATCCAATAACAGTGTACGTCCTATTTTTACTTCTGTTTTTGTATTTAAACAGTGACCATCCAAGTCTGTCAAGCTTACCTACTTAGCTTACATGTTAATGATATGACGCGATGCTAAATGATTTTTCCTGGGCAAAAACGTATCTTTGATCTTCTAGCTAGTACTAATGGATGTCTATGTTTGTACAGATATATGCACTGTTACTTGTAGTTATGTTGTAGTAATTGATCGTGGAGCCATTAACTAGGTTTTAGTTGCAAGATTGAAGCAGCAGCAGGCATTTGAGGGAGCTTTCTTCAGCCCACTCATGGGAGGTAGCGGGGATTGAATGAGCTGCCGACTCATTCACTCGAACACACGGCAATGCGATGTATTTGTTTGCTGCGTGAATGAGTGAATGATGCGGGAGATTGTTCTCTCTTTCCTACTCCATGCTTGGACTGAAGGGAGCTCCCTCAGCTCATCAGCTTCTGGTCGAGTTCTTTTTCAGCTTTTGGCTTCTGTTTTTAACTTTTCTATAGTAACTAGTTTTTAACTTTTGGACTGAAGATAGGTTCTACTAGTTAATTGCAGTACATACTGTAACGACTTTGTTTATATCGTTACTCTGTAATCGCTCGCACGAACAGCCCAAAAACCACAATCCGCAGCCAAAATCTATAAGCCTCAGCCAAAAAGAACATGTCTGCTGTTGCCAGTGCTAGACCTTCCTTCACATGAATTTGGTTTAGTTTCTTTCTATATATTGTCATTAATTTTGTTATGGCTGTTAATTTGCTAGTTATATTGCGCTAGACAAGTTATACATGTGAGCAACAACTTGGTCAAACTCATCTAAAAAATAACTCGGTCAAACTAATCCAAATTCCTGCAAATTTTCAACGAATGCATTTTTTTCAATATTAGTGTATAATTGTATAATGAGTGGCCAGCCGGGTTAGTTTGTCAAGTTATATATATATGACATCATATGTTTAGCCATATACAGTTATTGCAGTAGCTAATTATCTCTGTTGATTGCGCAACTTAATGGTTGATCTCCCACCACAGTATATATACCATCTGGTAATTGCAATGTAACAGAGAATATGTACAATTGCTTAATTATATAGCTGATATATTGGTGATCTATCTGTTTTAGACCCATTATTGCTGTAGTGTACATTATATGTTACTGTTTTTGCTGACATGCAATTACATGTGGTTTCTGTCTGCTACATGAACAAGATGCATATACGGTAGTATTCAATGCATTGTGGCAGACAATTTTTCTTGTGCTGACCTGCATGATTAAATCTAAGTTGCCATATGCTCTCTGTGGTAATAAAAAAACTTGCTTGCTAACCATGCATGCATGAGCTGCTTTATTATACTAGGTCTTCTTCCACAGCACGCAAGTTGGTATACAGTATACAGGGCTCCCTACTCTTAGGGTTCAGAGCATCATAGCCTTGCTCTTCAGAATATATATATAACTTCGTATATATATATATATATATATATATATATATATATATATATATATATATATATATATACAGATATACATATAGATATATACATATACATACATATATACCCGAGTGTAAAAGGTATTTTTCCTATACACACAATATACATATACATACATATATACCCGAGTGTAAAAGGTATTTTTCCTATACACACATACACACACATATATATATACACGTATGCACATACATACATACATCATATATATATACATATACATACATATATACATACGTACGTACATATACATATATAGATAGATAGATATGTGCATACGTACATATATACATGCATACTATACGTACATACGTACATATACATATATACATATATATATATACATATATACACACATACATACGTATATACATATATACACACATATATACATACATACATATATACACACATACGTACATACATATATACACATACATACGTATACATACACATATATACACACATACATACACATACATACATATATACATGCATACATATACATACATACATATTTTTCGCCATTGTGTTCGAAAGTACGAGCTTAATAAAAACAAGATTTATGTTGAATATGTTTTGACGCTGTGAAATTCATATTTTTTATATCAGTTGCAAGTAAGTAACTTCATATTTGTCTAATAGTAACTTCACGTGTAATAGTTACTGTTGAATCAACACTGCTTGCACTAGAAAGCTAGACAGCAGGACTTGCGCGTAGCGTGCGCGCAGGCGCTGAATAGCGCTACCGTACACACATATAGATTTACTAACCAGCGCGTAAGTGTAGAATGCGTGGACAAGTTATTGACATTTCTGAATGAAGTTACTATCGGTTTTGAATGAAGTTATTGCCAAACCTTCGTAGTGCTGAAAAGTTATCATCGATTCTGCATGAAGTTATCATCGGTATCGAGTGAAGTTACTGCCAATGCTCACAGTACGTAACCGGTGGTAACTTTCTTCACAGCCGATGATAACTTTTCGAACAACCGATGATAACTTGTTGGAGTGCAAAACTACGCGCAGAATACACACGCGCGTAGAATAGCGCTACCATATACACACACATACATGTTATGGTGTATAGAAAACAAGGATAAGGGTCATAGGCTTTCCCTTAAGGTCAAACATACAACCTTATATTATCTCCCTAAGTTGCTATATAAGCTGTTGTGTTTGTTTCACATTGCTTTCAACATTTTAGCTGCATGTGGTGCAAGCACAAAAGATACTTGGAACTTGTTATGCCTCCCGATTTTGTGATCCACCATCATTTAATATTGTCCTAATTAACATGCCTGCTAGGTGTGTCCTTTTGGCGGCAAATTAATTAAACAGCCAAATTATTACTATGCCTAAGTTTCACACACCCGACTCAATGTGGTTAAGTTTCTAGTTTACTACTGTACATACCATGTTTTCTTTTTGCTCGCATATGATATCAAGCGTGCAGTGTGGTACTATCAGATACACTAATACACATTGACCCTATCCATGTTCAGAGAAATGCTGCAGCCCCTAGCTGTATATTTGCTGCATGATCTCGAAGACCAAAACAATTGGTCATGCTCATCAGCTCATGCAAACTGCAGTCATGCTGTGGACAGTCACTTGCAAATTGCAATTGCAGGCAGAGAGAGAGAGAGAGAGAGAGAGAGAGAGAGAGAGTGCAATTGCAGAGGGCAAAGAAAGCTAAGAATAGCCTTTTCACATGCCATGCCGGCCTCTGCTGGTGGTGTTGGCCTGGAAGAAAGGAACAAGCCCTGAAAAGAAGAGAGCCTCCTGTTGATCTACAGTGCGAGTGCTGAACTGCTGATGCTCACCTCGTGCCATGGTGTAATGGTGTAATTTTTTATGCTGCACAAATGCCATCCAAGTACAGCAAGTGCACGTTGCTCTACTTTCGATATGTTCTTTCTGTTCTGCCCTCCTGCTTCCGCTCCCCTCTTGTGGCTTTAGCTCACCTCGTGCATAGCAAGTCGTGCTCCAAATAATTTAGCACCATATGTTTCGATGCTAAAGTACATTCAAGCTCTTTGTTTATTTATGCCCAGAAAGGAGGGTCAGAGAAAAAAAAACTCAAAGCTCACGAGCCAGATCAGTGTGTAACGAGCTCGACTTAGGCCACCTCGCAAAAAAATGAGTGAGTTTGAGCCGCTCGTGTGGCTCGTTTGGCTCGTGTCAAATTGCCGGCCCACGAAGGCCCAGTCACTAGACTGCCTCCCTAATCCTCCCAATCACCTCCCGATCGATCCCCAATCCTCTCAATCCCTAATCCTCCCGATCTCCTTCCTCTCTCATGGCGCCGTCCTCTCGATTCCCAATTGCCCCGACCTCTTGCACACCACAGTAGCCCCGTCTACCGTGTCGCGACGCCCTGTCCTCCCCCTGGTCTGCCCCTCCCCTCATCCTCCGTACAACCCCCGTCCATCCCGCCTGCCCTCCTCGTCACCAAAGAACCGCTCCCCATCCTCCACTCCACCACTCGTCCACCCCCTCTCCACCTTGCCCCATGCTCCCCTCGTCCTATGCGCCGCCGCCCCATACTCCTCAATTGCCCCTACACCATCCACCGCACCCTGCACTCCTCCATTCTCTGCCCTCCATCTGTCGCGCCGTCCTCCAACTGATGTGCATGGATCGCCAACGAGCATGGAGTCTCGTGCATGAGGGAATAAGTTGGCTGACGTCGGGGCCTCCGCCTCGGCACTAGTGGACGAGCGTGCATCCGGTCGACGCCTTGTCAGCTCCCAGCCGTTTCCTGACCTCGCTGAACCGACAGCCTTGGTGAGTTAGCTTCAAATTGTTAATAAATATTGTAGTTGCATTGCTAGTCTCCTGTGAAAAAGAGTGAGGTCGACTTGGCTGCTAAATCCGCATAAGTGTTGAACTTTCATCAAAACTAGTTTATAGAAATTTCAAGGATATACCTGTTAGCTCTTGTACCAATACCTCTTAACTAGCAACATGATGTACTTTCTATATTATTGGCATTTTTTAGCTCTTCCCACTGCACTGCAACTTTGATGCAAATAAGACTTGAACTATAGCTAGTTGTTGCATTTTTAGAAGATCAAAAGGAGCGATCAACTGAAACTTGCTGCTGCTGTTCAACAGATTAAGTACGTCTCACATGTTGTTGGGTACTCTGCCATGTTGCTCAGCTCGGCTCTTCCAAATTTCTACCGAAAGTCTCGAATACATGAAATCTATCCTAGATGTAACTCGGTGGTCATTAATAAGGTGAAATAATCAAGGAACTAGATGTATTTTCTATCTCCTTATTTTTCTTCTGATTTATTTTTCCGGTTTGGCCTGTAGGCCATCGGCCCATTTGTTTCTCTCTCCGTTATCTCTTCTCCTCCCCTCGTTCGCCGGCATCATTCATATGATGCTCCATGCTCAACCGACACCTTGCATCCTGCGATTCCGCCGACTCTCTTTCTCCATAGAAGTTTCGCGTCTTGGCGGCTGTACATTGCTGACACCTAGCGTTCTGGCAGCTACATGCCATCGACACCGTGCTCTGGTATGCTGCCAGCCTTGCACCGGCCCTATTAGCTACCCCTCTCCGGCGCCTGACGTCCCAGTCGGCTACACGCCTTCGGCTCCGGTTCTTCGATCCCCAGTTCTACTTTCCCCTCTACTTCTACATTCACACATTCCATTTTTAGTTTCATATTGTTGTTCATTTTCATCTTTCATTCGGAATTGTTGTGGAATGTGGTGTCTTGGGGTGTATTGCTCAGTGGGCAAGCATGGCTGTGTTTAGAGAACTTGTGCATGTGGGTAAGCAACCATGGAGGTGCTTGCGGTCCTTGCATGCGATAGAACAATACTAAGGATTCCTAAGAGCTCGTGGATGGCCACCCTGGGTCTTCATCTCCAATATCGTGAGCCAGAGACGGTGCTCTGCCATGGCTCTGCTGCCCTTGGGTGTGCTTTTGCTATGACCCGTGGCTTGGGACCTATCTGATGCATGTATGAAGGAATGGTGACTCACCTTGAGGAAGGTAAAATGGTAAGAGCATAGGTAAGGATGGGAATTACTGCCGGGTGATGAAAACCCACTAGCATGAGAGGTGCTGATTGGCCCTAGACAATTCGGTATCTCGATGAGTGATTGCCCTTATACAATTTTCTTTGAAACTAGGTTCTGACGACAATTTATTTATTCTATTTGCTTTTCTAGTTGTGGTTTTAGATTAAGCGACTTGCAGGTGTCTTCGTCTGGTCGACCTCGAAGAAGTTTGAGTTCATCAGTTATATATATGTGTGTGTGTAATACTCTTGTAGAATTTTATTTTTGTAATTTGAAATTGTAATTTGAACTTTGGTCTTATAGCATTATAACTAAATGTATGTAAGGTTTATTCTTGTAATTAAATATATATAATGGGCAGCCCATCGTGGAGTGGTACAGACATAAATAAATCATAAGAAAAGAGTAATGAATGGACTGTGAAAGCTTGATGTCGTCCAGAATGGGCTCATCAGATGGGCCTAGTCGATGCGGGCGGAGGGGCTCGTCGTTCTCCTTTCGAGCGGAGCAGTGCACTGTGCGCCCCGTGGTCATCCTCTTCCTCCACAATCGCCTCGGTTAGTTTGCGAGGAAGCTCCCATCTAGATCGCGGCGCTGTTCCATTCGTGGGCTCGTGGCTCCCTCCTGCCCTATCTTTTCGACGTATTCTTCATCAAATCCTTCGTTCCCTCATCAACTGCTTCTGCTTCTGCTTCTGCTTCTGCTTGGCCTTACTTTTATGTACTCAGATTTAGGTTGCGTCTATTTTTTTAGTGCCCCGTTAGTGATGGAAATCGGTAATGTTTGCTGCTGCTCCCACTCCCTTTGAAGCGAATCATGTATTTCCATTATTCTATTCTATGCAACATGGGATTTATGCTCGTCTTCTTCGTTGAGCGATGCGGGGAATCAAGCTATCTCAAGCCTGTGAGGATCGATGGCTTGTACTATTTCTTAAGGCGTTCTGCTGCAACATAGCAGCAGCAGCGCTCCTGTTCCCGATATGCATTCGATTAGGCCGTCTGATTGGTTAACTCTGTTCAGTTTGCAAGGTCTGATGTGCCACTGCCATGCTAAATTACTTGCCCAACCCCAATTTTGCGGGTGCTTCTCTTTGTCGCGTTCAGTTGTTTGGTTGTCCAGATATCTCTAGTAATTTAGCTGTCTGCGGAATTGAATCCGCAATTTTTGTCCAGAGGATGTCCATGAGGAATGCCGAGGGACACGGGGGAGTAATTTGGGGAAGGGCTCCAATTGTTTGGTTGGTGTGCTTGCTGGCGGCCTCTTTCTTGTAGTCAAACTAAATGTTCAATTAGATTCAGTTAGATCGTTTCGTTACTTTGGCTGTTACCTTTTATTTTTGTAGATTCTTATCCAATTAGATCCGATCTCTGTGATTCTCATAGCCATCTGATTTAGTATATGCTGCATAAGCGCATTAATGTTTCTTCTTTCACTGCATAATAACTGGAGCAACCGCCTGCTTTCCTTTGGCAGGTTGACATCTGGGCAAAACTTCCTCAACAACATATATAATGAGCTCCTGATCCAGCAATTCAGCAGGGCATACTTGTGTCATCTGCAGCAGGTTGAATTCCCATTTGTTCTTTTCACTGGCCTGCTGCTGACACATTTCAGTGTCTCGAATTTACTGCTACGAGATACCCATGTCTGACAATCGAAGGCAATTTAGCAACCGATATGAGCTCCTTGCCAGCCAACCAGATGTTCAATGCCTAGTTTGCACAAGACCTTTTACTTTGGATACTGAGGTAACCGATAGCTTTGAAGCTTTAGCCATATGCAGGGAGTGCAAGACGACTGTGCTTAATGACAATGAAAGAGATGTAACAACCAGAACTTATCAGCAGAGAAGACGAACAAGGCGGAGATCCAGGAGTGTAAGTCTTGAATCCATTGAGGATACATTCTCACAGCAGTTCTCCCAGTTGATCAACTTAGCTAGACAAGGTCATGAAGCAGATATTGATTCTCCGACAGTTGTGCGGCAGCAGGCATCTTATAATTCTACACCAAACCAATCCCAAAGATGGCATGCTTCAGATGATGAGAGTGATGGTCTCGCTTATGTTGATTCTGTGTTTGGTGAAATCGAATCAAACATCAGTTTTGGTGACTACGGTGGGGACTCAGATGTTTCTCTAGATCAACATAGCTTGATGGGAAGGGAGATTGTCCTTCCACTTGATAACGAGAGCTACATGAACACAGATACAGATATTGATCCCATGGATGCTGGAATAGATCAGTGGGATTCAGATGACCAAGAAGATGTGCAGTTGGAAGAGTCTGATTTCAGTGAAGCAGTTGACACCATGCAGCAGCACCAGCAGCAGTCACGTGACATTGGCCCAACTGGATTGAGCGGGCAGGAATCTGAAGATGGTGTATGGACTTGGAGAGTGACCGTAAGTCAAACATCAAATGTGACCAACTTGATGGCAGATGTGGAAGGCCCAGAAATCAGGACACCTGTTGTTGGGAATCCTGGTGATTATGTTGCTGCAAGACAGTTTGAGATGCTTCTTGAGCAATTTGCTGAGGACGACAATCCCAGGAGAGGAGCTCCACCTGCAGCGACATCCTTTGTTGAAAATCTTCCCTCTGTGGTTATCTCCACAAGCCATGAGACAAATGGTAGTGTGATCTGTCCAGTCTGCAAAGACCCAATGCCTATAAAATCTAGAGCAAAACAGCTACCATGCATGCATCTATATCATTCATCATGCATCTTGCCATGGCTTAGTTCTAGGAATACATGTCCAGTTTGCCGATATGAGCTTCCTACAGATGACCCAGAATATGAGAGGTCCAAGCAAGCCATAACCAATGAAAGAGACGTCCATGGGGTGGAGCACACACATTTGCTGGAAATTGTTGAAGAAATTTCTGATGAACCAGAGGTTGAAGGAATTCATTACACGACTAGTGGTACAGCGGAAGAGGCTAACACAGGTGAACATGCTGTCCATGTTGCAGAGCAGCCAAACAGGGCAAGGGGGCGCAGTAGATGGTTGTTTATTGCAGCTGCTCCAGTTGTAACCCTTGTCAGTTTAGCTCTAGTTTTGTGCTTTACAAACCGTACTAGCAGTGGTAGAAGGCAACTGCACCGTAGATCCCAGAGTGCCACCGGGCACAAATAGACTCAAGAAGATATCCAGTACGTACACGCTGATACCAAATTTGTTGTTAACAGTGCCGTAGATCTCTCTAAAAAGTTTGATTTAAAGTTTCAAACATTGTCGTGGCTGAGTTCAAACGCCTATTTTCCCCAAGTTGAGCAAAGCGCGTAGTGATGCTTGCTGTTGTTCAACCGCTACGTGTGATTGGATGTCCTATGCTTCCTTCTGCTGTAACCCAAACTAAATCTCCGCTTCAAAGTTCAATACATACCTTAATGATCTGCAGTTGAAGACTCAACTTGCCCCCGGTTTGCCTTCTGTTAAAAATTTACCCATTGTCCAGTAGTGAGGTAATTCTTCTCTAACTCTTCGAAGTTCATGCATAAGTTTTACTTGTTTTATTTTTCTCTTGAAGTTGAGCTCTTGCGTAGCTAACCTAGCCTCTTGCAGCATGCCTGCTGCACTGTGGTGGCTTGTACGTTTTCATGAGGTAAACCATAGAAGGGACAGTATTTTGCAAGCAGAAAAACAGAAACCAACGTGCTACAAGCCTACTGATGAATAGACGCCACCGTGCGTTGATAGATCAGCTAAGGCCCCGTTCATTTTGGCTTCAGTTTCTAGCTTATTTTTCACTATTTATAAATTTTATTTTTTCTAAATTTTTGGCTTTTTTAAGCTGCCTATTTGCTGTGATCTTGTGGATCCCTCCCAGGATCTGAAAGCGATGTAAGGACTGCGAAATCAATAGACCAGGAAAGGGACAAACAATCATCCATATATTTAAACAAGTATAGACATAGATAGGAGCTCAGCAGCCAGCACTAAGTAATTTATACTAGTACACTACATACACACTGCTTGTCTTGTATATTTGACATAAGACTGTCATTTGGTCCTCCCCCTCTCACGGAGAAACTACTTGCACCAACTCTAGTTCTTCTGATCATACTTGTTAGTTTAACTGTTGTGTACTTATATAACAACCTATGGCTAAGGCTCAAGAAGATAAGGAAGAAGCTTAGCAGAGGAGGCAAGGCATGAGAGTTGTAGGGATATGTAACAGATAGGGTGAATGGTATCTTAAAAATTTTCCTCCAGTATTTATCTATTATTTACTCCAATAGCTATGAGAAGTTATAAAAATCAATAAACCAAAATGTTAGAAATAATTTTGACTTAAAGTTCAAAATGTAGTAGAGTCCGTCTCTATGTGTAACTCAAGTTGAAGTTGTGCTCAACTTGAAGTCCGAATACGTATGCTAGTAATAGAGTATTAGTCTATATATTGAGAAGGCTTATAGCCAGTTTTGTAAGAAGAACAGAAGTAAGAATAAAGGGGAGCAAGTAAAAGAATAGAGAAATTATCATGTGTTCTCTCAGTTTATTTGCGATGTATGCGTTTTCTCCTGGAATAAAGTTAACAAGTGGTATCAGAGCCAAGGAGCAAGAAGTCACCAAGGGAAAAAAAAGAAAAACAACGCAGTTTTTTCTCTCCGTTTCCTCGGTCCAAGAGCCGCTTCAAAATAGCCTGAGTTTTTGATCTGTGCTCAAGATCATGTCGTATACTCCGGGAAGTGGTATCAGAGCCTAGGTGATTAGGCGAGAACTGAGTCACTGAAAAAATCATCTCGACGATTCCGTTTCGCGCTTGTCTCGCGCGGCACTCCCGACGCACGGTGCTCGGTCCGTCAAAAAAGTCAAAGACAGGCAGCAGGATCGAGGGAGGCAATCACGTCAATGTCAACAAGCGGGCGAGTGTTCTCTCCGTTTTGTTCCGAGGCAGACGTAGCAGCGTTTGATCCCTCAGTTCGCGTGGGGGCTGTGCCAACAGCTGCACGACAAGCTCGCCTGTGGCACTGGAGAGCAGTAGCAGTACCTGCGCCAAGAAAAGAAGCAAAGCAGTCACGTATGAGTTTAGTAAGTCGTAGTTGAGACCGACTGCCTCAATGTTTTAGAATCTTTGCATCTGGATAACCCGTACCGGTTGAGTTGAGTCCCTACATATAGCTTGCATGTAGAACGCTTCATGTGGTGGCGTGGCTGGTAGTTCATAATGCATTGAGACTAAAACTAGAGTATGTCAAGTCAAGATTAAGGGGAGATTGTTAGAAATAATTTTGACTTAAAGTTCAAGACGTAGTAGAGTCCGTCTCTATGTGTAACTCAAGTTGAAGTTGCGCTCAACTCGAAGTCCGAATACGTATGATAGTAAGATAGTATTAGCCTATATATGAGGAGGTTTGTAGTCAGTTTTGTAAGAATAACAGAAGTAAGAAGAAAGTGGGAGCAAGTAAGAAAATGGAGAAATTCATAAATTCTCCTATGTTCTCTCAGTTTATTTGTAATATGTGTGTTTTTTCCTGGAATAAAGTTAACACAAAAATCTAAAAAATCGTGGTGCCACAATAAATTTGGTTCGGTGATCAGTAAAACAACAATATTTCAAATCCAAAAATTTATGTAACTTTTGATTTGTAGATCAAAAGACTTGAAACTTGAACCAAGATTAAATGATGACCTTAAAAATCTGTCCCAACTAACAATCTTGAAAGAACTTAAGAGAAATAGGATCTTTTGGTTCGTGAAGCTCCACTGCACCAAGATTGGCCAAAACTATAAATTAAGCAAACTCTCAAACTAAGATTCCAATTTACTTGAAATTTAGTATGTATCTTTTCTAGAATGTCAGTAATTTATTACAATCAACGATCAAGAAAATAGTGGTTACCGCAAACTCTTTTTCTTCGGATTCGAACTAATTTTTATTTCTAAATCATGGTGGCTACAAAGTGCCCTCCTAGCACCTCTAAACCCTAGCACGGAATTAATATCTCCAAAAGCCACCAGGTTAGTCTCCAACCCCATCTCTATTTGTAGTCTAGGGCCTAAAATCTGGGCTTATTCTAAACCCACGAGTTCTAATCAAATTCCAAAAATAAGGGACCCGAAACCCTTCCTAGCATGGGTTTTCTAAAATTTCAACTTTTCTAACTTATCACGTATCGAAGCCTACAGGACCACACTTCCTGTAGCTTCTCCACGTATCATCCACCTTTAATCTCCACATGCTTCAGCGTGAGCCCGACCACCTCGTGACATCCTCAACCGTCTGGACCTTAGATTTCCCTCTCCTAGTCTCAGTCCTACTCGTCACCGACCATGACCGTCTCCACGCCCAACCTGCACATGCAAAGACTAAAGAACGTTTTCCCGGTATAAGTTTTCTCTAACTTGACCAATATAAGTCTACGCGTACACACAACACACCATACGTAATATCACAACCAATGTTGTCAATTATCCATCATCTACATTATCAATTATTTATCATTAAAAATTTTATACCTATAGTCATATAGTCTAACAACTTGCTTTGCGCTGGCTTGTTAGATCATATAATAATATAATCCCATGGAATGGAAGAAGCTAGTGCGCGTACATGGTGCAGCGTATGTGTCACTCAAATCCAAGAATCTTCGGAAATCCTACGCAGCATGCACTAGCACGAGTAAGAATTAGAGCGCAATTGTATCTCTGAGCTAGCTAGAGTAGAATGCTAAGGTTTTGTTCGTGTTAACTTCTAAAACTGTTTTATAGTAACTAGTTTTTCTATAGTATCTAACTTTTAAATAAAAATATTTTTTTAGATAAAAATTACTAGCATATAAGTAATAATTTTATTTATATCAGTTAAAATTATATATAAGTATCTCTCTGTAAATTTTTGTGTGTTGAGAGCTTTCCTTGCATTGCATTGCACACAGCACATCAGTCGGGTCAGGAGAGGTCGGGTTCTGAGTTGACATGTCGCTTCAGCATTGAAGCTGCCGCGTGCGTGCTTTCGGGCTCACATGGGCCTTCCGCACCTCTGGGCCTCCCACTAGTCCATCCATCCGTGTCTCCGTCTTGCTGATGCTTGCGTTCTCCGTCCTGCGCTCGCCTGCCTTCCTCCCTCTCGCTCCTCGCCGCCTTCTTCGCCGCCTGCTGCTCCCGCGTGCCATCTCCTCCGAGATGGATGCGTCCTTCAAGTTCGGGCCGTACCGGATCGACGCGAGGGAGGTCTTCCACTCAACGCCCCTCTCCTACGCCATGGTCAACCTCCGCCCCCTCCTCCCTGGTAAATCTTATATGCTATTTCCCTTCGCCTTGCACCTTCCACTGCTTAATTTCCACTCTCTCTCTATCTGATCTGCTAGTCTGCCATTACGAACCGAGCTCAGTGTGATAGTTTGGCCGGAGAAATCGCACAATAAATTGGAACCGAGCTCGGTATGATAGTATGTTGACAGCCATTACTCTCTTTGTTATATTTAACAAATTGAAGCGAGTACTGCATCACTAATAATTCCATTCAAGATTTTCTCTAACCGGCAGTAGCGTAAAGCTTGACGGTATTTCGTTACTACTGTGTATCAAGTGGTCGTGTAGCAGATATTTGTGATTACGACTTTATATATTGTGTATTTACGCTATTCTGTATTAACCTGTGTAAATCTTACCATGCAGGTCATATCCTTTATTTTGGCGAAGGCATTGCTGTGATTTATAGTAAAGTGCTAATGACATACCTAGACTGCTGGTTTTGCTAGACTGTTAATAACCTTTGCTTCACTTGCTTGTTTACGCTTTATTACAACTCATGAAGGCTGTCGAAACAGGCATAGTAGAACGCGAGGATTGTAATTTCAAAAATGAAAATTATATAGTATGTATTGCTTCTATCTCCTTTTGTACTAATCTGCAAATATGCATGGATATTGTAAATCTGAATATCAAGCATGCAAAGAGAATTACGCTGGAGTTAGGTATTCATAGAAGTGGATGGTTCATAAAAATAGTTGAACCTTCCTTGTTGGAATTTTTTACATACCTGATGGCATCGCAATCAATTGGTCTTCGCCTAATCGTCTTGTCGTGAAAATTATCTTCACTGTTAATTTTCATGCACCAACCATTTTACCCAAAAGTTTAAGTTGTTGACGAATAGCGCGCAGTCTACTCATACTTCAACATTTACCATTAGTTATTACTTATATCTACTTATGGTATATAACTTTTACTTGAGGTGGTGATGTATTGCCCCTTGTTGTCCTGTGGTTCACAACTTTCATAGTTTCAAGTGTAAGGCATCTCCTTATGGTTTAAAGTTTGATATGTTGAGAGATCGTATACATCATTTTTCCTTGACAACACATACATGTCCTTGTGTGCCCCAAGCGTGAAGTGAAAAGATTTGCTGATCTAAGTTCTGATGAGACTAGTGATTTATGGGTTACCGCAAAGGAAGTTGGTATACGGCTTGAGCAGTACCACAAAGCTTCTTCGCTTACATTTGCAATTCAGGTAAAGTCTATATATCTATATAATGAATAGCTCATGCTTCAATTTTTTTATAATTAATTCATACAATTTAAATGGCCATACCGTGTTGATTTTGCTATTTATATATCTACAAACAACCGGTGACATTCAAGGTACCTCCTTCGCTTTGGAGGTCTAGAAAATCACACAATAATCCTTAAATCAGGAAAAAAATTCCTAGAAATTCTTTCATTATTTGGGAGAAAAAGAGATCTACATCACTTATTTTGCTGAGACCAGATTATAATGGTTTAGCTTAATCATGTATAGATATTATGTCTATTACAATTGTATAACAAATATAACTATAACTTCAAAAGGCAATAGATTTATATAACAAATACAACATGTTGCAATATCTAGCCAAGTAGCCATACAATTGCGTGGGAAATTCCTCTAGTTCGGATCCAAAACAAAATAGAATAGGCTAATTGCCGAAATTGCATTTTACAATGCCATATGAGGCTTGCTAGCTGCTCTTTGGTCATTTACTCTAGTTCCACCTTTGATTACCTTGTTCACCTTGACCTTTTAATAATCTATGGACTAAGAAGAGGCAGTTCCTCAATGATAGCTATTTGTACTTATCAGGATGGTCCTCAAGCTGGCCAAACAGTTCCACATGTCCACATCCACGTCATCCCCAGGAAGAAAGGAGATTTTGAAAAAAATGACGAAATATATGATGCGGTTTGTGACCTTGTTTGCTATCTAATAGCTTCTTATATTATTTTTTTCCACATAAAGCTTACCATTTTGCCTTGAAACAGATTGATGTGAAAGAGAAAGAATTGAAGGAAAAGCTTGACCTGGACATAGAAAGAAAAGATAGAACCATGGAAGAAATGGCTCACGAGGCCAACGAGTACCGTGCTCTTTTCTCCTAGATGTATCTCTAATAAACTGTTCTCTAGTTTTCACTTGCTGCTTTCCCAGTAATAAGCTTTATGACTGATTGTTCTGCATTGTGGCAATGGAGTTCTTATTTTCCACTGACCTGGTGGTGTCCAATCTAAATTGATGTAGTGGTTTACTTGTTTGTTCTGTAGTATGGGACAACAGTTGTTTGTTGGATAAAAATATATTTTTACCAATTACTCGCTTTCTTTATGTTGAACTGTAGTGAAAGGGGGTACCTTTTTTCCCTTTTTAAATTATTCAGCGATTAGTTATGGCCTTATGGGTACTGATGGTTGACTGGTCTCAAATAGGGCATAAAATGCCACAGATAATCCTTACAATGCCTGATTGTTTCTGAGTTTGTAAGATAGTGGCTGAATTTTAACAAAAATGGTACATGGTGTTTAGGCATTTCTTGAATGGCTATGTAATAGCCTGCTAGGTATGGAGCGTTATTTGTTGTAAAATGCTGTATGATTATGGCATGAATGATGAAATCTACTAATATGAGTTGTGACCATAACTACGGAGTAGCCACCAGCCCTAGTGCCTATGGTAATATTTCGAAATATGGAACACATTGGAGTATTGGACCAACCTGTAATGCAAACATTGAAGATTCTGCAGATCTTGTGAATATTATAGAATATATGAAGAATTAGGCTTGTAAATTGGCAATACGAGTTGATTTCAACCAAATGGACACAGCATTTAGTTTCAGTTTACACATTGGCTCGACATTGTCCCTACTATTTAAGTTACCCAAAGGCAATTTTTTCTTGATATTACTTTGGAAAGTGTATTGTGTGTATAATAGACCTCACCTGCACATCGTTCCTTTCAGTGGAACATTCTATCTCCAATCTGTTTTAAAGCCTAAAAAGTCAGCCGCAGCACAGTTGATAGTTTGTGCAGCATTGGTAAAATTGAATTCGCATACTCAGTTCAACAGTCTGGATGGGGACTGGAAGCTGTGTGTGGTTATTTGCGGATGGGCTAAAGTTCTATTCCTTGTGCCGACTAGCCATTAAGTCTGTGCTTAGCAGAATCTTGGCCAAAAGTGGCCTTGTCATGGCATAATTTTTTATAAGCATGTTGCTTTTTATTCAGTCATGCATCCAGTCGACATGTCATAAGTTGAGCTGACTCATGAATACTAGAATATTGACTATTTGTGGCAATTTTGCTGGCTTGACATCCCATTCTGATATTAACCTGTTGACAAGTTAAATATGTTAATTAACCTGTAAACAACCCGTTTTCTAGCTTTATATCTTTTTTGTACTGTAATGTTTTTGAAACTATCAAACATTTGGTGTTGTTCTTTTCTTTGAGGTGCCACCGCTAAGCTTCTTTGTGGTGGAGAAACTCCATCCGGATCTCAATAGATGTGATAAGAACGTGAAGGGGGCACTAGTTTTGCTTAGTCTTGAATACCAGTACTTGGTCTTGCTTTACGTATCACAGAAGATAATAACTCAACTAATTGGTTAGATCATAATCTCCTTTCTCTGATTTTGCTCCTGGTCTCCTGGAATTTGAGCAACTTTGGTCACTTTCATCTTTCGCATTGCGCTTGGTATCGAGAGGACTTTGTTTCATTGGATGCCCCTGGCTGGGGGCCATCGGCATGATAGGATATGCTCTGAACAGAATAATTCTTGTATTGTGTACATGCTCCTGAATTGCAATTTGATACGTTTGCCAAGTGATGAAAATCGCTATGTTGTGGGCCTGAACCTGGAGTACTTGGCATGCATGCCAACAAGCGGTTGCTTGAGTGCAGGTGCGAGGCTATTGTTTGTTGGGTTTTTGCAAATGTTCACTGGAATAGGTATACTCCAGAGATGCATTGCAAAAGCAACTCTTGGTTGGCCCTGTTATTTTTGGCTTTTTAGCGATTTTTGGTTTTTAGCTTCTCTCCATAATTACTATTTATTAGACTAATAATTCATAGTAAAAAAATCATAGGCTGTAGACAAAAAGAATAATAATTGAAGTGCTTTTTATGTATTCGCTATAGCAGGTTCATGTCATTTTCTCCCGAATGTCTTCGCTGAAATACGCATTCTGAGGTCACATTATATATGCGTATCTTTATTAAATCTGAACTTTACCATTTTTTTCTTTTGAGGGAACCTTGCAAACATAATAAAAAAGCCAAAAGAGTGACTGCTGGTTTAAATAAACTGAAAGAAAAAAAAACCCGAAGCTTATTGTACGGTTTGCACTGTCATGCTAGTGTGATGTCTCACTATGAAGTGCCAGTCTTGAACTACTGTGAATGGTGTGTACGGCCTTCGGCAAATCCGGTCCATGACAACGACTACAGCCATGATCGCTGCGACGTCCACGCAACAGAAAGATTCCCCGGAATGAGCTCATGACAAGTAGCAGAAGAGAGAGAGCCAAAAACCTTGAGAAAAAAGCCAAAATGTACGCTGCTTTAAACAAGAGTAACAGTAACACAACATAGTATCCAGTAAAGCAATAATAAGCAGTGACAACAGCTACGAGCATGCAATACAATACAGATGATCACTACGGCACGAAGCCAAGCACAAGATAACAACAGCAGTGTAACATCAGCAAGTAGAGCTTAACACAATTGCAAAATGAATTCAGAAGTCATACAGCATAATTGTTGAGGGTTTCCATGCTACCTCAGCTCACGTCAACTTTGGCATAGCATCACAACATCAAGAAACCCATCTCGGACGAGGTCCACGGGCCAACCTCAGACAAGGTCTGGAGTCCACCCCGAATAAGGTTTGCGGACCAACCCTAGATGAGGTCCAAAGTACATCTCATACAAGGTTCGACAGCCAACTCAAGACGAAGTCTCTGACAGCCAACCCAAGACGAAGTCCAGAGGCCAACCTCGGACGGGGTCCAGAAGCAACCCCAAGCGAGATCCGCGACGTGGCAAGACCCATATAGTATAAAGGATGAAACTAACTTTAGGAGTAAACTAGATTCCGATGATAGACTTTAACTTCACTCGTCTCATCCTTCCACCTATTTAAAAATAAGATCCCTTCTAAGTGGAGAGGAAAAGGCTATTTTGTAACCCTAGACACTCATATGTAATACATTTATCTATCTATTTATATGTGATTCTTGTTGAATCCCTCCACATCCTCGACGGTCCTTGAACCCAAACAGGATGTTTCCAAGTTTACTGTCCGATACGAGATCGATACGACAATAATATCAGATAAGAAACCACAAGAACTGCCAAGAGAAACTCATGAAGCAGTTACATAGATGTTTTTGTACAAACGGTCCTACGATTTTTTCACCTCCATTAACAGATCATTGTTCTTAGTATACACATGCAAGAACTCCTACAGCACCGCCCTGCACCCTTCTTCTGTCATCTGCCCGAGAATGAGTATATTGTTACACAGACTCGGTATATAGTAGATTTCAGACACCAACTTCTGATCACCGTTCTTGCATTGCAACAACATTGATCCGTTACCACAAGAACTGCCAAGAGAGACTCATGAAGCAGTTACATACTGATTTCTGAAAAGGAACTCCAGTATGTGACAACACTTCCATGCTCCATACCATACCATCCATCCAGCCACTTAGTTCAGCCTTTCATTTCTAGCGTCAAACCCCGCCAGTTTTGGCAGGGCTCGCCGGCTCACTTGACTGTCAAGGATACATAAGACCACTCCGAAAACTAGAGGGCCTTACAAGCAGCGGCATGCGGATCAAATTTACACATCGAAAAACTGGGGAGAAAGCCAAAAAAAAAGAGAACCCAAACGCACAAAGAGCAGGCGCACACCATCCATGGCTTAGGCTTGAACCTACTCCAGCAGTGACTGAAACAGCACGTACGCTCCCATCACACCCTGCACGCCGGGACAGCAGGGGAGCATTTGGGGTTTGGAATGGCCCTACAGTGGACACTGTTCCCGGTTAGCCTGCGGTGAACTCTGTAGTCAGGAAGGCCACTGGCATGGATAGATCGAGCAGTTCCATCACCTCCACCGGTGCCCTGCAATGGCTCGAGGGTCTCAACAACGTCGCTCATGAGAGGCCTCGCCTTGGGGTTTTGGCTCAGGCAGTAGTACGCAAGGCTGCAGGCTTTGTGAGCAGCTCTAACTGAATACTGTCTCTCCAGTTTCGGATCGATGATTTGGAGAAGCCTCCTCTTGTCATTCAGCTTGGGGAGGGCCCAGTCAACCAAGCTGTGCTCCCTGCTGGGCCGTGACTTGTCGATGGACTTGCGCCCTGTCAAGAGCTCGAGAAGGACGACGCCAAAGCTGTAGACATCACTTCTGGCAGTCAAGTGGCCTGCTCATTAGGTATGTACATGAGAAGAATTAGCGAAGACAAAGAAATATTGCATGTTGTTTGGTCACACTTTGCTACAAAGCAATATTCCCATACTGAAACAAGCAACAAATGATATATGTGCAATGCAGTAGCTTTTGTGACTGGACAATATGACATCAAGAAGCTCATCTCCAAACAGTTTACTGATATCCTTGAAAATTAGTTACCAAAGCAAATTTACACAGGATAGTACCAGTCATCACATATTCAGGGGCAGCATAACCATATGTTCCCATCACCCGTGTTGATACATGGGTCTCATCACCTTCTGGACCAGCTTTTGCCAGGCCAAAGTCGGACAGTTTAGCAGTATAATCCTGTGGCAATGTAAATAAAAGATAAATGTCATTATGTCAGACATATATGTATTCCCAATGGATATGCATAGAATTGAAAAGAAAAAAAAAAGGCATGGGCAAGTAATGAACACTCAACAGAGTCCAGCAGAATATTTGAGGTCTTGAAATCTCTGTAGATAACAGGCCTTTCAGCATTATGGAGGCAAGCCAGCCCTTTGGCAGCTCCCAATGCAATAGACATCCTAGTAGCCCAGGGTAACGGAGTAGCTGTCTCTGAGGGGGAAAAAAGAGATGGGGTCAGCAAAACTTCTTTCCTCTCAAATACAAGTTTACTCCAACGTATAAAGAACAAAATATAGTTCATTAATAGACTACTTATGCCTTAGCCAATCAATTAGGCACGTAGTTTCGACACTCTATATCACAATTGGCAAGCATTAAGTCCTAAATTTTTAGTGGGAAAGTTGCACATTTGTCATAAAGCATCAAGAACTGTAGCAGCTAATAAGGATAGTCTAGAATTGGAGGAGCACGACTAAAACACTTCAATAATAACATGCAAAAGGAATTCACAGCAGGGTGTGGATAATGTGTGGGACCAGGGGGCAAAATAAAATTATGTTGGATATCACCTACCGACCAATGTTTACACGATTTGGATTTCTCTTGAGAAATAAAAAGAAGCCATAAAAGGTCAAATTGGGAATCAGAAACCCATGGTAACCAGCTGGTTACCACCCGTAACCAAGAAACCAGGCAGTTTACCATGTGAAGAATCATTCAGGTTGCTGAGCTATGAGCAAGTTAGAAAGAGTTTGGATAATTTACAGGTAGCTTTTGAAAATTTTGGATACAACTCATAAATAAAACTTCCAACAATAGCATAATGAAATCAAACAGACCAAATTCTACTGCAGAAGTGCAGGCTAGAAGTTACATGTGGAAATCACTTGTTTACTGCATAATCTCTGGCATAAAATTTCCGATCCCTCAAATTTGAAGTTGAAATGAAATCCTGCCTGAACTGATTCTACTAGTAACCATTTCCCAATATATCTCACACCGACAACACTTAATAGAAAACAACGTAATTCTGTTGTCCACATTATGATTAGATTAAGGGATTCTTATCAGTGTCAATGGCATTAGAGAAAAAGGAGGGGAGAAAATGTGCAAAAATATGGTGCCACATAAACTGCCAGTTATGATATCATGCAAGTTGCAACAAGTAGAAGTATTACTTCGAAATAAGTGGTTTTTTAGACTTCCTCGAAACATGAACTCGTAGACAAGCAGCCTGTGGTCATCTTCACAGCAATATCCAATCAACTTTACTAGATTTGGATGCCTTAGCTGCCCCAGGAAATTAATCTCAGTCTGGCCAAGCAACAAAAGATAAGTAAACGTATTGAGTACTCTTCAGCGAAAACAAAACATGAATAAAAAAGGTTATGATTTAACAAGGTAATAATATGCAAAAAAATGCCCATACCAGTTTATGTAAGATAATTTAATAGCATTGTCTGAGCAGTTTTTCACAAGTATATGCGAAATTCAGTCTCTTTGGTTGGTGATGTTGCTTGTTTTGAGCACACTTAAGTATACAACTGTGTTTTAAAATTCGAGCGCGGTAATGAAAGTATGCTCATAGTAACTGAAACATTACTCAAGGACTACGCATATGTCAGTCACATGCGACCAATACGAATAGCCTTTATCAGCTTTCCGCAACTTCTTCATAATGCATACCCAATAAAGTGTTTAGCGTTTTTACTATATATTGTAGCTTATCAAGATCAAGAATTATTCAAATCAGGCAAGAAAATTTTGCATGATTGTAAGAAAATAAATTTTGCATGGAGTCCTCAATTGGTGTGGTTTTTGCGAGGACGCTTGTTAGCAACATGAGCATGACTACATATGCATGCATATGATGTGCCATACATGCAAATATCACACGACAAAATGCATAACTAAGATATACCCGAGTACTTGTATTAATTTTCCGCATGTCCATGCACACGATAAATACTAGTGAGCATAACAAATACTGAACAACTTGGTGACTCACAAGCCATTCTCTGTGTCCTTGATGTCCATCTTTGTTGAGCACCTTGACTGCAACAGGCAGTGATTTCAGACCAACCCTAACATTCTCATCTATGTAACCCTTGTAAACAGTCCCAAAGCCTCCTTCACCAAGAACATAATCCGCACGGAAACTCTTTGTGATTGTCTCGAGCTCAAACAATGTGAAGGCAGTTACATTGTTGTATATGGAAATGTTCTTGGCGTCTTCAATTTTCCTAGGCGTTGAAGGATCGCTTATATCTGATGGGGTGCTGTTGTGGTTCCTATCTGCAAGAGCATTCTTGGCGGGATGTTGTAACAAGTGGAGCTGCTGAACTAAGAACATGGCATTGTAACAACAGGAAAGAAAAAAATTCAGGTTATTGCAAGCTAATAGTTATACATCAATAAAATTAAGGTTACAAGAAATTCTCACATTAGTAGGATGAAATAATAAAAGCTCAAACTCCCCACGCTAGCCACTAGAGAAAATTTCCATGCTCAGTTTTATATAGCCACTAAAAGCCACAAATTTTAAGACAAATTGTAATGATCTTGGGTTCACATGTCATATGCATGTCATATGTATACAAATGAGTTTATGTGTATATAGTTGGTTGGATGGAAGACAGTTCTTAACTCCGCCTGTGTAGTTTTCTACATAGCATATCTCAAAGACTCAAACCAGGAAAAATGAGGATGGTTGTGTTAGGCTCAGTGAGCCAACGTAAAAAAAAAACCACCTTTTCATGGATGATTCGTTGGGGCGTAACCCTCTTAGCGACATGTTATATCAGAACCTGGGTGTGGTGATAAATGAGCAAGGGCCAAGACATCACTCCCTTAGTGACACGCTACATTAGCGCCCGGATGTAGTGAAAAATATGCAAGGTCTTCGCACTTTACTCGACGAGTGCGAGGGGCAAGGAAGCTAGCTGAGGTGAGTAGGATCCGTCTTGGTAGTTGGAATATAGAGTCCTTAACAGGTAAGTTAAGAGAATTAGTTGATACGGTGATTAGGAGACGTATAAATATCTTGTGCATTCAGGAGACTAAATGGATAGCTCAGAAGGTGAAGGAGGTGGAGCATACTGGCTTTAAGTTGTAGCATACTGGAATAGAACGAAATATGAATGGAGTAGGCATTTTAATCGATAAGAGCTTCAAGAGCGGTGTTGTCGATGTGAATAGACAGGGGGATAGAATTATCCTAGTCAAGCTAACTTTGGCAACTTGGTTTTGAATGTTGTTAATGCATATGCTCCACAAATAGGTCTGGGTGAGGCTACTAAGAGGCAACTTTGGGAAAATCTAGATAGCAGGGTTAGAAGTGTGTCTAACAGTAAGAAGCTTTTCTTGGAAGTCGATTTCAACGGTCATGTTGGTACAACTAGTGGGGTTTCAGAGGGCACATGGGGGGTTTTGGTTATGGTGATAGGAACCAAGAAGAAGATATCTTGAATTTTGCCGTAGCCTATGACCTCATGATAGCAAACACCTTTTTTAGAAAGAGACAATCCCATTTCGTTACCTTTAGCAGTGGTCATCATTCTAGCCAAATCGATTTTGTCCTTATTAGGAGGGAGGACAAACAAACCTGCATAGATTGTAAGGTTATACCTGAAGAGTGTGTTGTCTATCAACATAAGCTGGTAGTCTCCGACTTCCATTTTAAGATACGTATTCCACAGGCTAAGGTCCCTAAAGCCATGAGGACGAAGTAGTGGAAACTCAAAGGGGACGCCTCGCAGACGTTTAAGAAGAGGATGATTGTGGAAGAGATATGGAATGTGGGAGAAGGGAATAGTACGTGGACGAAGATGGCAACTCACATTAAGAATAGTGACCCGAGGACCAATATGCGAACCTAAAGACATTTAGTGGTGGAACGAGGAAGTGCAAAAGGCTATCGAGAAGAAGAATGCTACAGTCACATGCAGCATGATAGGAGCGACGACAACGTGCAGAAGTACAAAGCAGCCAAAACGAATGCAAAAAAGAGGTGAGTGAGGCATGGGGCAAGACCTATGAGGAACTTTATCAGAAGCTAAGTACAAAGAAGGGCGAGAAATATGTCTACAAGATGGCTAAACTTTGAGAAAGGAAGACAAGAAATTTCAACCAAGTCAAATGCATCAAAGACGACACTAATAGACTAGGTGAAAGACGACGAGATCAAGAATAGGTGGATAGATTACATCAATGAGTTGTTCAATAGAGACAATGAGGATAGTATGATTAAACTGGATGAGGATTTTGACGACACCGATATGAGGTTTGAAGAATTCAGGAGTCGAAAATAAAAGAGGCCTCAACAAGGATGAAAGTGGGTAAGGCGTTGAGGCCTGATAACATTCCTATCGATGTGTGGAAATGCCTTAGAGATGTGGTGATCGTTTGGCTAACTAATTTGTTCAATAGCATTTTTCGGTCGAACAAAATACCTAATGAGTGGCGGAGAAACATGTTGGTACCAATTTTCAAAAATAAAGGAGATATTCAAAATTGTACTGATTATAGAGAAATTAAGGTCATGAGCCGCACAATGAAGTTTTGGGAGCAAGTGATTGAGCACCGTTTAAGAAAAGTGACTAGTGTGACGAAAACCAATTTGGATATCTCCAATTGAAGAGAAGGTTATCCAACATCGTTTGAGATGGTTTAGATATCTCCAACGGTGGCCTTTTGAGGCACTGGTACGTAGTGGAATTGTAAGACGTACCAAAAACATAAGAAAAGACAGAGATCGACCAAAACTAACGTGGGAGGAAGCAGTTAAAAGAGACTTGATGGATTGGAATATATTCAACGAGTTAGCTTTAGATAGGAGCGTATAGAAATTAACGAGCCATGTACCGGAACTATGACATAAGAAGAAGATTTAGAGATGATGTTTTAGGCTCTTAGTTCAAATGGACATAGGGCTTAGGATTTTAACCTTATAAGTTCTGTTATAAGGCTCTTATTTCTTTGAATTTATTTCGGACAAAAGTCTTTGCCGTTGTTGTTGATTATGTTGGATGGAAGACAGTTCTTCTGCTGAAGTACCAATTTTCATGTGTAGGAACGCTGTAAATTGTAAAGGTAACATGACTACATGAGAACAAGTGAAAATGAGAACTGGCAATTAATAGCATGCATTAAATGATTTTTTCCCGAAAATAAAAGCTTCGACCATATTTCTGAGTGTGAAGCAAAAACAAAAGTATATACATGCGCAAATTGATTGTAGTAAGGGTAAACAGGACCAGAGACCAGATCTACTGCACAGTTGCATGCAATTACAAAAAAGCTCCAAATTCCTTCAAAAATGCAACCAGCTGCTAGAAGAGATTATGTTTATTCAACTTGCAGGATCGTGATTTTATTTTCTCCAAAACTGAAAGTCAACAGTGGGGAGGAGAGCACAGAAATTGCAGCCCCCATTGGGGAAAGAGCCTGTAAATTTTCCCAATGAACACAATCAAGCAGAATTTATGATACAAAAACCAGTAAGGTAAGGAAGCACAGGGCAACGGCAACTTGAACAGCAAATGCAGCATAGAAGAAATCACAGGTTTTAGAAAGAAGGCTTTAAGGAGAAATCACAGATCAACAACCTATAGATACAACAAAGAAAAATCAAAATAAGAATTGAGGAGATGAAGAAGGCTTCCACCAAAAATGATGAAATTTGAGCAAATGCAGATTGTAAACCACAATCCCATACTCGACTAACAGGAAAAAAAAAAGTACCAAACTTCGGGCAAAAGTTGATATCAGATTTCAGTCTAAACGACTTTGAACAATACCGATTTGGAATAGACGCAATCAAAATCTAAATTTGCTGTCAAAATCATTAATCCGAAGATCCCAATAAACCAGAAGCCATCACAATAGAAGGAAAGATTGCACTTTTGGCAATTCCGCACCGAGCCCAGGAACCAAGTAATGCCCGTCAGGATCAAATTTTGATGCAATTCGAAGCACCCAACGCGAGATCCCAACAGCCACCGACCCCAAATAAACATCTCCCAAAAATCCCCAAGAAATCCCCAGGAAACAAAAGGAATAGGCCAACCAAATAAGGAAAAAGAAAGAATACCTTGCGCGTGCGCAGCGACGACGGCATTCTCCTCTCGCGTCCCGCAGTTGCCCATCTCATGCTCCTCCTCCTCCTCCTCCTGTTCCTTGTGGTGTGGTTCGTGGGGGTCTACTAGGGGTAGGAGAGGTAGCCCAGCCTCTCATTCTTGGCGGGGGCGGGGTGGGCGATGCCTGGCTTCATGCCATGCGCCTCCTCGAGACAAGACGAAGCTGAGCAGGCAGCGAGCTGTGTGCGTTTCCTCTTTCCTGCGGGGAGCAGAGCAGAGCTGTTGTGCTTGTGATTCCTTCCGTCGTGTGGGATGCGTGTGCGTTGTGTTGGTACGTGCGCGTGGGAACCGAACAAGACAGGCAGCTGGGCGAGCAAGCAAAGCCGGCAGGCAGGGAGGCACCAGCAGCGCCATAAACCGTTACTGGAGACGGCGGACAGGGTGGGATGAGGCTGGTAGCGAGAGAATGTGTGAGTACAGGGAAGAAAGTGGAGTAACTTGGTATTTTTCGTTCTGTACGACACAACAATATTAGAAGTAGTTATCGAATATATGTAATATTATTTCTGATTTTCTTTTTGAGCGCGGGACTCCGGCCGGTCAACGCGTACGCAGTCCTGCGCCTTAGCACCCGAGTCATACAGTCCGGGAACACATGATCCCGACAAAACGTCTAAAGCTGTATGTGGTCAACAAGGCTGCTATGGTCGAATACGACAGTGGTCGAGCAAGATAGTGGTCGAAACATCTAGTATTGCATACAACCACGGGCTACTTCTGGTATTGTTGTACTGCACAGAGCCAAAAATGTCCAAAACTCAAGAAAGGGAAAGGTGGAGAGAAGAGAAAGGGTTGGTCTCTATTGTTATTTTACTTTACAACTTTTGATTTTTAGTTTTTAAAAGCTAAAAGCTGAACAGGGTGGCTTTCTAAGGTGATATCTATAAAATATTTATAGGAGTCACTTTAAGAACCGTTTTGAATAACATGAGTGTGTCTTTCTCAATCTTTCTCGCAATCAGATAAAAGACATAGCACTTTTAAACAGGGTCTTCATCGTGGATTGAACTCCCTTGGTTTTTAAATTACAACTTTTGGTGAACACCATAGTGCTGTTTTGCCCCAAAAAAAAGGATGCATTCCTTGCACTTTTCCTTTTGCTTTAATATTCATGCTCTTACTTATCTACCCTGGGTTCATAAGTCCCGCCGGTAAAGTTAGACTCTGTTTTTAACGTCGGTGGGGCGGTAAGCAATGCAATGTGTGAACGTCGGAGAGTGAAAGAGTACAGAAGGGATAGTGGCATTGTGATGATGGATGATTTTACTGAGTGTTACGAAAGGTAAATTTCACTCTAAAATTCACGAAGATAAGCATGGTTCATGCGATGCTCCTACTCACAACAGCTGCATAAATTGTAGAAACAGGCCTGTAACAGTTGACATACTGGATTTGTTTGGAAATTCAGTACCATGTAGTACAAAGTACGAGCCATGCATGAGCAGATGGATCCACCACCTCCCAAAGATTCCTCTTGCTGGGAGGGTTTCTTTCACAAGTGAACTGACAATGCATATATGGATTAGCAGGAAATCAGATAAAAGAGGCGTTTTGCTAGTTTCTGATACAAAATCACTCATTGGATCTCACTGTGATCGAATCTGTTGTCCTGAAATCCTTAGAATTTTAGTTGCACTGGCTTTTCACATTTCTTCAAATATAAGCTTTGTGGGGACGAACACCAAAGCTTTGTTGTCATCAGCATCACAATCTTTTTCAGTTCTTTTTGGTACAGCAACATCGGTTTGATGACTCCGGAGGATGTATTCTTTTCCGTGCCTCCCCTTTTCATGATACAAATTAAGCTGTTGGGCCATGATGTGAATCCATGGTACAACCACTTAAATTCTTGTCTCCAACAGAAATAGAAAAGATGATGTGCTCAAAATGACATATTAAGTGCTTTTTAGTAGCCTTCTCAATCCAGACGCAGAAGAAACATGAACAGGCAAAGAAAAATCGAAGTACCCCAATCCATATGAGAGGAACCGAGTCTTCCATGCTCTATTATCTAATTGCCGATACTTAATTAGCCAGAGCTAGTCTTATCTCATCTGTAATTTGGACAAAATTGAGTTCGTCTTATCGCTAGTCCTCATTTGTAATTTGGGCAAAATCACACTATTCTGACATGAATAATGAGACCTGCAAGCTAGTACTAACAAAAAAAAAAATCAATTTGCCATGAAATAGGAAGAATACAGGAGGTGTTTTAGAAGCAGGAGGACCACAGACAGAGAACGATAAGACGGTGGACATCACGCCACACGGGAGTAGCTGCCTGCCTGCCTGCCGAGTCTACCAGCAGCAGCAGCAGTGGCAAGTGTGTGTCTCTTCTTCTTCCTCCTCTGGCCGTGAAAGATGAGAGGAGAGAGGCCATGAAAGATGATGGGAGCAAGGCCGCAAGCAGAGCTGCATGTGGGTGTCGATGGAGCATCAGACGAAGGTCTCCTAACTCGGAATTAGCAAAAGCTACCGCCACTGCCACCACATTCACAAAGCTGCTGCATTCAGTGCACACTAAACTTTTAGTCCGGGCACAAGATCACACTCCAAAGAAATTTTAGCTGCACCAAAATTTTTGTTAATTTTTTGGATCCGCAAGTTCATGCCGTATAACTGCCCGGCTTAAAATACTAGTGGCGAAAGAAAGTTAGGACGCGGGGCGAAAAGAAATGGTTGCACCGCAGCGACAATTGGTGCCAGGAATCTGCTGCCGTCTCCAATGCAAGAATCCGTCCTTCTACATAGCGCATGTTTAGCAACATTATAAAAAATAAAATATAATTGTAGTAGGTATGGCTCCCGATCCATCCGATCTGTTTAGGGGCTATAAAGCCCAGTAGAATATGTATAATAACATGTATGTTTCTCTGTGGGGTGCATGACTGTGAGGATAGTATTGTAATCATGCCTTATGAGTGTATATATATACGCTCTGAACATGGAGAAAAGACATGAATAGTTCATCCATCACAACTATTCTATTACTCTCCTAGTTTACTATTTGGCCCATAGCCACAACAGTTGACGCCGACTGTGGGGACGACAGGGAGCAAGCCGTGGACTTGAGAACCGATGGCGCCCAAGAAGGCATTGTCAATAGCAAAAAAAAAAAGCGGAGCACGACGGCAGCGGTCGCGAATGCCAGGGCCACAGGTGGTTGGCCGTCCAGCCAACACGGGGGCTAGTGTCGATGACGACGTCGGTGCGGCGAACACCGGCGTCAACATCCGCGCGGATACGATCAACCACCATGAAGACCGACGGGGTGCAGTGGTTGGGCCCGTCGATGGTGTGACGGTCGACCCCATCAGCGGCGGCCGAGTCAGCGTGAGCATCGGCGCCAACACCCACGCGGGTATGCCCAGCGACCCTGGGTCTAGCGCAGGGGCGACCGGTGGCCCTGACGCTCGCATCGGTCTCGTCGCCGGCCGTGAGGCTAATCACCGCCGACGCACCGAATAGCTCCGATGACCTCGTAGCACGCGCCTCCGCTCAAGTGGGCGCGGCCGTCCAAACGATAGAGAGCACTCTGATGGCCTAGATCCCAGCCCCTTTGGCTTTACCCTTACCAAAGCGCGGCCACTGACGGCAAGGTCGAGGGAACGACTTTGGGTTGCTGGATGAGGCAGAATCGACGCCGCCGATCAGCTCCCTAGAGATTTCTCTCGATGGAAGAGGAGAAAGAGGAGAAGGAAGAACTCGAATCGGACCTAGTGCTCAGAAAAGAGCCCTGAGCCAGTTTAAGAAGAGGAGGAGAGAGGCGGCGCCACCAACGGCCAGTGCACAAATTAAATTGTCAGGGAAGGAGGGAATCAAGTCCATGATCTTTGTCTCCCGCTCTGCCACACCCGGACGAGGCTTGCCTCCGTATCTTTTCCCTCTCTCTTACATGTGGGCTAGCATCTCTCTCTTTCTTAGATAAATCCAAAACACATTGAGAAATCCCCAAAATGCCCACAAGTTCAACAGCAGACACATCTAGCGTAGGACGATTGGGCGTAGGGCTGTAAACGAGTCGAGCTCGAGCGAGCTTGGCCTTCCAGGCTCGAGCTCGAGCGAGGCCTAAGCTCGAGTAGGCTTGAGTTTGGCTCGTTGAAGCTCGACAACAATTAAAATAATTTATTATGCACTATTTTTCAATAATAAAAAATTTTTGAGTTCGAGCTTGATTCTAATAAACTCGGTAATAGTCAAAATAGCTCAAACATACATTAATTTTCAACAATAAGAAAAGCTCGAGCTCGAGTTCGGCTCGAGTAAGCTCGGTAAGAGTTAATATTTATCATTATTTAAGCTCGAATCGAGTCTCTCGAACTATTCGAGTTTCGCTCGGTGAAACTCGCGAGCTCGAGATCAAGCTCAAGTTCACCTCGTTGAAATTTCGAGCTGGGCTCAAATCGAACATAGAACGAGTCAAATTTGAATAAATCGTGAACTTTGAGCTTTTTTTACGACCTTAATTAGGCGTACATGATACATTCACCTCAGGGCTGAAACTCCCATAATTAGCCAAAGCATGAAATATCAAGGCTAACCAAAACAGGAAGAAGGTGCTAGCTACTTGTTCCAATCATGTCGGAAGCGGCAAGTTAGAAGCTCACGGGTAGGACGTAGCCATCATGACATGAAACTTGGAGCGCGAATTGATCGATCTGACGCGGCAAATGCAGCATGCATGATGATGATGCTAGTAAAGGCCCCCTAGCCTACACAAGACAACGATCAGGCAGCTCCATGTCTGCAGGCATGCCGAGCCAGAAAAATACCAACCTCGTTCTCATCAGATTACTCGCTGCTGACTGACCCCACCAATAGAATGTCGTCATCTAGTCTAGTGTAGCTAGCTACATTATTTACGCTTTGCATGGGATCGGAAGGAAGAACACAAATTAACCAGCGCGAGATCACCTCCCAGAAAGAGGTGAAGTGGTTTCCGAAACAGAACAAACACTCCGGTCCATCAACGTTCATAGGTAACCGCTACTTCACCATAGCTGCCTTCAGGTCCCTCGTCATGTGAGAAGACGAGCTCCCAATAATAAAAACTAGGGACAGGTGTCACAGTCCAAATCAAAGCCATGCCAAAGTTGGGAAGCAAATCAATGGCCAGAAATTGCTTACAGGAGACCATGCACAAGCAGGCAGCCCCAGCTGCTCGATGTGCCACTATTTGGAGATCACAGGTAGCACATCCCTTTCAATGGCGACAAACGTGTACCAGAGACCAGCAGAGTGCGACCACTTGGCAGCCTACCAGCGTTGGTAGCCGTTTTGTCAAGATTCATCAGTGATTCACAGATCCATATCATACCATCAGATCCCAACGTGTCACCAACCCAAGCCTAAACCATCCAGGTGTACCCTCAGACACAGTCGCAATCACCGACCCACACATACCACACCAGTTAGTCCATGTTCAGCTTAAGATAAAAAAACAAAACTCCACTAAAAATATGAGAAGGGTGCTCACAAATAGTTAATCAACCTAACATTCGTACTGTACCCCTTTTCTGAAAAAATCTATAGATCTCAAAACAACTCAGCCGGTAACTGGTGCCGTGAAGGCTCATGTACAGGGGGAAATAGGGTACTGAAAGTGGATGGAGAAAATGCCTCCAGGCTCTTAACATTGCCTAATTCAGAATCACTGCCTGCCACTATCAAGGTTGCATCTGAAGCTCCTAAGCTAATCAGCAACATGAGAATGATAACAATGAAACAGTAAAATTGTGGATCACCTAACGGTTTCATTTGTGACAAAATGCTAGGATCTTGAAAGATATCTTCAATAGTCCTCATGCAAGATCAGTTTCGTAAGTTACTCTCCATTGACGAAGTTTTTACTCTCATAGTACTTCTTCTCACTAGCTTCCTTCTTCTCATTCCGCTTCTGCACAGAGTGACAACACAGAACAAAAATGAATAAAACCGCAGCAGATCAATGGACCAGAATAAATGAAAACCACACCAACCCCCACAGCAATGAACATGTTGCTGAGCATAGTTATAGCAGGAAATATTGGTCCCAGGGAAACAGACAAATATTTAATGTACATATGCAATGGACTTTACTCAAGCGATAACGCATTATCACAACATCAGTGTATAATTACTCCTGTATGCACATCATTGATATGATGAGGACAAAAGGCAAATCACATTTATGTAGCAGAGAATATGTACTGTACTACATGCTGCATACAGAATACAGAGGACCAAACTCCACCAGGCAATCTGATGTAACACCATGGTAGTTACCTGGTAGGCTTCATGGTTAGCAACTATCCTCCTTATAATAGTACTAGTAGTGATGTCCAAAGGGCTCTCCAGTCTATGGTAAATGCCCATAGCCAATGGAACAGCATATGGATTTGAATCATCCTGGGAGGTGCACAAGTGACAATAATTAATCATCAATGTTAGTATGTTCCAAGAAAAGTACAGCTTAATTACCTTCATAAAGTCCATGTTCTCAGCTATCATTCCATGAACGACTAATGAAATATTAAATGTGGTAATCTGCACAGAAAAAGGAAGTTAGAGAACTCCTGACACACACCACACACACGTAACCTGATGGTCATGACTAAAATTGCACCTAGTGATTTTTAAATGATCCGGATATCAGTACTATGTTCTACAGGTAAAGTCATATAGATCTTGTTTGTGAGCAAAGAGGGCTTGACCCGTTAATCGTTTTACCTTCAATAATATGTAAAGGTTAGGGGCCTTCTACTTGGCTCAGCATTGAGCAATGAAGATAAAGCTGATCCAGTTGAAAAGATGAGGAAACGGATACTGGAAAAGCCAGCTGTTATGGAAGACTTTGGAAACCTGCTCTCTGTCGATTACATGTTTGTCTGTTCTTTTGTGGTAAACTAATTCTCATACAGGCCTATAATCAGTTCTGTAACCTGCAGAGGTAGTACTGTTTCATGTGGGTGTTATTTTGATGTTTTCAGACTTTTGTCATTTTGAATTTGGACATTTGTCAGGCTATGAGTACAGGCCCTGCTCCGTTTATATTATGTGACTTGTAAGAACTCAACTCCAGCTTCCATCAAAGCTAGGTCTAGGCCTTTCTGTCCAACATAAATAGTAATTGTATCATCCAGTTAAATGCACAAAGAGTGGAACTAGGAGTGCTAACAGGCTTACACCTGTTTGGCTATTTCTAATCTGGTTCAAATCTCAACTCTAGACATATATCTAACTTGGCCTAGTTTAGCTAAGCTCAAACCTAGCTTATATCTAATCTGGAACCAAGCCAAGGCCTAACTTGTAGTGAATTTAACTCGGTTATGTAAGTAACACTTAGTCCATATGCAAAGATCCATGGATAAGCACAAGTCAGCCCATATTTAGATTAATAATTAAATGAAAATTAGCACATTTAAAAAGGAATCTATGTCAGGTACAATCCAAATTAATTAAAATTCCGGGGGTCAAAATTAGCATTTTGATTTCCACATGAATTCCAAAGCAAATCCCCGGAAAAACAAAACCTATCTATTCTATACTAAAAGTCGACATGAGTTTTACAGTTGCTAAGAAAAAAGAGAAATAACCTAGAAATTCTTAGAAAAAAGAAAAACGTCCGTCGCTCGATTCAGTGGACCGTTATTTTTGTCAGTAAATGATATAGATTCTAGATAAACCCAATAAATAAAAATAATCCTAAATGGCCCACACTAAAAGCCATGTATGAGAGCAAAAGAAGGATATGGACGTGCAAAATAAATGAGAAAAAGGCACTCGGCAAGAAAAGAAAAAAGACAAGACATATTCTACCTGCACACTCCCCAACAATGCATGTTTTGTAATTTTGAATTTTTTTTTTTTGGCTAGAATCGCCATTGATGTGGTGGATTCTAATTAAAGTTAAACTATATCAATTATTGGGTGTTATCTATCATACAATAAAATGTTAGGATTGTTGATTACATCAGCTAAGAAAAATGAGAAATATTGCAGAAACTCTCTCAAAAATAAAAAAACATCTGGCCCTTAATTTGATGGACCCTAATCATGTTTAGCAATCCATAACCGATAGATGTTACCTGATAAATGAGAATAATTGCTAGAAATTCTCACAAAATAAAAGCATCTAGCTCTTAATTAAGTGGACCCTTCTTATGATTAACAAATCATAACCAATGATTTTTCTTGATCTATGGAAGTATGAATGAAGTTGACTTGCACTGTGATATGCATGCACATATAGTTGAAGAACTCTTGCATGAAATTAAGACGCGAATGCTAGAGATAGAATTGAACTCAAGCAATCAACGCATAGACACGAACTTACTTACAATAGCCATTATAATTTGCATTCTTTTAATTGTATTAATATGGATAAAACTATTATCTCTATTATTAGAGAGGCTGATTAAAAACTAAAGAAAAAGTATTTTATTCCAAAGATAGTCTATATTCTTTGTTTTAACATATACTAGTATACATTAATATCACAAATGAAACCAATTATACAAACATGGAATTAAATCGAATTGATGATGTTCTAAAAATTCTAATATTTGAATTCTTTCATGCAATCTGCAACCTTTTATTTTCCACATGTAGTTTTTTTTATCCATCATATATGTACCGCTAAATCAACTAAATATAATCTAAAAATGATGCATGTGCAACTGTGCGAGCCACCGTGCTAGTTACTAATAATAGTTGCATCAAGTAGTCCTACAATTATATAATGCCATGGTTCATAGTAGAATAGGCAACTCACCATGTCTTTTGAAACGTCCCAGGGAGCACCAATGATCACTTCATCAACATAACGGCAAGCCAAAACACTCAAACTTCGCTCATGGATATTCATGATTGGGCGATGTGGTCCTCGAGTTGAACTGGATAATATAGTAAATACCAACAGAAAAATGTAGAATGTTATGTAGGGATTGAGTAGAGACGTTATGCTTCAACATAAATTCACTCTTGACTACAAACTAAGACTGTTGCCACAACCGAATAACTGTATAAGCATTGCAACTTGTAAATGATTAAAAGAGGGAAGAAAGAAGATGCAACCATCATATTATGGTTATTACCTTATGGTCTGATCTGTGTGAATACCCACAAGCAAGAAATCTCCAAGCCCTCGAGCAAGTCGCAATATCTACATAGGTAGAAGAAACTATAAATACACCAAAAGTCTGAAACTCTATGTTTTGGAGAGTTACATACTTACATTCAGTTTGTTCCCTTCAATAAGAACTGAAAAAAAAAAACAAAAGTACAGCCAACATGTGCGTCCGCATGCTGAGAAAGATGATATGGTTTTTCTCCGGTCTTTTTGTTGTTGTTGTAGTTGTGGTGTGTGTGTGTGTGTGTGTGTGTGTGTGTGTGTGGGGGGTTGCCATTTACCTCAACATGTCCTGCATGAAACAGATCAAATGCACCATCTATGTAAACTACCCGAGAATGTGGTCCTGGGCCCTGCATTGGGAAAGCTTACAGTCAACAGAAAAAACATGTGGTCATATTCCAATTTTAAGTTGAGAAAGAACTGGTAGTTTTATCTAGTAGAATAACATCAATTATCACCAGTTTCCAATAAATGAAACTATATACAACTAAATTTTATGTTTACGAAATGAATAGTTTATCTTACAAAATATGAATTATTCAGATAATTAAAGGATATATGAACTTTTATTGTTTGTGACACCTCTAAACTTGTCTAAGTCATGATATAATCCATTTGTTGCAGGCGCACTCAACCGGCAAAAAAATGGCAGTAAACTAATTGATGGAGCACAACTAAACAGTTAATCATGCACTCTTTGCTCTCTCAAGAAAAAAATCTCTATTATGCTTGTTTATATTGTCAACTCAAGCCCTCATTCATGACTAGTAAGTACATCAACATTAAAAACATGATATTTCAAGAAAAAAGAAACATTTGTCAGTAGAAGTTTTTATCTGCAGCTCACAAACGATCTGGGTAAAATCTGTATAGTTTTGAGTTACAAGAGGAATTCAAGGTAGACAGTCTCACTCTCACCACAAAGGAACTGCCTTTTCCATAGAGATCAGATTAACATAAGTGTAGCCACCTAGAACTAGTTCTAATATCAAGACTAGGTGCTAAACCATGTTGCAGAGCCTCATGGAATATTCATTAACCAGAAGTAAATGATATATTGATGCATGAGAAACTGTAGAAGTCATACCCTGCTATTTGAGAACTGAACTATTCGCCGAGATGTAGGAAGAAAATGAGATATTCTAGTTCCACTTCCAGATCCACTATCATCAATTTTCTGACCATGCCCATGACTGAACTGCCTTTGTAGTGAAGAGTGGTTGTGACTATCAGAAGCTGATCTCTCTCTAACACAAAGAAGCATTCTTCCTGCCATGAAGAAATATGAGCTCAAGATGAGTAAAATCTTTTCATCGCCATAAGCAGCTTCTTTACTAGAAATAACCAATTCATTGGTTCCCAAAAAGTCAACATAAATTGTGTTCCATACCATCCTAGCCCATAAATGTATATAACAGCAAATTTATGGTGCACGTGGTGGTGGGAAAAATAAAAACAGAGTGACTCTTGGGGACAGCTTATCCCTTGATCATCTGTTAATACGACACTAGAGTCAAATGCCTTCTTAAAGTGGAGCATCAGTGTTAGAGTTTAGAATCTATCTCTAGCTTATCTCTTCCCCTGTTTAGGAGATCCCCTTCTATCTCTAGAGTCCAGGCGGTTAAGTATATCCCGCCGCGCATACACCTAATCTCCCAGATCTCCTACCCGATCTCTGTTTCTATAAATCGGTTAGAGATATCCCTGGGAGATGGGTATATATATTGTACCCCTGTTATTGAGTACTATACAAGAAATATATGCGCTATCATGGTATCAGAGGCCGTCCCGATCCCGTGACGACCTCGCTTCCGCTAAACCCACCCGCCTGCGCCGCCTCCCTGGTGCCGCGACGCCATGCCTTCTGAGGATTCTCCGCTCGCATCCACCGCCGAAGAAGCGGCTGCACAGGAGAAGACCCGCCAGGATCTGGTCGCCGCCGCCCATATAGCCGGCCAGGCAGCCGCCGCTGCTCAGGATCGAGTCCGCACCGCCCAGGACGTCCTCGCCAAGGAACGCCGCCGCCGCGCGCGCCATCGCTGGTGTGTACCGCCGACCGCCAAGACGCCCGTCACGGCAGCACCATCTCCTTCTTCAACCGTGCCTCGGTTGCCCCCTGGTGCTGTCCCAATTGCCCCGGTGGTTAACCATCACCGTATGGCCACCCGCGGCAAGTCTGGTTTTCGACTGCCCGCCGCATTCAGTGCCACGGCCCTCTCGCCTATTCCGAAGACCTATCGCAGCGCCCTCGCCGATCCTCATTGGCGACGCGCGATGGAAGAGGAATACGACGCCTTGATCTCCAACAACACGTGGAATCTCGTCCCGCGTCCTTCCGGCGCAAACATTGTCACCGGCAAGTGGATTTTTCGACACAAATTCCATGCAAATGGTTCCCTCGACAGATACAAGGCCCGTTGGGTCCTCCGTGGCTTCACTCAGCGCCCCGGTGTGGATTATGACGAGACTTTCAGTCCAGTGGTCAAGCCTGCGACTGTTCGTACAGTTCTGTCCCTGGCGATCTCCCAACACTGGCCAGTTCACCAGCTCGACGTCAAGAATGCCTTCTTACATGGCACTCTCACTGAAACAGTATACTGCTCACAGCCGACTGGTTTTATTGATTCTGCCCAACCAAATGCTGTTTGTCATCTGAATAAATCACTTTATGGACTGAAGCAAGCGCCCCGTGCCTGGTATAGTCGGTTTGCTGCATACTTACTATCTTTGGGTTTCATTGAGGCCAAGTCTGACACTTCCTTGTTCATCTATCGCAAAGGGACGGACAAGGCATACTTATTGCTATATGTGGACGACATTGTTCTCACTGCCTCCAGCAAAAATCTCCTTCGTCACATAATCATTGCACTTCAGAAGGAATTCTCCATGAAGGATCTCGGTGTCCTCCACCACTTCCTCGGTGTGGCTGTACAACAACGCTCCGAGGGTCTCTTTCTTTCTCAACAGCAATACACTCTGGATGTCATTGAGCGAGCCGGCATGACCAGCTGCAAACCATGCAGTACCCCCGTCGACACTCATGCAAAGGTCTCCTCCACAGTCGGTACACCTGTCAGCGACCCTACTCAGTATCGCAGTCTGGTTGGCGCCTTGCAGTACCTCACCTTTACTCGGCCCGATATCTCGTATGCTGTTCAGCAAGTTTGTCTCCACATGCATGATCCTCGTGACATTCACCTCTCTGCAGTCAAACGCATCCTGCGCTATCTGCAAGGTACACTTGATCATGGCCTTCTTCTGCGCCCGTCAACACCCTCTGCTCTGCTCGTCTACACCGATGCCGATTGGTAATTACCGTCCGGATACACGCAAGTCTACTTCAGGCTATGCTGTGTTCCTAGGAGACAACCTGGTTTCATGGTCCTCCAAGCGGCAAAACACGGTGTCCCGATCCAAAGGTAGAAGTCGAATACGGGTCAATTGTTGCCAATGGCGTGGCCGAGGCCTGCTGGATTCGGCAGTTGCTACAGGAACTTCAGAGTCCCCTGACAAAGAGCACCTTGGTATATTGTGATAATGTTAGTGCTGTCTACTTATCAACAAACCCTGTACAACACCAGCGAACGAAGCATGTCGAGATCGATCTCCACTTCGTCCGTGAACGTGTTGCTATTGGAGATGTTCGCGTTCTCCATGTCCCAACGACATCCCAGTTCGCCGACATCTTCACCAAAGGACTTCCCACTGCAGTTTTTTGTGAGTTTCGCTCCAGTCTTAACGTCTGTCCTATGGACGTTCCGACTTCCTGGGGTGTTAGAGTTTAGAATCTATCTCTAGCTTATCTCTTCCCCTGTTTAGGAGATCCCCTTCTATCTCTAGAGTCCAGGCGGTTAAGTATATCCCGCGCAAGATACACCTAATCTCCGGATCTCCTACCCGATCTCTGTTTCTATAAATCGGTTAGAGATATCCCTGGGAGATGGGTATATATATTGTACCCCTGTTATTGAGTACTATACAAGAAATATATGCGCTATCAATCAGGAAAAAAAATCAGGTAAGAAAATTTAGTGAACAGTAGGCTGTCAACAAATAGGTTTCCAGTTGACCTAGAATCAATTGAAATATTGGAGACCACTATGAGATTTGGCCATCAAAGATAACTTGCAACTCAGAACTGGAGCCCAGATATTCCCTTACTGTAGAAGTTTCAGAGTTCAAATTCGTTATGGCAAAGCAAACTTTAACATTTTTTTTTTAAAAAAAGAGAAAGCTAAGGCAGAATCAATACCAACAATGTCTGTTGTTGACACTCCCTCAGTTCTTTTAATCTGCTTATATCGGCCAGCCTTTTTGGCAAGGGCATATGCGTCAGTACCATCAGGGAGCAGGCAAGGATCATCACCATGGATAATGTAATCTATATTATACTCATTAAATAGCTTGTTCATGAAATCTTCAGTTATGGCATATGGTGCATCTGGAATGATATCGTCCACCCATTTCACAGCACGAACCATTATCATCCTGTATTACCCAGAAAAGGGAAAATTAGAAATAAGAAGTTTATTCTACACATAATAGAAATTAGGGAGTGACAACCTAATGCATCCAAAGAAACAAAAGCAAAACACCAAAGAAATGCCTAAAATCCCATACAGCCTAGGATCACATGTAAGGTTCATAATACAATTTTTTTAAAAAAGAGAAAATACAACTGATCGGTTAAGATTCATCCATTTTCTATAAGCACAAATGTAAAACACAGCAATCAACTTACTTGATCAACGAGTTACCATAAACATTTATGCTGTTACCCCTAAACTACGTTTATGGGAATATCAGGCCCTGTCAACACTAACTGCCACCAGAGCACATAAACCCCCTGAACTGTTCCCAATTTATGCAGATTGTAGATATAGATTACAACAACAACAAGAAAGTCTTTTGTCCCAAACAAGTTGGGGTAGGCTAGGAATGAAACCATCTCAATGTCAAAGACATGAGAACCTTAAAATAAAACCTACAATGCTAAAACCATAAGTCGTACATCTTGCTATCTGAGCTGAGAGCCTAAAACACTGCCTCTAACTTTCTTATGGTTTCAGTACGTGGATCGCTAACTTCCATGCGCTTCTATCCAAAACTAATTCTTTATATACATTCTAATCCCTCAAATATCTTTTAACTGCTTCCTCCACGTTAGTCTTGGTCGACCACTGCCTCTTCTTACCTTTTCAGTACATATTAACATTCCACTATGTACCGGTGTCTTAGGAAGTCTCCGTTGGAGATGTCCAAACTATCTCAAGCAATGTTGGACAAGATTCTCTTCAATTGCAGAAAAAAATTACTTTGACAAAATTCTATAAAGCTAGCAGATATGCAAGCATTTTTTTAAACAGTAATTTGTGCAGCAAGCATTGTTTTAAAAGTAGTTTGTGCAGTAACTCCTGACAGCAAAACTTTCTTCACTCATCTTGTTTTCAGAAGAAGGAAAAACAAGCAGCAAACAACTACAGAGATAGCATTAATCACCATTAAATCATTACTGTAATAATTTCTGATGCAGCAAGAAGGGGGAGGCATCGGTCTTGTAATTACCAATCAGCCGAGCAGAGGTGAGGTTATTACACAGACCGAAGGAAATCCGGGCCAGAACCACTCGTGCAAGTTTCCTAGCATGTGGCTTTTCCATGATAACTTCTTTGGATTTGTGTGAACAAATGGACCAATCACTTAGTGGTTAGTGCCTCCAGCACGAGTGAACCTTTCCAGAACTATTTAGTACTTAGCGCCATTATCACAGCCCAGATCCAGCCAGGCTATCTACTGACCAAAACCCATTTAATTCAAAAAAAAAAAAACTAAATGAGCAATTCAAATCACTCATGCCATACAACCGCATCAATAGTAGCTCCAGTAACCATAACTCGCAGCTAATTTTTCTGTGGCTACTAATCATGGAATGAAACAGTGCTAAAATTTTAAGGTACTGCTCTGATTCAGCTCGTACAAGTCCGGAAACATAAAAACAGCAACACACTGTTATGAGAAAAATGCAACTGCTCTATGCAGCAGCACCTCAACTAACACATTTAAGTCACACAATGACACCAAAAGTTGGTCCTGAGTCTTGACAGTGAGCAACAACCACAAGTGTTCACCAGCAATTTCTATTGTCCGAATAGAATTAAAGCGAGACCAACAACAAGTATCTACCGAACGTTAAAAAAGTTAATTCTATTTTCATTGGAACAAAATCATACATCACGCAAGCACACGCTAGAATAATTTTTTTAAAAAAATCACAAGCTAGAATTACGTACGGAAACTAGAAACCCATCACATACGAGAGATGAAAAAGTGGTAAAGCGAGGTTGAAGGGATTGGGAAATGACCTCTCGTGGAGAGGCGTGACCGGTGGACCCTTGTTGGCCTTGATCTCGTCGTCGCTGATAACGCCGACGATGAGCTCGTCCCCGAGGGCGCGCGCCTGGCGCAGCGCGTTGCAGTGGCCGTAGTGCATCATGTCGAAGCAGCCATCCATGTAAACGCGCACGGGGCGGCGGCGGAACCGCCGCCGCAGCGCATCGACAGGTGGGAGGCTTGGAATGGCCATTGGGCCGCTGAGGTGGAGAGCTACCACGGACGCGCCCAGCACGATGCCGCCGATGACGCACGCCGACACCAGCTTGGCGCTGCAGCCGCTGCTCCCCGGCTCCATAGAGATAGAGGAGTGTGAGAAACAAAGAGAGAGCGTTGGTGGTGCGTGCAGGTGGCGTGGGATCTAGGGTTAGGGATTGGGGTGTGCCATGGAAGGGGAGGGAGAGGAGAGGCGAACGCTCTGGGCTCTGCTTGCTTAAATTTGGGAGTTTTTGCCAAATCTGGGAAGTCTCCGAGGCTAAACCGTTTTTCCCTTTCAGAAATACGATTTCCAAGCTCGGATGCGTACTTAAGCCACTCCGCCACCACCCCTATTCTTGCTGTGCCACCGTTCGCTCCTGCACTTGCTGTCTCGCTCATCCATCATCTTCGCTCGCGCCAATGCTACACCAACACCACGCCACCTCATCCCACCACCTCGCGGCATTAAACATCGTCCTGCCAGTGCTGTCGACCCACATCACCAACTACTCGACACGCAACGCAGCGACCCTACTCACCCGCGCCACCTTTCACGTCCAAGCTAGTGAAAGGCAACGCCTTTCCTGCCGCCAACGCACTCGCTAGCTCCACCACTATAGCACGAAAACCGCACAGCCGTCCGCACTGTCCTAGACACGCGTTGAGCCCGTCTCAACGCCGTCCCTATTGCCACCACCTTCGTCGCCCTTAAAGCTGAGCCAAGCAACCAATTCGGTTTCATTTTGTACCTTCATACACCCACATCCACCTCTTTTTCCTAACTCTGACTGCACCGCGCCACCGAGGCCGACGCCCGAATTCCCACCGGTGAGCCCAACTTCTATTCCTCACCCCCATCTGTATTTTCTTCAAATTACCCGCGCCCTTTTCTTCAAAGTGTGTGGAATTATCCACGCAATTGTCTCATTGTATTATTAGAAAAGTTAAAATCAATGTTTGCATAACTAGCGGAATTACCCACTTAACTACGTAGCTAGATATTGTGATATATTATATTTGTTATATAAATCTAATACATTTTAAAAAAATAGTGGTATTTGGTATACAACTGTAACACTTGTAAAAAGTTTGTTTATGTGGTATAGTAGAGGTGGGTGTAATTATACCCAGGTGTAAAAGGTATTTTTCCTATATATATATGGGGCACCGAACCTCCCTATCTTTGAATTGCTTTTAGATGCGTGCTGGTGCAATAGTATATATTATATCATACATGCTAAATCAATCATAGATGGAAAGTCTCAATCACACTAGCACGTGTCTACAAGCAATCCAAAGGCAAGGAGACTTGGTGTTCAGACATCATGATGCCATGTTATATATATATATATATATATATGTGTGTGTGTGTGTGTATATATATATATATATATATATATATATATATATATGTGTGTGTGTGTGTATATATATATATATATATATATATATATATATATATATATATGTGTGTGTATATATATATATATATGATTAATCTACACTTATTATAATCTAGTCCTACCGAAATAAATAGTGTAGATCTTCTTCTTTTCTCTTGAATAATGAGATAATTCCTAGAATTTTTGTTTTTCTGATGTAAAGATTATTGTGGGATTTTTTTAGACCTTTGAAACAAAGGAGATAACTTGAATATCAGTGATTATTTATAAATATATAGATCACGGTGGAGTATTAAAAATGAAAATCGATCTAGGTGACTAAAGAACACAGAATCCAACACAGTGGTCAAGGTTCTTTTCTCAAGTATGATATTTTAACACAGTGTTCAAGGAGTAGCGTTCTTTAGATATTACCATATCGCACAAGCTGGATAACGCTACCGAAAGCCGATTTGGCCATTTGCATGTGCTTTATTGGGTGTATTTTTTGTCCGTGTCCGTTTGGTTTCTACTTTTAGTTTTTAATTTCTTCAAAAGGTAAAAAACTAAATGTCAAAACATAAATAGTCTATTAAAATGGATTATCTAAATGGCTTACCGAACTCAAAACCGTGTACACCATTCACGTCGACGTCTCTGCTGTCCGTTGCCGTGTCAAAAAACATAGATAAAAATCATCAGCTATAACTAAAAGCTATCAGTGACTGTCCAAAAAAAAAACACCCTGGTAATCAGTTGTATTGTGTGCCAGGGTACACTATCAACTCATAGTCCAGAGAGGCTAACAGCATGCAATAAACTAGTGAAAGGAAGTCTGCTACAACAACCTGAATTTACGACATGTTATACATGCACAAAGCAGGATGCCAGCGAAATACAGAGGTTGCAAGGCCAGACTTTTCTTCAAACTGCAGCTTAGACCTAAAGTGCCATCTCTGCCTGAAGTTTGGACAGTTCTGCCAAACCATGGGTGGTTGTAGCAGATGCTGATGGTTCCACGGATATCCTCGCCGGTGGTTCAGGCAACTCTTGGTCGAGCTCTTCCTCCTCGAGACCTTCCAGCTCTGCTTCTAGCTCATCCTGCTTAAAAAAAAAGGAAAGAAACTGCATCATGCATCTTGTAAAAATTGACAACGTGTGTAACTGTATCAAAGTAACTCCCACCAGGCCGCCTCTCCAATTTTTCACTTCATGCACGTTTACATCTTTGAAGCTACAGCAAAAGAACTAGACTTGTTTCTTATGCAATTTTCACTATACATTGAGTGCAGTGGAGTAGTGACTATCCTATTATTGTCTTCGTGACATGCACTGACTTCACTAAATTGTTTCCAGTTTGGGCTTTATGAGTTTGCGCATTTGTTAATTGGTGCAAAGGGAACAGAACCAACACCTCATCAAAATCAGCAGAAGCACTGATTGGCGTTGCCAATGCTTCCTGTATCTGTCTCATATTTTCTGTTTGTTCATTCGCCTCTTCAATCGCATTTTCAATGTCATCAATACTCCTGCAGAAGAATTACCATGGTCAGTTCATTCAAGGACACGTTATTAGCATTTTACTTCCAAGTTCCAACTGATGTGCTGCATGCCAACATCTAAGCCTCATAGCTCACTCATGTATGCATTGAATGGACATGCTGATGAGTAAACACTACATATACTGTAACTATATAGTCTAAATGAAAGCCTTTAATACATGAGATCTAGTTAAGCTCGGAAGGATAACAAACACAAGAACAAAAAGGAAACCAATAAACAAAGTAACAAACCTGAGCTAGCTTGGACAGAAATGTCAAATTGAGGATAAACTTTCATTTTGTAATAGAAACGGTTGATTGGAGTCCTTAAGGCATTGAAATCTGGCAGCTTCATATGCCATTGCAATGGAAAGAAGAGGGGAAATGGAATCTTACAGTGATTGTTGGATAGCTTTGACAGCAGATGATCCAGAGCGCAAAGCATCAACAGTGTCAGTAGTTGCCTTCGCACTTTCAAGCATTATAATCTACAAAAAAAAATAATTTCCTACCAATTTTTATTGTAATCTTTTAGAATTTCAGAAATTGCGATCAAGATTCAAGATCGAAAATACTTCTATATATTTCGTCACCTGATCATGAACTCGCAATTGAAAATTTGCTAGCTGCTCAATTTGTGTTTCGTACAACTTCTTTTTCTTTAAACACTGAATTGCAGCTGCAACAAACAAGAAGCTATTTCTCATGTAAGTTACAAAAGCATCACAAGCTTAAGAAACATTATTTTTTTCCCAGCATTAAATAACCAATAGTTAAGCATGGTGTCTAGACATGCAAGCTCACTAACTTTTAGTGTTTCCTTCTTTGTCTTACACATTGGTTGATGGATTCTGTGCAAGACATGACCATGAAGGTTGTTTTTTGACAAAAACAAAATGGGGGCACAGATATTGTTCTTTACAAGCCTTCCAGCTGCAAAGCTCTTGAACATTGACATATATGCATAACTAAATTCTCATAAGATTGTAACAGAAGTTTATAAACATACAGATGAAGTTTCTTGAAAGAAAGGCATGCTTACCGTTCTTGTTCTTTGCTTTTGTATAATCCTTAGCCTTTTCTACTTCTGCAGAAGACTTTTTCTGAAGAAAACACTCTTTCTTCTCCAGCACTTCTAGAGTCTAAACATACAAATAGTATTAAAAACACCCACTGTGAATCGTAATTATAAGACTCCTACAGCTGATACATTACTGCTGAGAAAACACAAACACAGAAAATAAAGATCAAGAATTGGAAAGACAAACAAAAGAATTACGGCAGAAAAAGGGATGAAATACCTCATGTAGACGATCCAAAGTGGGGAGGGCAGAAGAGGCAGCCTCCTTCTTCTTCTTGCTCTTAGGCATTGATAGCAGTTTCTTCAGCATCTTCTTGTCACACCCTCTTCTTGATTCTCACGCTGGGATGATGATGGCCTGTGTATGAAGGAGTAGGTGGATGATAAACGGGAATAGCCTTTCCAATAGTAGTTGTTAGATCTATCGGATGAGTAGAAGAATAAAGGTTAGTTGTATTGATCTCAGCCCAAAGGGCTATATATAGAGTACATAGGACACAAGACTAAACCCTAAAAAATAGGAAATACCACAAGTACCTTTATATCCTTAACCCCCCTCAAATGCAAAGCGTATGCAATAGCATCTCATTTGAAATGATTTGACACCAAAATAGGAAAAATTCAAAGTCAGACTCCTTGAGAATAATACCCTTATATCCTTAACGGTGGTGAGGATCAAGAGGGGAAGTGAGGGAAAAGGTGGTTAGTCAGACTCCTTGAGAATAAAAGGAAGAAAAGGCATGGACAGCTATTAGCATGTGATGGAAGATAGAGCAGGACTCTCTGCTTTGAAAAAGAAAGAAGGCCAATTTCAATGAGATCACCATCTTAAGATACATGCCCCATGTTTGACAGTTTGCCTACTTGTGACCACTTTTTGTTAAATGGGTGCCTACTTTGGAAAATATATTTTCAAGGATAAAATCAAGTTTTGTTGATACAAGTATAAAACATTGACATTATCAACTTATTTTTTTAAAAAAATATTATGGTGCCTGTTTATGTGTTAAAAACATGTATCTTACTTTAAAGAGTACTGCAGACGAGATGGAGCGAGGTGTATGTCAAGACTCAAGAGAGAACCTCAAATTCTCTGTAGTTTTTATCTATAAAATTTTACCGAACAAAATTCATGTACAGAACACTGGAAATACCTTTTCCCCCTAAAAAAAATTCCTTTCAATGTGACAATTCTACCGGCCGCGTGAGATTTTTATTGATGACACAAACAACACTTTCAACAAAACAAAAATCTGTAGCAGGTATGTGGATTAGGTCTGCCTTGCAACCTATATATTTTGGCAACTTACTGCGCTCACCATTTATATGGTTAGTTGACACTAGGTACATAGCTCTTGGCAACAGTGTGCACCTCTATGAATCCTACACCATATCACTTCAAGCTTCTTACTTGAGACGAAGTAATGAGATAAATTAAATCATCTTCTCTTGTTTTTTCAGGAGCAGTAGTTGAGCTGCCGTTTTTTTATGTGAGTGATGATGAAAGCCTGCAAATTGCCATATCACCTATGTTGGCTTTTTACTAATGGATGAAGTGCAGCTTGCAAAATTTGTCGTACAACTAAAAGCAACATAAAGGGGGTAAATCCTTATTCCATGTTTTCGCTCTTAAAGGATCCAACTTTTGCAAAAGGGGTTACAGATACAAACCCTTTGAAATCCCCCTTCTCTCTTTGTTCTTTAACTGCAAACTCACTTTAGCTCCCACCTTTTTCACTTTAACTGCACGATTCCCTCTACCACCGTAATCAGTTCTTCCCTACAAGGCTATAACAGCACAGAGCAGTGCTGCCATGAAATCTGGTCAGAATCATGACCGTGTAAAGCTATAGATGCACTGCAAATACATACATGCGGCTAGAAAATTCCCCACTCACCTGAAGAACGAAAGCTACAAATCTTCACGAGCTCCAGAACAGAGAAATGCCCGCAAGATGCAAGAGCAAAGATGAAACGGTTTGCATAGCCTCACTAGCTATACATACAATCGAGGCATCTCCCAAACTAATATGCAAGAACTAATGGGGAAAAAACTCGCTACCCCCACACCAACCTTAGCGACGCATTGACGCCACCGAGCCGTGCAGCCGCACCAGAATTCGCCTGCCTGCGAAAGTGCGAGCGCCCAGCAGCTCCGCGCAGTGGTGGAAGTACCCGTGGATTCTGGAAGGAAGCAACTGCTTCCGGTCGGTGACGCTGGCTGAAGAAGAAGTGCTGTGTCTGTCTGTGGGCGGCCGGAACCATGGTGATGGTGGAGACGGACGGACGGACGCTCCAGATCACTGCCACCGGATGAATCAGACGGCCCAAAACTGCCGAGGAGAATGCCCGTGTGGGCTATGGGCCAGAAATAAAGCCCGCCGTCTCCGGCGCCGGCCTCCGCATCTTCTGGTTCGCCGGGCCGCCGCTCCTCCCTCCCACCGTTCCTCGTCGGCGCCACGTCGCCCTCAGCGTCGACGGCTCCCGCCAGAAAAAGGGTCACTTCATCAACAGCCTCCCCTTCCCCATCTTCCTGAACAGCAGCGAGGCCCGCCAAGGCCACGACGACCTGCGTAGGTCGTTCCGGTGGTTCGGGTTAATGACATCCGGGTCAGCGACAAGGTGGCGCAGTACAGTCATGGAGCGTTGTTAGACCATGTGATAAACAAGGTGACGCAGTACAGTCATGGAGCGTTGTTAGACCATGTGATAATGGAGTATCTAGTGATGATAAATAATTGATACTTAAATTTCATTGAAATTTACGTTTATAAAAGATCTGGTCGATGCGCTTGTGTTGCTGGAGTTTTCAGGGCAGTATTACAACCACGGTAGTCGCTCAAGGCAGATCGACCACAGCGGTTGCTCAAGGCAGATCGACCACGGCAGTCGCTCAATGCATGTCGACTATGGCTTTTCGATCACGTTTGATAGTCAGTGGTCCGAATAGCCTTGTATTGTTGATCCGAACAGCTCTGTACTGGGTGGTCTGAATGGCTTTGTCCGATCAGCAGACTTCGACCATGTCAAGCTTTGACCACGTATTCGACTATGGTATTTCAATCATGTCCGATTTCGATCACGTCCAACTTCGACCACGTTAAACTTCGACTATATTCGACTACGACCACGTCTGGGTTCGACCACGGCATCCTTCGACTAAGATAATCAGTAATCTTCGACCTCGACTAAGGTCGGTGGTTTTAGGCTTTGTGATTGGTAGTCGTCGACTTTTGCTGTCGAAAGTCGAAGACTTTGTGATCGGTTGTGGTAGGCTTCATGATTTGTACTCGTAGACTTCATAGCCGGTACAAGTGCTTTAACTCTTGTTATCTTCAAGTACTTCGAGTACTCATGTTAGGCTAGCGGTAGGACTGACTGGTGGTGATCGGTGAACAGTACTTGAAGAATGTGGTACTCGTAAGATGGAAGTACTCAGTAGTGAGATGGTTGTGGCACTTGGTAGTCGGAAGGACTCGATACTCAATAGTCGTGGTTTTCGCGATCGTGATCAGCGATCGGTTGTTAGAGACTTGTTGTATGTGATTGGTACTCGTGGATGTTAGTATGTGCGGTACTTGGTGATTAATGGTGCAGTGAATGGTTCAAAATCAGTAGTCGTGGACTTAGCGATCTTGTGCTTTAGTCGTAGCGATCGGTACTCAGTAGTCAGTACTTGATGGCTCTATGGAGAAGCTACAGGCGATGCGGTCCAAGAGGCTTCGACACGAGTGGTGATGATGCGTGGAGGAAATACGGGAGGTGCGATCTTGGAGGCTTCGACACGTGATATTGATGCGGTCTACAACACAATTATATATATAGTCATTCCGGTGGTTCGGGTTAATGCATCCGGGTCAGCAACAAGGTGGCGCAGTACAGTCATGGAGCGTTGTTTGACCATATGTGATAATCAAGTATTTAGTGATGATAAATAATTAATATTTGAATTTTATTAAAATTTACGTTTATAAAAATTCTGATCGATACGTTCGTGTTGCTGGAGTTTTCAGGGCAGCGTTACAACCACGACAGTCGCTCAAGGCAGATCGACCACTGCGGTTGCTCAAGCCATGTCAACTATGGCTTTTTGATCACGACTGGCTTTGACCATGTTTGGTAGTCGGTGGTCTGAACGGCCTTGTATCGTTGGTCCGAACAGCTCTGTACTGAGTGGTCCAAACGGCTTTGTCCGATCAGCAGACTTCGACCATGTCAGGCTTTGACCACGTATTCGACTATGGTATTTCGATCATGTCCGACTTCGATCACGTCCAACTTCGACCACGTCAGACTTCGACCATGTTCGACTACGACCACGTCGGGTTTCGACCACGACAGCCTTCGACTAAGGTAATCGGTAATCTTCGATCTCGACCAGTGAACTGGTCGTAACTACAGAACTTTTCGATGGTCGTAGTTACAGTACTCTTCCATGGTCGATGGTCATTGAGCGAGATTGCCTCGTGGCCTGGAGTAAACCCCGTCAGGTAGGGGAATTCTGGGTTATAACTGTCCTCGGCCTGATCTATTCCCTGCGAAAATACGGGCGAACGCAAAGAGTGAGAGAACAAAAGTTTTAAAGAACAGAGGAAAGGCAAATTAAACCAAAACCTAGCTAGCAAGCTGGTTGCTAATGAGCAATATATATATAAAAAGGCTAGTCCCAAGACATACAAGATCGTCTAATGTAACTTGATCAGTACGTATTGTGTGATATGTAGATCTAAACAAGAAGAAACAGACATGCATGCCAAGCATATACGTACATATACATGGATACATGCATGCAGGTACACAATGCAAGATATTCATATCAAAGGAAGTGCTATACAAAGAGAAGGGTTATCAAGGTGGTAGTACCGAAAAATCTTGCTACTGTTTACTTTGTAGAAATGATAATTTAAGCACACCATCTCAAAACAAAAAAGTAAATAGATAATTTATATTATCAGCCATGTGGAGCAAAATATAATGGAGCTTCTACTCCTGTATATACATCCGGTTTATTTCATGGCACAGACTGATCGTCCTGGTTCTCGTGACGCGAGTTCCCATTGGATCCTTAGCTTTTTGCAGCTCTCGAGTCAAAAGGCTCCCATGCATCCATCTCTCCAAACCCCAAGCTCGATGATGATGATGCCATTATAGTACTGACCTAGCTAGCTAAACAACTAATGTTTCTTTCCAGCCATCAACTGCCTGACAACAAGCGTCAACAGCCTCCCCGGCCGGGGCCTTGCTCCACCGTACGTACCAGGCGCGACAGTATACAACACAAATATATATATATATATATATATATATATATATATATATATATATATATATATATATATATACTATCGGTGTAATTACACCCTATGTCATAGCTCACAACGTAGGGAGTATCTCCTGTAACGGAGTATATGTACGTGTAGTATACGAGTATTTAAGATCATTTAGGTGGTATGCACAATTTTTCAGAGGTGGTATGTATATTTTTTCGACATACTCCTTTTTACATGCGTATACGTAGATATTTACAAAATACGCTAAAAACTATGATTTCTCTTATAATTTTTTTGTGTAGTTCACATTAAAGTAATTTATAATTAGTATACGAGTATACCTAAAGTGATAAAGGAGTATGTCAAGTTTGTTTAAGTGGTATATTAGAGGTGGATGTAATTGCACCCAAGTGTAAAATGTATTATATATATATAGTATAAATAACAGGGGCACTATGATGCCCAGGCTCTATGATTGATATTTTTCATCCATGATTGATTCATCATACTAAACCAATAACTTCCTTTCCAAATTTAGATAACTGCCTGTGTTGTAACATCTAGTATTAGACTTTTTGTAGTAGTGTATAGTGTGACAGTTTGCATACAATATGTGTGGGGTTATTTTAGGCTTGGCTTTTGACTTTCGGCTTAAAATTTTGGATTATAGATGTTCGTAACAGAGAGTACAGAGAGATACTTACGTATGATTTTAACTAATATAGATAAAATTTAGACAATATCTGCTACAATCAACTTGTAAATTTTATTTTTATTTAAAAACTAGTTAGTATAAAAAATAAACCATAGACCCAAAAAGTCCACCCATACATACATCTGCGTACGCCATAGGCCCACCATCAGCATAATTTTCCATGCTTTGCCTGTTCTCTAGCTAGAAAGCTGAAAGGTCGACCCCCTTTCCAATCTGGAGCGATGGCTACGGCTACGACTATCAGCATCATGCGTGGTTTGACCTATTTGCCTTGCTCCCCTGCGTTCTTAATTTAGGCTCCCTTTAATTAATTAGTTAGGGTCTGTTCTTTTCAGCTTCTAAAGAGGGTGTTCGGCAGTGAAGAAGCCGGTTGGCTTTTCGCAGTTGCTACAGTACCTGACTTTTAAACGGAGTATTTTCTCAAGATAAGACCTATAAGTTAAACGTAGTACACGTTAAAAGCTTAATATCTGTACCAGCCAAAATCGCAAGTGACTATCGATCTCTCCGTAATCTGTACCGTAAACAGCTAAAATTCAAAATTTTCAACCAAAAGCCATAAGCTGGTTACTTCTAATAATTAAACAAGCAGTGGACTGTCCTCACTCAGGGTGTTTAGATGATGGTATAAAAACAAGTACACAATCGGGAAAGTCAGAAAAAAGAGGATTAATGCTCACTTCTCTCACATACCCATAAGTGATCACAGAGATTATGCATTTCGATTTTTCTCACAATAATATATTCAAATATAATCTCTTGTCAAATGTATTGAGACATGCAGTTTATGTAAAGCAGTCATATTGCAAAATTTCACATCTAGTTACTAAACTATAGTAGCTCGGACACTTGAGTAAATCCAGCCTAAGATATATATCTAGCTCAGCCTACATTTTCATACATTGCTATCACAAGGTTGTCAATTACCATGTCAGCTTGAGGACGACAATAGCAGTTAGGAGCTTCCTTCTGCTGGTGGTGAGAAATAATCATACGAGGAATAAGACCAGTGGCCATAGTAGAACTTAGATGCCATCAATACTGCTGAAATGTTGCCCAAAGAATTACTAACTGGAGAGATTTCTGGAATGTATGCCAACACGAAAAGAAAGCTTTGGTGGAGGCAAGAATTAGCACCAACCTAATAACTTTGAATACGACCATAATTTCTTGCAGCATTCCTAAGTTACCCTGAAGTGACCAGTCGAGGAATTGAACTTGTGTTTTGAAAAAGAAGCCATACCGCATTAGTACTTCCGCTTCTTTGAACATTCTTGGTGGTGCAGCCTGCAAAGTACAAGCAAAATTTATGGTTGATTCGATGTTCCTAATGTTATTTATAAAATCATAAGTCAATTCAAATAGTTTCTACTAAGGTCGGAATCTGGACCAAGGCTGTACGAATAAATGTAAGTTTTAATCGTATATGGTACAACATTTATTAACAGAGATAATATTTAATCTTGCATATTAGCTTCTATGGTTACAACTCAAAGATAAACAGCGAAGTCTTTAGCTAACGCTTAACAGGTAGACCTAAAAGTAGAATCGAAATGCTCCAACCCAGAGGAACAGCTAACGACATGATATACCAAGATTTCAGTTGTCTACCTGAAGCAAAATTCAGTACAGAAGATTCTTAATGCAGCATGCACCAAATGAATAACTAGAGAAAGACCTGACCATTAGCACAACAAACATACAAACTACCAGGGCAGCTGTTTTACACACCCCAACGCATGGAAAACTGCTAGAATTGACAAGGATGAGGTGTGGGGACGGTTCAAGCATTACCACGAACAGGTGGTGGGTGAGTTCATGGAACAGCCTCCTCTTGGTCCCTCTGTTCCTCGCCACCTGCACTCAGCACTCCCCTCTTGGATCTCTCTCGCGCCCTCTTCCATTTCTCCCATGTCTCCGGCGGTTGTGGAAACCCTCAGGCTAGACCACACAAGCTTTTTTTTTTCTCTCTTGTCATTAACCTTTTTGCGGGTTACTCAGTTTCGATCTATAACGGAGTGACACACTCAAAAATAAAGTTCATGCAACTATTTCATATTCCGTTGGAATATTTATATTATACTGCAACCAAATTCTCAGCTGTCACAGCACCCAAAAATGTCATGGCAATATAATTAACCTATTACCACCACTTATTTTTTGGTTGCAATACATAACATCTATTGCAACGAATTATTATTATTATTATTATTATTATTATTATTATTATTATTGCGCCGTAAAATCGTGGCAATAAAAACTATTTATTACCAAAAAAATGAAAATTATGGTAACAACTCTTCCCATCGCAATAATTCATTTTGGAAGTGTCTAGCCGTCACCCGGATGTTTTCCTCCTCCCATTTACTTTTTGTTGCGATAGATCTGTGGCAATAGCTCAGAATCCCTGTACCTGGCCACTGCACCTGGGGTATACATGGCTGACTGTTGAAGCCTGAAGCTCCCTCGAAAAAAAAAGGGCTGAACTAGCATAGTAGAGTGCATTAGCTGAGCGTCAGGTGAAATGTTTCCATGGCATTTTGCAGATTGCAGGTTCTAGATTTTTAATACTACTGAATACTGATCCATACGATACCAGCTGGTTCAACGGTCATCAGCATTCAGTAGTCTGCAGCCAAGAGGATGCAGACAGACATAACTCCAGAGCGTTAGGAGTAAGAGGATGCAGTCTGCTTGTTCATCGTTAGCTTTGTTTTTACATGAACGAGCTTTGGATATGCTACAGACTGGACTTCCATCTTGGTGTTCGCCTAATCTGCGGGGTGACGACAGAGGCAGCCTGAGATCGAAGCGCCTCCCTCCCTCCATCCATGGATCGTCAAGGTAAGGAGAGCGTTGCTCGGTGGGACGTCAACGGAGACGAAACGAGCGGCGACCCCAAGCAGCTTGAGGCCCGCATGCCTGCGACGAGAACGAGAGCGACCGACCAAGAAAAGGCGAGAGCCTTTCCACCGCTCCGGAAGCATGCATGCGCAGGGCAGCTGTAGAAAGCCGGGATTCAATCCACAAAGCAACTTTTAGCTGCTCGAAACCTTTTGCAGATCCCTCGGTAAGTGCAGTGTATGTACTGCTCCACTCACACTAGATGGCGACTCGCTAGACTCTCGGTCTCCAAGTCTCTCTCGTTTTAGAGCTAAGCTAGGGCAACGAACTCGGTCCATCCAATATAGGTTTGCTCGTCAAGCTGACGACAAGAAGCGCTATGATCTCGATTTAATATCTGATATTGAGCGAAACGAATTACGACATATAGGCCGTCAAGATGAAATTAATTTTGCTTTCGCTAGGGGTATGGTCGACAGTCAAAGATGGAGGTGACGATGGCGACAAGGATCGAGGCGCCATGGTGGCTATCTCGCAAGCGGTGCCAGACGACGTGATGATATCGATCGCCAAGAAGGAAACGACGAAAGAAACCTGGATCACACTCAAGGATATGTGGGTAGGCGAAGATCGCGTCAAGAAGGCACGCGCTCAAGTGCTTAAGCGACAACTGAGTAAATTGCTGACGTTCTGAACGCTCCAAGATCCGGACCGACCGTGCCACGACGGACAGGTCCTCTGAAACCTCCAAAGTGGGCAACTCCAGAATTTGATCAGGGTCATTTAGGTACTTCCTCAACAAGGAGATATGAAAGACATTACGAACACTAGCCAGAGAAGCAGACAACTCAAGACAATAAGCAATCTTCCCGATTTGCTCTTTGATAGGAAATGGTCCAACATAACGAGGGTTTAACTTTCCTTTTGCCCCGAACCGGACCACTCCCTTGGTCGGAGAGACCCTCAAGAGCATCTGATCGCCCACCTCAAACTCCAACGGACGACGGGAATGATCGGCGTAACTCTTCTGACAAACATTGCTTTGTTAGGAATGGCTATCTGAAAATTTGTGTTCACATGGGAAAAAAGGTAGTAATATTTTGTAATATGCTTAATGTCTTAACTGTATGTGGCCGGGTTGCTAAGATTAATCTCTGTTTCTTGTATTTGTATATGATATCAGAGGCAACATAGCAAGTGTTATTATATTTTGTTTTCGTACTCTCCGGATATATTTAGAGTGTGCATCGTACAATTGGTTTCTTGAGGAACCGGTAACAATCGTTGGCATTCGTTAATTCAATTTGACTGGTAACTTTGTATTATTTATAGGCTGCCTTTGGTACAACATGACGAGCGCACGTAACATCCGCAATATTTGATACAGCATCGAGTTCTTCGTTGCCTCGATTTTTTAGCGCGCCATTCTGGTAGGCTGTTAGGGACAAAAAAAAAAAAGCTACATGTTCTCGAGACAGACGGTAGTATCATTAGTAGAGGGTAAAAGGTTGTGAGAGTGACTATTTTTTTTAACTTCAATTATTTTTTATACTATAATAATTTTAGATGGTGAAGAGTGTAATTTTAGGTGTTAGGGTTTAATATAATGTAATTTTAGGTGATTGAAAGGGGAACTTGAGCTGATTAAGAGATAAAAAAAACTTCAGGTGGGGAGATTAGCCTCGCTCGGTTAATGAAAAGTCGTGGCTTATGGTGAAATTGCACCAGAAGTGGTGAAATTTCACTGTAGTTGAAAGTGGCTTATTGGCGTAATTAAATTTAAAAAATTTAAAAATAGAAAAAAAAATGCTAGCTTATCATGGACAACGCAAACGAATACGGAAAAAAGAACCGGCAAAAAAGCTCAAAAAACCAAAAAAATCAGAAAAAATCGAAATTTATGAATAATAAAAAATAAAGGGAGTGTCTATACAACATTTGACTATTTTTCAAGATAAAAATAGTCAGATTTTAGGACGTTGGATGGTGATCCAACGCTCCAGATCTTTTTTTGAGGGGGTGTTTATATGATATTTTTTTTTAGAGTGGGTGCTTATATGAGTGGATCCGTTGAATAGAGATCCAACGTCCTTAGACCATCTGACTATTTTTGCCTTGAAAAATAGTCAAATGTTCAATAGCATTTTCTAAAAATAAATTATAAGTTAGAAACTGAAGTTGGAACAACTAATAGTAAAACTGAAAGGTCGTAGAAAAGTGGAAGGACAGAGAAGAAAGAAATGAGGCGGAGGAGTAGGGCAATCCTAGTGCCGTGCGCTGCGGTGCGGCTACGACGACGACGACATAAATTACCCCTCGTTCGCTACCTGCTACTCTTGTGCTGACGCTCTTGGTCTCCTCCCATCGGCGTCTTCCTCTTGACTCCGCCGCGCCGGAGCATCGCACGCAGCGCGGCGCCACAACTCATAAAGGTCCCTGTTCCCCCGCGCTCGCTGGCTCGCCATGCGCGCGGCGGCGGCTTCCCCTTGGCGTTTGTAGATGGGCTCCTCCTCCCTCCTCCTCTTATTCTTATGCCACCACCACCTCATCTTCCCACTCCTTATTGCCTCCCCTCCCCTCCTCCTCCGACGGCCTCCTCCTCTACCTCCAGCACCTAGACCACCACCAAGCCGCCATGGTCCGCAAGCGCCCTGCGCCCGACATGGACCTGCCGCCGCCGCGCCGTCATATCACGGGCGACCTCTCCGACGTTACCGCGGCCGCGGCCGGTGCGCCGCCGTCGTCCGCCAGCGCGCAGCTGCCCGCGCTGCCGACCCAGTTACCGGCGTTCCAGCAGACGGACATGGACGTTGCCGCGCCGACTCAGGCGCCCGAGGGGGCGGCGTCCACCGCGGCCTGGGTGGACGGCATCATCCGGGACATCATCGGGAGCGCCGGCGCCGCCGTCTCCATCACGCAGCTCATCCACAACGTCCGCGAGATCATCCACCCCTGCAACCCCGGTCTCGCCTCCCTCCTCGAGCACCGCCTCCGCTCCCTCCTCGCCTCCGACCCCGCCCCACCGTCGCCTGCTCTCCTCCCCGACACCACGGCCGCAGCCCCACTGGTCGCGGTGCTCCCTCCCCCACCCCCCGACAAGCGGCGGTGCGAGGAGCCGAACCCACCCCAGTCACCGAAGCCCCCCGCCGCTGAGGAAACGGCAGCTGCGGCCGCGGCCGCCGCTGCGGCGGCTGCTGCTGCAGCCAAGGAGCGGAAAGAGGGGCAGCGGCGGAAGCAGCGTGACGAGGAGGGCCTGCACCTGCTGACGCTGCTGCTGCAGTGCGCGGAGTCGGTGAACGCGGACAACCTCGACGAGGCACACCGGGCGTTGCTGGAGATCGCCGAGCTCGCCACGCCGTTCGGCACCTCCACGCAGCGCGTCGCCGCCTACTTCGCGGAGGCCATGTCCGCTCGCGTCGTCAGCTGCTGCCTGGGCCTGTACGCGCCGCTGCCGCACGCGTCCCCCACCGCCGCGCGCCTCCACGGGCGCGTCGCCGCGGCGTTCCAGGTGTTCAATGGCATCAGCCCGTTCGTCAAGTTCTCCCACTTCACGGCGAACCAGGCCATCCAAGAAGCGTTCGAGCGGGAGGAGCGCGTGCACATCATCGACCTCGACATCATGCAGGGGCTGCAGTGGCCGGGGCTGTTCCACATCCTGGCGTCGCGCCCCGGCGGGCCGCCAACGGTGAGACTGACGGGGCTGGGCGCGTCCATGGAGGCGCTGGAGGCGACGGGGAAGCGGCTGTCGGACTTCGCGGACACGCTGGGGCTGCCGTTCGAGTTCTGCCCGGTCGCGGACAAGGCCGGGAATCTTGACCCGGAGAAGCTGGGCGTCACGCGGCGCGAGGCCATCGCCGTCCACTGGCTGCACCACTCGCTCTACGATGTCACCGGCTCAGACTCCAACACCCTGTGGCTCATCCAGAGGTACCAATGCAATGCCGCTTCCATTGTCAAATCTCTTCAGCCTTCTCTTCACTTTTGTCATTGTGACCTGCAAGTCAACGCTACTAGTAATTGTACACCATTGGTTCAAGTAGTAAAAAAATTGCTTTTTTGGAGCGCTAAAAGTGTGTCATCATGACCAACTTAAAAGGTCGCAACTTTCTAGAATTGCTTTTGCGATTGGAAGCTCTTCCGTAGCCTTCGGTGATCCGAGAAGTGGAAAAGATTTCGCTTCCATTTGGCTTGTGGATCACTAAGAGCGAGCCGATAAAACTTCTTGTCATCATCATGGCCAACTTTTCATGCTAAAAGCCTTCGCCTTCTAGTTCCAAGTGCCACAAATGTTGATTACTACAATGAAATGACTGCCATCTACTACTACTAATCAGTTCTTACAAATTGCTGTGCTGATCTCGAGTTTGTGCACCACTGGATTAGGTTGGCGCCCAAGGTGGTAACAATGGTGGAGCAGGACCTGAGCCACTCAGGCTCCTTCCTGGCGCGTTTCGTGGAGGCCATCCACTACTACTCGGCGCTGTTCGACTCGCTGGATGCGAGCTACAGCGAGGACAGCCCGGAGCGGCATGTCGTGGAGCTGCAGCTGCTCTCGCGGGAGATCCGCAACGTGCTGGCCGTCGGCGGGCCGGCGCGCACGGGGGACGTCAAGTTTGGGAGCTGGCGCGAGAAGCTGGCGCAGTCGGGGTTCCGTGTGGCGTCGCTCGAGGGCAGCGCCGCCGCGCAGGCCGCGCTGCTGCTTGGCATGTTCCCCTCCGACGGGTACACGCTCGTCGAGGAGAATGGTGCTCTGAAGCTCGGATGGAAGGACCTGTGCCTGCTCACTGCATCTGCTTGGCGCCCAATTCAGACTTCAGGCCGTTGAAATTGAGAGCGAATTTAAAGTATTACTAGATCGTACCTAGATGTCATTGCCAACTTCTTTTGCCTCGCTGCTCAATTTCGTCAATTCTGAGATAAGAAAGTGTAGGATCAGCTACGGCCAATCCCGCTCGTTTCGACTTTAGTTTTTAGCTTGTTTTTCATTATTTATAAATTTTATCTTTCTCCGAACTTTTGTTTTTTTAGCTTTTTTGCCGGTTCTTTTTTTCCCGCGTTCGTTTGCGTTGTCCGTGATGAGCTAGCATATTTTTTTCATTTTAAATTTTTTAAAATTTAATTACGCCAAATAAGCCACCTTCAGCTACAGTGAAATTTTAGCTACTACAGTGCAATTTCAGCTATAAGCCACAGCTTTTCAGCCCAACTGAGCGGGGCCGACTTTTATAATCTTTTTTTTGATATTAGCAACATAATACAACTAAACACTCAAAACCTACAAGCTATACTAAAACCAATAGCCAAAGAACACAAAGTCACCGAGACAACATTCTCATCGGTCTGACAGTCGGCCAGGGGCAGCTGGACCGCTTGCTCGGCCGGTTTGACCGCAAGTGACATGGGGCGGACTGGTTAGGGTGGTCTAGCCACTTCGGTCACAGACGTATAGACAAGAAAATAGCTAACTCTTAAACCAAAGATTCAAAATGGATGAAGCTTGGTATAAATCCTCCTTAGAATGTTACGAATATATTCTAATCATGGATCATGAAGATCAATACTAAATTTATGACCTTTATCCAAGGAGGGTTACAACAAAATCGGGCAAAAAAGAGAAATATCGATTTACTCTTGCTCGTGAGTCCTTGATAATATAGATGATTTTGAATAAATTCTCACATGTCATAACAATCTAGATCACAAGAAGAATTCAAGCCAAAAACGCTCCCAAGATCAAAGAGGAAGACTTGGAGTACAGGTTGGTGCAGTCTTTTGTAGTTTTGCAGAGGGAACACATGAAGCGTTGGAGAAATGACTTGGGGGTGGTGTAGTCTCAGCTAAGATATATGCGGGAAAGCGAGCAGACTTGGTCCAAGAAAGAAGAGTGAGAGGCTCAGGTAACAGTGAAGCCAAGTTGGCTGTGGGAGCAGGTGATTCAACTCAGGCAGGCGTGAAAGGATGGACGAGATCAGTCCAGGTGTGAGACGCGTCAAGCGTTGTATTGTGCGAGGCTCAGGATGGAGCAAGCGCAGGCGGTAGGACGGTGATAGCTCAGGCGCACGGGAGTGCAGGTAAGAGGAAGAAGCTGAAGCAAGAGAAGATCGGTGTGATCGAGTTGGAGAAACAAGATTAATGAGGTGATTGTTAGAGTTAATAATCTTGTTTAGTCGTATTCGAGTCATTTTTGCTGTATTATATGTGTTCGAGACGCGTACGAGTTTGTTTCCGCGTACGAGTCAGTTTTCGAGTCCATCTCAGAGTTGTAGTTATCTCCGTATCGTAGTCGTAGAGTTGGGTATAAAAGGTAGAGCAATGTAACGAGAGAGGCATTAAGCAATTGGTGTGATCGAACGAGAGAGAGAAATAAAGAAGAGAAGAAAGAGCGAGTTTGGCTCCGGGAAATCAGAGGTGTTCGTGAAACTGAAGATGTGGTCGTAAATGCTTTATGACCACGACAACTGAGTCTTCAACGTGGTCGTAATCGAGTTATAACTACTGTGATCAAGTCTACTATGTGGTCGAAGGAGCAGGGTCTGCAGTCGAAGTTTCGAGTTCTCGTAAACCAGAGTGGTCGTAGCTCGATTACGAGAACGTGCAGTGCAGTGTGAATGTGGCGTAACTCTCGTCAGCAGAAGTTATGAGTACGTTGTGTGGTCGGAGCAAACACAAGTGATCGTAGCTACTGTGTGCGGTCGTAATTTTCACGTGGTCGTAGCCATCTGTGAAGTGGTCGTAAATCGATTTAGCATGGTCGTAACAACTGCAGAATAGTCGAAGCGCAACAGGATTATTTTCCATCACTTTTCCTTTTTCATCACTCATATCCTCGCATTATTCTTCTTGCGTTCTTGTATGAATCACAGTTACTTGGACATCACTGTCTCAGATCTTCTCCGTCGTAATACCCCGAGAATCTTTTCATTTGGTCTTTTGTCTCTGTTGGTAACATTTCCTGACGAGCTCTTGGACGCTAACTTTATTATTTGAACACCACCATTGGGCATTGGCTCGCGCGTTTACCCTTTGATGCTTATGCTTGGCCAATTTATGCAGACTACTTGCGTGTTCTTTATTTTTCATATTTCACTATTGTTAGGAAAAACGGAAGCAGCTGGATGGTTACTATTTAGGGAGCGTCCGTATTGATCGCGGCTAATAGATTTCGGCTGAGAATGAACAGTTGAAAAAAGTGTGTTTTAGAAGGAGAACGCGAGTGGTGAAGTAAGTGAGGGAGAGATACGTGCGCGCGAGACAGGAGCGAAATGAGTGGAGTGTGTGATGCTATCGTGACCTTTGCCTTATCTCCGGAGTGAGAGAGAGCGGAAGAAATGGAGAAACTGCTTTGAGAAGCTGAATGTTCATATTAACTTTTGACTTCTCTAAAAAGAAATTAGAAACACAAGTCAATACGAACTGCTACCGGACACACGACAAGGATCAGAATTCCTCAAGCATGTTGTGTCAGAATATTGTCTTTCTCAAAAGCCATAATTTCTACTCTGTGGTCAAAGCCCTCTACTATAATACTATTATGTCATGTTTTTTTTAAACTACCATATTATGTATTGTATATCTTTAACAAAGTAAAACTTGCCCATTGGGCTATTAAGATGAAGAAGAAGTTCTACTGAATACTATTGGCAAGATCTTTTGTTCACTTGGCAATGAGCATCGGTTTTTTCCCCCACAAGTCTCCTGCGTTTCCAATTATTGCCATCTTATTGTCAGTGGTACCAAGTACCAAACTGCCTTGCTTCCTAGTCACATCTCCCAAGTGGGTTATCTGCCTAACCCTGTAGCAAAGCTTCACCTTCAAGGCTTCAAGCCTTGACCCACCTCATGTCATGCGCCGCATTATCCTCTGATAAAACGACGCTTACTCTTTATGGAGTTGGATGTCAGAGAGGTTTGAGGGGAGCAGGAGCAGAGGGAGAAGGCTCTCCCAGGATGGGTGATGGGTCTCTTCTCTCCTACTACAAACCTTTTCCTGCTCTCTCTCTCTCTCTCTCTCTCTTGCTGATCAGCTCTCCCAATCTTTTCTTGTCCCCAATGGAAGGGCCCCCGGTATCTGCCCTAATGAGAAGTCCTTTTCTCACAACAGAAGTCGTACCCTGTTCTCTCTTGTTCTCTTCTGGGAGTGTGGATTGCTGCTGGCACGAGGTCAGCTTGGAAAGACTCTGATCGCTTGTTGCTCCTCCTTGGGTTTGGAGAAAGTAAAACAGAAGTGGTTTGGGAATGATGATGATGATGATGTGGTGATTGGACGTGATAAATCCACTGCAGCGAAGGTAATCCTCTGCTCCTCCTGGATGCTTTTAGCTTTATACAGAGGGAGCGGAGACAAATCCCTCGACAGCTAGTGTTACTGTTTGTCTGAAGAGATATTGAGCAGCTAGCTAGTGGTTCTGATATTCAGAATTGCTTGAAGAATTGTACTGTTTATAAGGTGAAACAAACTGTTGAACGGTGATTTGAGTGGGCCATATATGGTACATGCAATGGTTCTGATTGTTCTTCAGTCATACAGAATAAACCAAATTCCAGCAGGGAAACCATACCTGTGGAGGAGATTGCTCATGCGGGCGACGGACGACGCCGGCGTCATGCTGCTCTTCCGGGACAAGGCCTACCTCCACCGGAGAAGGTGACGTCGCTAACCATCCATCCTTCTTACTGGACTGTTCGATTCTTGATTCCTACCTCCCTCTAGCAGCTAAACGAGCTGCTTTCATGACGATTTGTTTCCGATTCGAGTGGGTCCTTCTGCCTCAACTGAGTTCTTGCATGTTGAGAGATTCCTTCGTCAAATTTGTACTGATAGGATTGTCTTTAATTGCGAGAGGAATACATAAGTAGAATAGGTTTGAGCTAAAAGCTATTTTGTTCAGGCTAGTTTCTTTTCTTGCAGCGTACGATTAACTTGGAATTAGGAATTGTGTGAATTACTTTTTACATTGGGTAACTGTGTTCAACTGTGTTGAGGTAGGATATCCGCGTTTTAAGTTTTTCTGTATGAAATAAACTAATGAATGGTGAACAGTATTGGAAATGACTAACATTGGGTATAACTGAGAGGTAAAATTAGTTCGCTAAAGGAACAAATAATCGAGATGCAGATTGAATTTATTGTAATCAACAGAACCAAAATGGGGTGATTTGCATTATGTGGTAGCAATAAGAGGTTCCCCTTTCCAGTCTCTTAACACTGTTCTTCTCTTACCCGGTCAGATCAAGGATCATAGAATGCTCTAAGCAGGAAAAGTGGAATCTTGTATTCCTTTTTAGGTGACGTCCACACCACTTAAAACATCTAAGCACCCACCTAACATGATATTCTATTACTTCATTCTTTTGAGTTGTGGACATTTCATCCATAAAAGCTTAAAATTTATCCGACAAGGATTGCGTAATCGTTTTGAGATTGTTTCTGTTGCTTTTAACTGTGCAAGTTTTTTTTTGGTGAACGATTATGCATAGTTGTCTGACCGATTTGGTAAGAGTTGAAGATTTTTTTAAAGAGAGTTTTTACCATCCTTAGAATGTTACTAGGAGATATCAAGAATTTATATGTAATTTGGTGGTGAGGATGGTATAAACTCTATTTTCTTAAATTACATATGGCATGCACAAAAGGCTGTCATGTAGTAAAATTTTCAGCTCATGAACTGATGGATTATTGGCCGCTTTTAGGTTCTGGACGTGGTTAGAAGAGCTGTGCCGCTTGCACTCGAAGAAAGAAGAGTTTAAGCAACTGCAGGAAAAGAAGGAAGAGACTGACAAGCTGTAACACAAGCCAGGCGAATCCTGTGGCCTGGCTTAGGGTTCTTCATGTGCCAAGTTGGTCTATTCTTCCGTCCGACATTCTGGGAGTTCTCATGGGATGTGATGGAGCCGATCGCCTTCTTCGCAACCACCTCTGGCCGGCTTGTCGGCTATGCCTATTTCCTCATTACCTCAAGGGATCCGACCTATCAAGGCTGCTGTTTTTGTCAAGAAGGAGAAAGCTTTGCGCCAAGCATAGTTTCCTAAGCTTCATGGCTTGTAACACCAGAATTGGAATTTCTCAGTTGTTACTTGATGCTAACAGTGTCCTCTCTAGCTTGTAGAATAGCTACCCTTTACCCTTCTGTTACAGGAAAGCTATTTTACCAGCTACCAAAGTGATCTTTTACAGAAATCGGCAATAACCTAGCGATTAAGCTTTGAGCCTTACCGAAGATAAATGTAAATGAGCGTGCGGACGTTGCGCTTAAGCCAACGTCAACAATACAGTACAACCCTTCTGAGGTACAACCACCCGAGTTCTAAAGTTCATTTTTACAGAAACAAATTGGAATTTGCAGAACATAAAGATCTCAAATATTAAATATCAAGACAGCCATTTATCATGCCATCAATGGAGGTCATCCCACAATAACAACAGTCCGCCTGGCGGCAAAGAATTACAAGCCAATTAATTGCTGGTTGAGGCATTCATTCTCTGTACATGCTGTCATGCTGTGCCACAGTCAACACTCAAGTCCCTCACTGTAGCTCTTATTATACAATGAGCAAAAGAATAGCATGAAAGAAATTATACAAAAAATGATCAGCAAGGAACTGCACTTTTGCAATTCCAAGCCGCAAATTAAAAGACTCATCTGACTGTCTAACAAACAGGTGATCAATCAAGATATGTTACAGTAAATCTGCCATATACTTCAAAAGTTTCATGCTGGTGTCCTGCTGAGTTCCTGGCTGTAAAATTCGTAAATTTTGGCAGGAAGCATTTTAGATTATTTCTTTTTTGGAATTGACACGGTGCCACCCCGGAGGTGTACTTGATTCATCATAAATATGCAGCCATTTCCCCCTCGTCACAATTCCTTTGTTCAAGCAAGCTCATGGAGTTTGACGCTTGAAATTCCCAAATGTAGTGTGTGTTGCATCTCATGTCACTGCTATTAATGTATATTGCATTCTGTCATGAATCTCTCCCCATTAGCCATATACTTCCTCCAATAGCTCTTATAATCATGTATCCCCAAATCAAGCCAAGGTTTCATTACACCATTGTAGTGCAGAGTAGTAGCCTTCTCTATATCGATACGGCTAATTCCATAATCATGTCCAAGACCTGATTGAACCCATGAATCTTTCAAAGGATATATCAGATCTTGAAAGGCAAGTAAACTTATTGGGAGTGCTCTGAGTTGCCGTGATACTGGACTGTCCTTTTGCAACTACAAAGGCGAAGGTAATGCGTCAGATGACTGCTGTTTTCTAGAAATAATTAGGATAAGGACATCACAGGGAACGGAGAGGACTAGTACTACTAGAGGAAACTACAAATTTTTCGTACAACAAATTGATAATTAAATACAAGTTTCTTTGGATAGGACATAAGAGGAATGGTAAGTGTTACTGACCTTTCGGAGCAATTGATCATACAAACTGGTAATGCGGGGGTCCCTCCATTTCTCCAATTCAATGACATTCAAACCAGACAACCATACACATGAATTGGTGTTGAAATTATGCTTCTCTATATAAGCTTTCAACTGACCTAATCTAACTCCACAGAACTGTATAGCACCTATCACTTTATCACCCATATTGAGGTTCCACAGAGATGACAAGTCTTTCTGGACAATCAAATCATCATCCAAAACAATTACTCTATTCAAGCTAGGAAGAAGATCAGGCAGGAGGAAATGTGAATGGCCAAAAAGAGATATGTACTCAGTTTTCGTCTGCCTCTGGAAAGGTTCAGAATGATTACGAAATGTGACACGGAATTCCTCTGCAGGAAATAATTGCTGCATCTCAAGAGAATCAACATCCTTAGAGAGCTTCTTGTGATCCTCAATGTTAGTTACATGAACAGTAGCCTCCAAATATGAATTTCTGTCAAACCAATGCTTCATTGCATAAAAATTTTGGGCATCAGTGAACAAATGGAAAACAATGCGGTCAGAGTCCTGAAATGTGTCATAGGACATAAGTAAGCACTAAGATGAATTCCTCGTAAGATTTTTAATTATTTGGAAAGAACAGTGTACCTTGGAGTTCATAACTGTTGAATTAATAGTAGTCGAAGCTGCAAGTACATTCCTGGAAAACATTACATAGTGATGGAAGGTAGGGCTTTCAAGTTTCTGCTTATTTAACTGGTCCATGCGAATAGATGTGGATTTCAAATATTCTACTGTTAATCTCATTTTCAAGCAATGGTGGGTTTTCGGCATAGTCTGTACTCCAAGATGATATAGAAATGCACTCTGCCTTGTATGAAAATAAGCTTCGTCTTCAGTTAGATCAAGTAGCTGCCTAAGTTTCCGTTCAACATTTGAGCAACCTACTTCACAAGACTTGGCTCTTTCAATTGTGTGCTCCATTTTCTCTAGCTTCTTTGAAAAACTGAAAAAGCGTAAATAGCCTTTACCTTCAGAAATAGTCAGCAGACAAAATACACAAAAAATAGAACCACCTCTCATCTGTTCTATAATCTATACGATATAGATACACCAAGTAAATGTATAATAAAATCATGTTATCTGATGTAAGCATCAAAGAATATACGGGTGTAGTGCTAAATCATATTTCTACGAGTACCAGCCTGACTTGTACTGAACCTAATGTAAATAGGGTAAGAAAATATTAATACATCATTTCACAAAAAAAACGAGGACTGACATTGCTAATGCTCGTATTAATCATTTATGAAGTGTAACGTTTATTAAAACCAAAGAAGCACAAAAGATTTTAACATTAATATGAGACTCACAGTGGTGGAAGATCAGCATCTGCAATGGTGTCACTGAGCATGCGTTCATGTTCTTGGATGTTTTGCTTCAGTTCACGTGTAAATATTTCCTGGTGCTTCAGTTTTGCAATACTAGGATAATGAGCTCTGGCCATAAAAAGTTGATCTTTAAGCCTTTTCACAATAGCATCTTTCATCACTTCCTTATGCTCAACAGACCAGAGGCAGTAGCTTCCATATTCAAGTTCACAGGACATGGGATTCTCCTCATGTGCTACTTCCTGACCTTGGTTCTCTTTCCCATCAACAGTAGTATCCTGTCACAAAATAAATTCAGTGTCCTATGGTAGAAAACTAGATCAGTTCTAAATGATCCACTAATACAAAAATGCTTGGCTTTTTTAAGCACAGATGATCACAGGAATACAGGACACACATTCTACATTAACACCTAAAAACATACTGTGCCACTATCTTCTTAAAATTCATATATCTAAAGACATGCTTCTATAACTTCAGAAAGCCTTTTATGGTCTGGCATTACTCCCTTATTTGTCCGATTTGCCTGCTCAGTCTAGTCGAGGTCGCCAGTCATGAGGCCAGTGACCGGATGACTAACCGACGACTAAGTTTGGCACAAGTGAGTCATTTCACTTAGTTTTGGCACCAGTGTGAGCACCATGTTGCACACAGAAATTGATTCATCTATCTGATATCACTTGTGATACAGTATATTTAGCACAACACTGTTAATCCAGAGGTTCCAACCTCTGCGTGCCCAGTGTAGCATCAAACTCTTCACCCAAGTCCACTTGTCATAAGAAACATCAATTCCGCCATTTCTGAACCTTTTGAGCCTCAATGTGACAATGCGATGCAAAATTGTAACCTTTTTCCCCCCAACATAGGAAAGCAAGGGATAAACAGAACAATGAAGCCATAAGCATGCACAGGGGAGTAGTAGAGCAGTATAATACCTTGAGGAGCTTGTGCTTCATGCCCCCGTCCAGGTGCTTATGCTTTCCAAAACCCAACTCCTGAAAGAGAGAAAAGAAATCAGAAGAAAAGCTCTGGAAAAATGCAGCAGCAGCAGCAGCAGAGGAATCTCAGGATCTCACGGTGCTGATGACCACCGCGGCGCGCTCCTCCGATCCATACCCTGCACGCACAAGGCAAGCAGGAAATCAGCACAGATCCGCGTCAGGTAAGTGGGAGGGAGGTAGATGGTGAGGAAGCGTACCGGGGCGGTGGATGGCGAGGAGGAAGGCGAGGGGCAGGAGGATGGAGCAGACCACTAGCAACGGCACCGCGACGGCCAGGCCAGTGCAGCGGCGCTTGGCGACCGGCGACGGCACCAAGGGCGAAGAATGGTGGCAGTGATGGCCCTTCATGGTTGCTAGTACTAGGCGTGCGCTGCCCTGCCCTGCCCGGCTCCTCCTCCGCTTGCTGCTGCTGCTGCTTGGTGCCGTGCCAATACTAAGCTAAGCAAAAACCAAACAAGAAATGAAAAGAACAAAGCAGCGGTTTTCTAGGAGAATGTGTGTCAAGCGTGTAACTGTCCAAGCAGTAGTCCAGCGAAGTGGAGAGCGGCGTCGGAGCAGGGTACTGCCGCCCACTGGAGCCGACCTCTCTCCCTCTCTCTCTAAGTTTCTTTACAAGAAGATGAGATGTCTATTCTCCTCTCAACCTGTTGGCGTTTGCTATTAGCAAAGGTCGGTGAGCCCCCACTGGAAATACCTAGCTCGTGGGTTGCAGACAGACAGGGCTGTCGTCGTCGTCGTCGATCGGAAGGACGGAGCGGAGACCCCACCGTGCATCCCTTGTCACCCATCCAGGTCCAGCCTTCTCCAGTTTCTCTCTCATACTTTTATTATAAAATGGACTCCAATCATCTTTACTCGTCTGTCCTCGCGTGGAAATAAGGGCATCCACAGTGTGCAAAAACAGGGGGTCTTAAGCCACCTTAAGGTCGACCTTAGGGCATCCATAGTGTATATGACCTAAGAGGTCTTAAGGTGGGTCTCATCTAAACCTTAAGGTCAATGCTGTAATGTATATAACCCACTAGACCTTAAGATGGTCACACTTGTCAGATAAAGAAAAAATGTATTTTAATGCTTATGGCCAGGTCTTTAGCTTGAGGCTGGTCTTAAGTTTTTTATTATACCGCTTAAGGTCACCCCAGTAATGTATAAGGTCGACCTTAAGGTGACTTAAGACCTCCTATTTTGCACCTTGTGGATGCCCTTATACATTACTGAGGGTGACCTTAAGCAGCTATAAAAAACCTTAAGACCGTGCCTCAAGCTAAAGACCGCCATAAGCATTAAAATACATTTTTTCTTTATCTGACAAGTGGGACCATCTTAAGGCCTAGTGGGTTATATACATTACAGCATTGGCCTTAAGGTTTAGATGGGACCCACCTTAAGACCTCTTGGGTTATATACACTATGGACGCCCCTACTATTATGCTGAAAAATAGTAGTTTATTATTGAAATTGTACTATAACTAATTAAAATTATATTATAGCTAAAAGTAGTTTATTTAACGTAATTAAATTTTAAAAATTTAAAAATAGGAAAAATATATTAGCTCATACAACGCAAACCAATACGGAAAAAAGAACCAACGAAAAACTCAAAAAACCAAAAATTTATAAAAAAAACGAAATTTATAAATAGTAAAAAATAAGCTAGAAGTCAGAAGAAGCTGAATACCCTTGCTGAATCTCTCTCATCTGCCACAAGTCTCTACAGTAACTGCGACTATTTCATCTTATGTTCGGCCTTCCCACCTGTCCTGTTCGCTTCAGAACAAGCTAAAAATAACAACTCATTCTGCAACCAAAACTTGAGCTTCTGCACGCATCTCTTATCACCGATGCAAGCTAGGGAATCAGTCAGCTTACTTACCCCTGATCTCTGAATTCAACCAGGCAACTGTCAGTCACTTCTCTCTCCCGGATTGTGTGACTCGGATAGAGATAGGTGGAAACCTCATCCCACTTAAACACTTTTGTAAGAAATCATTTGCACTTTTCACAAAAACCCATCACACTTATCAGTATATGTATTAACGGATTGTCAGTGTTGCAAATTACTAGTAGTTCGTCTCCCGTTATTACTCGGCTGCCCAAGAAAGTGGTAGCAATTGTTTAGTGGACTGCATTGTTGCTCAAAGCAAAATAATCTACAGTACATGCTTCGGAGTAAAGAATTCTAGAATAGTGGTGAATGAAATTTTTGAATTTTAACTGTTTACGATACAGATTACGGAGAGACAGATACTCATTTGTGATTTTGGCTGGTATAAATGTTAGACTTTTAACGTGTAGATCATTTAACTTGTAGACCCTGTCTTAAAAAATACTCCGTTTAAAAATTAGATATTGTAGCAAAAGCTAAAAGCCGTTGGCTTGTAAAAGAACAGGATCAGAATACAAGATCGCACAAAAATAAAGCTGTCATCATGTACCAGCCACACCATGCTTCTCTTCTTCGCCTGCATCCTTTGGCTTAATAGTATCACCTCGTATTAATATTTGTTTTCCCTTCGATTTATTAATTGGATGTACTAACACATCAAGTTTATAATTTATCAGCTCACAGCTAGAATCAATCTTGACTCAGTTACGAGCATTTCAACCGAGCAGTGACCATTCTGTCGGCGTCAATAAAAACTAGTACTGACTTCGTGGTGATACGCTACTGTTACTTTCTTGAACAATACCATGGTAGGACTGGCTTTTTTCAACAAGATTAAAAGTACAACGAGCTCAAACTTGTAAAGCTGAGCAGTTTACAGCTAGGAAGTGAGCTACACAAATAGGGATGCTGCAAACGACAACTCCCGAGGCAGAAAACCTCACCGTTTCACAAAGGACGAGATATAGCCCCCCTCGTTTTGGTGAGGTTTCTAGCTTTTGCTTTTAATTCAATATTTCTTTATTTTATTTTATTTTATTATTATTTTGTCGGTTCTTTTTTCCATATTCATTGTATTATTCATGATGGGCTAACCTATTTTTACGTTAAATAAACCACCTCAGCTACAGTAAAGAAAATAAGTTAGCTAAAGTAAAAAATCTACAAACCATCGCCAATCTGAACGCCGCTATCTTAACCATGTTCGTGTAAGAATTTGGCAATATTGGCTGACAAGAAAAGGCACAGAAGGCATTGGAAAGACGATCCCAAGGGGAGATGCCATGCGCACAAGCTCGAGAGGCAACGAACACTTTCTCAAGAGACGAAATTCGCAAGCAGGAGTTAACTTTAGCTTTCCATTATGCAAAAGTGTTAACACAACGTTCCCACACTGAGTCCTCCTGTAGTGGCACATGCCAAAAATACCCGTTTCATCATGTATACCTTACCAAGTGAGCATGGAAGCTACTAGCGTTCTTCAACTCCCAAGTCCTAACACAGTGCCTTACAACTAGTCGCATGCATCATCATTTTTTGGGGGGTCAAAAGCCAAAAACTAGAGGTAGTAGATTCAAGAGTCTTCCTCAAGATAGCAATATCTCTTGTTGGGCCCAACAGAAATGTTGGTTTTAAAGTTTCCAATATATGTTTCTACGATTTCTGGTGCCCACTTTTCAATGAAAGCAAGATAGCAATATATAGGCACTGCTTTAGCTCGTCACTTGTTATCACAACCACATTCTTCTTTAACACTTACTTTTGTTGACTTCTGAAGTTTTGGTAACACTAACATGAAAAAATTTAATTAACCATACAGATTAGATTGAAGGGGTGTATATTGCCAATAATAAACACTGCACATAAACTTACGTTCAACAGAAGGTACAGATTTGATAATTGAATTTGTTGTGATACATACTGAGAGTGCTAGGCATCATAACATAGAACAAACTGCAAGATGTAGAATTTAGTGCTATGCCTGTATACTGTCTTAGGATGAACCCAAGTACCCAACAATAGCAGTTTCCTCTACGAGTAACTAGTGATGCCGATGGAATATTTTCAGAGCAAACCTGTACTGATGGCATGAGGAACGTTAGTATTTGCTGCATCAGGTTTTTGTCTGATTCTGATTGCATCATCAGTATTGCATCTGAAAGGAGAAAAACGGAACAAGATAACTGTCAGAGTGACAGTTATAAGAAACATAATTCTAAACTGAAATTCCTGCAATTGCACCGCTTTACTTCTTGTCTTTCACTAACTGGTGACATCTGGTTCCTTATCTGAAGGGCAAGATTGAACTGGTACATTTTCAGACGTTTCCATCTTGCGTTGCTTGCTGAGAACAGAATAAGAGTGTCAAAAATTTCAGCACCCTAGCAAATGAAGTGATTTCTACTAAGCTGCCAGAATATTCTAAGAATGTTTGCTCAGGAATTGTCTCAAGACACCTGTATACAAAAAGAATGGAATTTCACAAGCATGGTGAACAAAATTTGTCAGAACTTCCCACATCAGAGCAAAGTATTGCAGAATTTAACACTGGGAAAATCACAGATTTTAAAAATACAAGAGTGTCACTGACGTGTTGGCCTCAAATCTGTTTGTTTGCATGACAAAGAGGGGCATTTTTTCAGTACTACATGCTATAGATAAAACATTTTCTTATACTTGTATGGATACTAAAAATGACAGTTACTTCTGTCATCATTTCCTCTTACAGTACAGCTTTAAGGCCTGCTGGCATGAAATGCCCTATTAGTAAATTGAAAGATGAATAGCAGGTGCAACAGTAGCAAAGAGATGGAACAAATTTGAAGAGATGCCCAACTAGTTCTAGATGTATCGATATTTATAGAAATCAAACTTGAAAAAATAACGATGCATCAAATCTTAAATTGCAACGTTGCAAATCACCCAACAAAGCCTAGAGGTAAGGGATTTGAAGAAAGATGGGGAAGATGTAGGTAATCATGTATTTCTCCGGAATTAGTACAATAGAGATTCTGAGGGTAATCACGTATTTGCTTGAGTGGGGTGCATAAGCCAAATGGAAAGTTAGTTCCTCACATATGCAAAATGGACTTAACAAAAACAAGTCATTTCACCCTGTGAGAAGTACTTCAGCATCATTGGGCAAAGAAAGGGCTACAGGCACCAAAGGACTAACCGGTTTTTTGTTCTTATCAGCCTTTTTGAATTCCCGACCTTTCTTTTTATCATTACCCGATGGTTTGTTGTACAAATCCTTGTACTTATCAAGCAAATCCTTCTTCTCCTCTAATAGACCTTGCATTTCATATGCATCTTCAACTTTCCGTATAATATCTTTACTTGGAGGTTTACGACCACATGCTTCAAGTTCTTTGAAGAGCTAAGTCATCAGAAAAGGCGGGAACAGTTAATCAACATAAGTTGCATTATAATACTAAATTCTGTGAAAAAGCTAACGTGCATTAGAAATTACTGAAGAACCATCAACTTCAGGTATAAAAGCAGACAAGTACTCAGTGGAGACAGGAAACATGTTTGAGGTCCATACCTTGACAAGCCTATCTAGCCTATTATTTCTATAGTAAATAGCCAACATAAGATGGCAGAAACGCCAAGGAACTGAATGCAGGTCATGGGCTATTTTCTTCTCCCAGATTCTATGTGCTTCATCAGCTCTATTATCCTTCTCAAGTGCACAAACTAACTGCTCATATGTTCTGATCGTATTTCCTTGCCCTTTGCTCAACATCCATTTTATTACCTAAGTATGTGTTAGTCAAAATTTATTTCAGAGTGTACAAAAGAAAAACACAATTCAAATGAAGCAATTTATAATATACGATACTTGAACAATTCTATGCCATTGTTCCTCCTTTTCAAGAGCTAGAAGTGCTTGCTTTATTGAGGCTAGAGGAAAATCCTGCTCAAAGGCAACCCAAGCATCAAGGGTATTATAAACAACTTCTTTTGAATCTTCGAGGCCAAGGAGCTGCAATTTAGAGATTGCAGTAGTTAGAATTTGTTGCACTGGGCAATAGTAGCTAACTGATAAATAACAAACTGTTCTTGCGAATTTTGAAGAAGCACAACTGATCCATACAGTATTCTACATGAATGACAGCTATAATTTTTGCACTCAGGTAAATACCAATAGTCCAATACCAACAGACCAAAGTGCCATTTTTATCTTGATATATAAGGAGCATAGTACTGCATTTGATGAGTCATTTCATCGTTAAAACCAAGAGATGCTTGGGCACAACCAACCTGCTTCCTAGGAAAACAATTCAGCATATTGTAATGAATGAGCTAGTAGCCAATTTTAAAGGGAACCCAAGCTGCTAGTTGATTAACACTATAAATACTTTATCTTCCATCATCAAGGAAATGGTGTGAGCTCACTACTTATCTTGTAGGTGCAAGAAAAAAAATCTGGTGAATAACAAATGAAATTGCACTCATGCTAGAAAATTTTGTCAATGTGTTTTCTTTGTTATAAATCTTTGTAAACATGTGATTAGGCACCCTCCATCTACAGTATAATTATCATTGACACACGATATAATCAAAGAGTAAAACAAACAATATGAAAATTATCTACATAACTACATACAGTGTTGATAAGAAATTTCCTTTTCTCTGCTGATGACAGATTCTTTCCAATTGGCCCTTGTTTCAATTCCCTTGTGCTCTTTTGTATGCGATCAATGATTGCATCGTTATCCTGTGAAGCAAAGTCAAACCCTTCAACCCTCTATCTATCATAATTCTAAGGAAAGAAATGTGTTGAATCAAAACCTCTTTGGCAAGCAACCAGCAAAATATGCAAGGAACTGTGCCATGCTACTAGTTTTTTTAGATTGTTTGTGAAAAGCAGACAATCCTCCCATAAGCATGAACAAAATACTGTAGGTCCAGTTTATATATCAACTACACCATTTGGCATGCTGAGCTGAGCAACTAAAGAAATATGTTCAAAGTTCAAGACTAATGAAATAGTGATCAGCAGACGGAAAGGGACAACAGCATAAAACTATCAAATGCATAAAACGCTATAGAGTCCGCACCCACCCGGCCCATCTCAAGCAAGCGTATGTGTTCTTTCTGCTTGCTTCACTGTTTCTAATTCCTTGAGAAGATAGTGTTTTATAATATTTCTTTTTTATATCACATCTGATATTACTTATTTCTTCCACTGTTGTCTACATTGTGCAGAGTCTAGAGTTCACATGTCGAGCTACTCACCTTTGATTCACGTAAGACATTCTTTCTTCGTATTTTGCGTATGAAATTTTCCCTTCCTTTTACTCTTAAACCATTTGCATCTTTGATAAATCTGTTTTAACTCATGGCAGGTTGGTGTAGCAAGCATAAGTCCAGAGGTTTCTATACAGATATTAAAGTTACCAATGGTCATCGAGGGTATCAGCAAATGGCGTTGAAGCCAATTACAGCTGTGGAGGTATTTCCACAGAATTACAATCCTGTGCTTTATATATAAATTCATCCTTCTGATGGTTTTATGCTGTTGGTCCTTTCCGCCTGTCTAATCACTATTTCAATAGCCTTGAACTTTGAACGTATTTCTTTAGTTGCTTAGCTCAGCATGCCAAATAGTGTAATACCAGAAGAAAAGAAAAGCGATGAATGAAAACAATCCAAGGGAGAATAAAAGAAAGTTTGCCGTCAGAACCCTTCAAATATAGAATGTCGAATAGAATGGCGCTCATCGAGGTTCTCAGACTGCCCGAGGCCGGTTGGCGCCTCTCGCGTAAGTGAGCCTCATCATTCCCCACATTTTATCAACTTACCTGCCGCCGTAGAACATCCAAAGCATAGTGCTGAGTTTACCATATGGACCAACGGGCAAACAACCCAATGAGAGAGCCCAAGAGATAAGGTAAGGGCAATCTCGGCATGACAAGTCGGGAGAGAGAGCAAGCCAAAGGCTCCCACTCCCTCTTAAGCACAAGGAAACGCAGCCACGCACATGCCACAGCGCTCACTTCAACCAGCCAGGAGCCCATTCAAAGCCAAGGCAAAGACATTCCCCAGGCAGACTCAAGAATTTCAGGATGGGTATTTAAAGTTACAAAAATATTATTCAATAGAAAACATAAATGTCGATAATAGCAAAAATTAAAATACAAGAAATACGGATTTCTCTTTCCCACTTCAGGAATCAGGATTGAATTTCGATTTATAGCTTCAAAAAAGCTGGATCTAGAAAAAGACAGGTTAGAACACAAGAAACCGCAGGAAACTAGATGTAGTGGAGTTTGGCAAATGCCTTCTGCTCCAGATCCTTATTGATATGTATTATCCTTCAATAAGCATCTTACTTAGAACATAAGAACTAAGGCAATTGGCAAATTATTTGCTCTCAGCATCAAATCTAGCTTGGCATGCAAAAAAGAGACAAATAATGGTCCTAGTTGATCTCATTATTATTTAGTTTGTTAGGTGCGGGCATAAATTTACATCTACTATTTTTAGATCAAAGTATGAAGAAGCATTTTCTGCCCTTTATAGCAGGAACTTAAAATTGCAGGACACCAGCAAAATTACAAGAGACGTCACTGATCATCTGGGGCTGGTAATCACTAAATAATACCCTAGTGCATTGCATGGACAATATGTTCTTGTTGGCGTAGCTTCAAACCTAGCTTTGGATTTTTGATCAAACAATAAAGCAGGTTCCACATCACAAGAAGGCAACACAAGCGCATCGAATTGTGACCATACATGGACTATTACACAGATAGCCCACAAACAGAACAAAAATTCAATACCTGCTTGACCGACTCGGCGATCTCAGGCCCGATGCCATGACCGGGAAAGAGCGTGGCGCGGACGGTCTCCCCGGCCTTCGTGGAGAACGGCGCCACCACCCGGCCCGTCATCCGCGGCAGAACGCTCCCCTGAAGCAGCCTCCGGAGCGCCATGTTTCCCCACTACCCTGGAACAACGGGCCAACAGCGAGGCACACGCGTCAACCCTAGAACTCTAGGCGGGCAGGCGATTCGATCAGAAAGCAACGCAAGAATCCTCAAGATTCGATCGAACAAACGCGCACAAATTTCGAATCGTACGCCCCGTTTCCGATCGAATCGGAGACAATTCGAGGAACCGCGAGTTTGGGGGGTTGAGGGCGAGAGAGAGATCGAATCCGGGGGGAGAGAGAAGGGTGGTGAGATCGGAGGGGGAAATGTACCGGAAGGAGGAGATTCGCGAGGACTATCGATGGCGGAGACGGCGGCGGCGGCGGTGGATGGGGTGCGCGGCGAGGAGGGACGGGGTTGGAAGTGGTAGAGAGAGATGGGCTAGGCCAGATAGCCGTGGACCTAGGAAAATTTCATTTCTGCCGAAAATTTGAATTGAGCTCAAGGGTAAATTTTGTTCCAAAAAAATTAAAATTCCCCAAAATGGGGTGTTACACCTAGGAAAAGCTAGCAATGCGATAGGTTTTCTTTTCCCAATTGGATCGAGTAAGCAACAAACTAACTGAGCTTGCATCAATTGGGTCGGATTCAGATCAGAGTTGGAGTCTCTGCATGCACTCACGACATCTCCCTTGTCTTCCGTTAGATAATTGTTTCCATGTTACATTCAGAAGGACCCGACAAGTGAATCAATCGTCTAATGCTCGATCCATAGTTTTAGATAGGATTTTGTTTTCCCTTAATTTCCTCTCGTTTGAGCGGAGCTAGATCCGCAACTTTAGCATCCATCGATTTATTTGATGCCATTATTAATTTGCACGTGCTCGCGTGCTCAGTTATAGTATCTGCAATTTGTTAACGTGCAAGTTGCTCTTCCAATGAACATTGTTTGCGAGTTTTGTGTTTTAGGTGGAGCATGTCAAGATTTCATAGGATGAGTTCTTCACTATCTATGACGCATCACAAGTGATGTTTTGGCTTATGCCATTTGATGAGTGAGCACTTATTTTAGGAGGTCATTTGTACAAAACTCATATTTTTCTGGAGTTATGAACTACTAAAGACCCATATTTATTTGTCTACTTTTTTTGATAGCTATGTGTTTGAGCCTGCTGGTGATTTGGTCAATTCTGCTTCATGAGAAGTGTTTGGATAATATTGTCCAGTCTTTCTTGTTAAGATTAATTTGATGGACTTTCGAGGAACAATGCCTGTTAAGGAAGACTCACTTTGTGGAGATTTTGATATTCTGCCTATATGAGCGAATTCGTCTCAAAGTGGATATTATTAAAGTATGATCCGAATTTGTCATCGTGTCCGTGTCGAAAACTGCGCCAGACTTGGTGTTGAAGGGTGCATGTGCCAAGCCGTATCAGACGTGCTAACAGCTGGCGTATCCGACTCTGATTCGGTTTTCTTATCTGTTAGAAACTCTTGTTTTCTAACCTATATATGTACCCCTGTAGTCGCACGGTTGAACTAGGCCAAAATTTCCCGTGTTGTAATCTCTCATCATACAATGAACTCCGTCTTTGTGTGTACGCGGTTTTTTTCATAAGAGTTTTCTACATTAAATATGTGCTTCCAATTCGTTTGATCTTCTATTTCTGTCGTGTGTTTTATAAACTGAGTTTAATGTGGATGGCAGTTTCATTGAACAAACGGGAGAGGCAAGCATTGGGGTGATTGCGAGAGACGATGCTGGCAGGCATGTTCTGTCCTCCTGGCGTGTCTTCCCGCGTTGCCGCGACGATGTTGATGAAACCGAGTGAAGATCGAGTTCCTTCCTAGGCAAGATCTGACGTCCACAATCGATGACTTTAGCCACGGCAGCGGATGAGAGAGAATGAAATTAACCGAGTGAAGATCGAGTTCCTTCCTAGGCAAGATCTGACGTCCACAATCGATGACTTTAGCCACGGCAGCGGATGAGAGAGAATGAAATTAACCGAGTGAAGATCGAGTTCCTTCCTAGGCAAGATCGCGGTAGATCTCTTGGCCCCTCATATTATATATATGAATATATCGATCATTTACTTGGCTTCTTCCTCCCCTTTGAACTCCCCATCGACTCCACTGCATTAAATCTTGTGCTCCCTGCAGGCTTCCTCTCCTACTCTCTCGCTTCGATCTCCTCTCTCCACAGTCCAGTGAGGTCTGGTGCTGCTCAATTTTCTGCAAGGAAGAAAGCAGCAAGCATGGTGCAGAGTACTAACGGCCGGTCCTGGGATTTTAGGGGCCCGGGGCGAAACTAGTAATAGAGGCCCTAGTATAAATATCTAAATATAAATCTACATACACACACACATATATATATATATATATATATAATTTTACCAACAAACACTTAAAATACGTTATGTATTAAAGAAAAATTCATATCAAAGAGTTTATAGATATTACCTTAAAATTCATATCAAACATTTCGCAATATCTCATCGGAAATAGGGGCCCCTGGTTTTGGGGGCCAGTAGGCCGCCCGCCGCCCCTGTGGCCGGGCCCGAGTACTCGACGAGGAGGTCATCACTAGCTACCGCAGAAATTCTTCAACCCTAGCCTCACCTCCCGGGCCGTCGGGGAGATCGACCTCAACAAGTGCGAGCCATGGGATCTCCCAAGCAAGTCGCATCTAGTTTATTTCCGTATAAAACCATTCCTTCATCTGATTAAGCTGCAAAAAGCTTCATTTTTTCCCGCTTCATCAGTTTAGATAATCACTGAACATTGCTGCAAGAACAAAGTTAAGCAGAGCTACTTGTATCGCAATATTCAAGTAAAAATAGTGTGCTAGCATACTTCCTTGGATGTGATTTTAGAGTGGATGAAATTATTGAATCAACATGCTTCTTCCTTAAGAGCGGTCAGCGTGGGTTCTGGACCCATGGATTGGTGACAGATGGCGTGGATGTTTTAGAATGCAGATAAACCACCAGCTGAGCGGTGGTGAACCAGCACCACCAACTTTCTTTTTAATAGTAGAGATAAATAGTGATTACTAAAATGAACGATGGTGAATTAGCATCACCAACTTTCTTTTTAATAGTAGAGATAAATAGTAATTACTAAAATAAATCGAAGTGAAAAAACGGCTAAAAAGCTAAAAAGAACAAGCCCTCGGTCAGCCAAGTTATTGATCCCGAGGGTTGAAATAATCTATCCATTCGTTGATTCATTAGCAAGTAATGATACATATTCAGATGGGGACTCCACATTCTTCAGAACAGTAATGAACTAGAAAATAAGAGGCCTTCGCGAAGTCAAAAGCCATTTGAAGAAGTCAAAAGCTGTTTGAATGCGTTGACTCTTTAAGATGGTTTTTTCTCTTTTTTTTTCTCTCTTTTTGTACTTTGCATTCGGAGATATAACAGTGTTTTTTTTTCTATTTTTTCATTTTTCTTTAATTAAAATACCTCAAAAAAGTTAATAGCCGCCGCATTCCCATTTCAATCAAAAGTTAAAAACCACTGCACTTTAGAATAGGGCAGAAACTAACAAACATCTTCCCCAGCCAAAAGGAGAGTACCAGCCAGTGTACATCACCTACAGGGAATCAACGCGTTGCAATTCCAGACCACAAAAGTTCACAACAGATTGTTTTCAACTTTCAACAGTCTGCACTTTCACCTACATATTGTTAACAGATGTTATCACTTGTTTAAGTGAACTACATCGAATGAAATAAATAACAGATTTTATTAGATGAGCGATGCCATCTTATTGGCTATCTGAATTCCAGGTTATTCAGAGAGAGCACTGGAAGCAATGTTAGAAGTCTGATAAGTCTCGCACATGTAGTATTTCTTTGCAGAAACTCCACTAGATCTCCGTACGTATGGGATGAAATATTACACAAAAATGTGATCATATTTTAAATAGCAGTTGGCTCAGTAAAATACGCAAGGCACCTTTGGATAGGAAACAAACTATATCCATAGTGCAGACTAACAAACATTGGCCATTCATATTTCTTGTGCCTGCCTCGAGTTTTCCATATCTGATCAGCTTTGAAATGGGATCAAGATTCCTGGGGAGCCTCGAACCTCGAGGGAGTATCGATTCCCATCATGCATTTGAGTCCTGATATCAAGATGATAAGCAGCACTATTCCCTGCAGATCATACACAAGTACCAGGAATAATAATCTAGAAACAAGCATTTTACTGGTGAAAGGCACAAAACTCAATAGCACGGTTTGCAGTTGCAGCCGAGGCAATCATAAAATTAAACTGCTAATAAACTGATGCAACCTTTTCTAGAGAATAAACAGGCTGAAGAACCATGTCAGCTGAACGGAAAAGGCTATTAACAAAAAAACATAGTCCAAGTAACAACTTACAACAAAACTTCCTTCCAGAAGAGTTGATTTTACTATGCACTCTCCGTCACATTTGCCTAGGCCAGCTTTAGTAGTATTGGTCTTCTCTGCAAGATACCTGCCTAATGGCAGGTTGGAAGGGTTCTCCAGCGAACCATAAGGTTGAGAAGCATAAAGAACTGTATATTTAGCCCCAGATTTTTTCAGCACAGCAACCAGCTCAGAAAGCAACTCCCCTGAAGTAATGTAGCAGAACATTATGCTAAAGTTGTGCAGTTGAAGGTGAAAGAACTGAATCTAGTTAAACAAACCTTCTGATTTTGCATTGTCTAAATCCTTGAAACCACCACTACAGAAGACAATGAGATCAGTCTGTCCACTTGGTTTGTTTCCCATCCGTGACATCACCAAGTCCTGGAATGTATATGGTGTAAATAGGAAATGAATGTAAAATAAAAGCAAAAGAAAAAATATAGAATAACTTACACGAATGGAATCCATGCTCTGATGTTTCTTCAGATCTTCACCGCTTACATTACACGTGTCTGTGTATGTGATATGATTTCCTCCAAAACCGTAGCAATTCTCAGCAAATCCAGATAGCAATGAGTTCTCCAGTTTGTCATCATCTGGCATGGCAACATAAGGGAATGCCATGGAAAACTCGGAACTTGTGAAGGAGAGCTGGTAAAATGCATAGATGTTAGAAATAGAAAAACATACATGATAACTGAAAGGGTGGGGTAGGGGCAGGCAAGAATGAGTGTGACTACCTTCAGTGTGTCTGCTAAAGCTGGATCATCTTGCTTATCTTTAGAGATATCCGATGATTGTAGCTAAGGGAACAATATTACTCATTGGTCAGTGCCAACTTAAGCAACAAAACTGGAGATAGCATCTTCAATGTAAAGAATTGGGCTTACGGAAAAATTTGTTATGCAGATTGAAACATGGAGAATTTGGAAAATATAATGGCCTCTCGGAATTGGTCAATACCATCGAGCAGAAATATCATCTATTTCGATTTTTTATAGATGATCACTGATTCGATAAAATGTGCATGTAATGCTACCAGTGAATACCCAAAAGATTAGTTCATAAACAGTACCGAATGGATGGGAGTCAAATAAGTACCTTTGATCCAAGAAAAAGAACTGCAACATCAACATTCTTTTGAGGATCCTCCCTTGAGCACTAACAACAAAACCACAACACTATGAATTGTTAACTTTTTGTATACCAAGAACTCATGGTTCAATAAAGTTGGATGAAGTTAAGTTCCACCAATTGGGATATTGGAGGGAAACTCACCACCAAGTTTGACCAGCCACCTTCCTTAAGAACAGATTTAGCTAAGCTCTTTGGGGAGATTGTCTGATACTGAACTACTTCTTTAGCCTCATTGGAACAGAATCTGGAGATAAAGGTAAATGAAATGTTATCTAAACCACTAAACCAAGATATGGTTTCTAAAACTAATGATCAGACGGTCAAGAAATATATCCAAGATGAACTCGTAAATTTGGATCTAGCCAGCAAGTAACTGAATCCATAAGACGCGCAAAATAAACAGGGTGGATTTGGATCTAGTCAACAAGTAACTGAACCCATATCACTGGGTAGATTGGATAGGACTTAGGAACACCGTGCATATATTGCATGCACCTTCTGCATTAGGAACAAGGAGCAACATGTGACCTAAGCATTGAGTAGTGCTTAAGATGCATTACTACACTGCTGTGATATTCTCAGATAAGGATTGCATCTCAGGAACATGTCATTGTTCTATTTAATGGAACTCAGGGCTCCAAGTTCCTTTGCAATTTGAGGCCACAATGGTCCGTAGAAGATCAGAGCAAAAAGGATAGTTGAGCTAACAAAATATGGGCAGATAATGTTATTGGACACAAGCCAAAATATTCCACAATGTGCACTGTACAACATCAAAAATACAAACTTTAGCCTTAAGTCTAATTGATGCTCACCTTTTACTCTCTTTAAGTCAACACAACGAGGGAGTCTGGGAGTGGACATGCATACAAGTTGAACAGCAGTTCTGCACTACATAAGCGAACTGATGCAAACAACACAATATCTGTTTTGTCACTCTTTCATCCTAGGTTTATACTCATAGATTACTATTCTACATTAACAAAAACAGCAGAATTCCAAAATTTTTGGGTTACATCAATCCTCAAGCCCTCCGTTCCCAAATGTGGCGACCCGTGTCATTACCGTGGGGTAATAACACTGGTCAATGAATTATTATTCGATGAAACGATCAATAATAAGCCCATCAGAGTGTTGCAGCACAACAATAATTAGAGTCAGTACAGTAATATTACATTACTATTGCTGCGTAGGGCTAGAGTCTTAAACAAGGCAAACAGTTGTCTGATTATTACAATACCGAAGAAGCATAAGTACTTCCATCTGGTAATTATACAAATACTGGAACTAATAGATAAAATCGTGCTATTATACCATGAGTCTCATGCACGAGCTACTAGTAGCCCGCTACTCATCCCACATCTCATATATGGTGTCCACCTCATACACGTCATACTCAGGGTCAACTCCATCCCCCTCAGCATAGCTGCCCTTTGGGTAGGTATCGTCCAAACCAAGTAAATCCCTGGACTGACTAGCCTCTAAACAAGGGAGAATAATAACAAGGGTGAGTGCAAAAGTACTCAACAAGCATTAATAGCAAAGATGCAATTTTATAATCATGAATCAGTATCTCAATGGATCCAATCTCATCTCATATCATCTCGAAAATAAGTGTTTTTATGTTGATGAAGATTTCTAGTTTTTAATTTAGAAATATACTGATCACTCGTGTGACAAGATAGAACCCCCATTTGGTTCCCGTAGCCTCCAATCCAGGGGATATGCGTGAATTCACGGTTTATATAGCATTGCGCAGGCTTGTACCATTTTACCCATAGTTACTCTAATTTTTATCGCGAATGGTTCTTCGCATTTCCTTAGATGCGATGCCCAAATCAGAGTACAAAATGTTTCCCACTATTTTAGAATATTATACCTCCACCCGGTTAGTATATTTCCCTAGCCGTTGGTCGGGCCGGACTCGCCTTCACTTGGCACTCCATTGCGCTAAATATATATGCCAGGATTATACTTTTTGGCCCTGAATCCAATGGAGACCCTGCCCGTGAAAATCCCTAGATATTCTACATACCCATTGTGAAGTGTATAATAACTTTGGTAGAGTTACTAGTTCTACCCATCCTAGACAGGACCATGGCCGATTCGGCAGATACGACCCATTATACGAGTGAAAGTGGTTAAGTCCTTATACTATATCTAGTATAACCATGTACAGGGGGTCCCAACCTTCCACTCTTCCCAAAAGCACCCTCTGCCCACCGGATACTTACACTGCAGGTCAATTGCTCCATCAGTTGAGCCCGCTAATTCCCCTTCATTTCACACACTGTTGTTATGGAATCAGTTGTCTTTATTGCAATTTGACCAATATATGTTTATTGCCCCCTGTCTGTAGTCGTATAAACAGGAGAGGTGCTGCCGAATTTTTTAATAGCAGCGCCACTTTGAGATTGTTAATGTGTAGTAGTAGCATTCCGGGCTCTAAGGATAGGTTGCGTTGTTTCACTCCAGTAACTTGGTTTCTTACTGGCTTGGCTCATGTGGTTAAAATGTTATGTGGTTTTCTTGGAATTGATTTAGGTTGGTTTTTATGCAGGACGATGAGACTCTACGGCTGCGAGAGGTGCCGATGGCCCCGGACGGTCAGGTATCTCGATGAGCTAATTGCCCTATATTGTTTTCTCCGGAAGGGTTCTGACGGCAAGATTTGCTTTACTTAAATTGGTTCGTTCTATTCTTTCCAGCCTTTTGTTATCTTTTCTTCCAACAGGTATTCGTTTGTTCAGGCTACTACGAACTGTGCTGGTGTATAGTCTCGAAAACATGTTTTACTTGTAATTGTGTTTAGTTGTATTCGATCATGCGTACAAATAAAGACATGTATTCCTTTGTATGTATGGATATGGATGTATGGTTTATTGTTTGCACTTGTACTGATTGATGTATCCGTTTTGTATACGGATATCGATGTGTAATTAATTGTATGGACTCGGACTGTATATTTGTATTTGTAATTTGTGAGATGAATTACATTCTTAAATGAAGTGGCTCCACCGAATGTAGTTATGAATTCAATGTTCTTGTGCTTCACCAAGTCAATTATGCATACCAAAGAACTTACTTTCTTGTAGAATAATTTACTCAGTTATTTAATTAATAATTTATTTTTAATTTGTAATCCACTGGTTAAAGTTAATTAAGTACGCGGGTGTTTCACCAAAGTAGGGTGAAATTTCTTCCAACCACCCTACTCCACCCTCCGCTATCTGAATTTCATTTTGAAAAAATAAGTTATACATTTTACTATCTGTAAGAAAATCGTGTATTGGTGTAAAGCAGTACAAAAATATATAAGGTATATTATATTCAACTATACCTATGGAGGCGCGGGTAACTCCTTGATCAGCATACATCGCGGCCCAACCCCAACCAGGTCATGTGGTTTTGAGATCTTTATATAAGCTATAATTAACCAGGGTCGGCATGGTAATATGGACGGAGCAGGCAATGATTGTTGCAGTCGTCAAAGGCTATGTGCTCAAATAGGTCCACTGGTAAAAACATCGATCCAAACTATGCAAGGAAAATAGGAGTTTCATTTTTTTTCATGAGGACGAGTGAATAAATGCTTGCGCAAGGCCTAAAGTCTTGATATTGATTTTCGTATGAGTTGCTGGATGAATGCAGTTTGGAAGGAATGTGGCTGATCTGATCTAATGTAACAATACACACATCAATCTTGAAGAAGCACCATTCGCCTCCCAACGCAAGATTTAAGCCAAAAGTAGAAGTTGGGCCTTCAAGTAATATACTTGAGCTGACTATCCCATGCACTGAACCATCTTGTAGCGATTTCATGAGGGAACAGTGAGACAAACTACATGCATACTATTATCGGGGAAAAGAAAAGTAATGCATGCGTCTCACGAGTCATGTCAATACTTAACCAAATTGCAATAGTTTCTGAATGAAGCAGAATTCCAAAAAAATCCCCCAACTTCAACAGCACGTATCACATCTAACGCAGGGGACCCCAGGTTGGAAACGAAACGGAGAAGCGCGACCAGTTACCCGTAGTTCTTGGGCGCCCAGAGGAAGGCTGGCGCCGTCACCGGGGCCGCCGCCGCAGCGACCAGCATCACCGCCACCGCGACCCAGGCCGCCGCCATTTGATCGAATCGAATCCGATCCATCCCTAAAACGCGCAGGGGAAAGAGGATGTGGAGAATTGCTGACAAAAATCGATCAGGGAAATTGAGATCGCAAGGAAATCCCATCTTACCTCGTGGAGAAGCGGGGTTTCTGTGTCGGCTCGCTCGCTTCCGTTTCGATGCCGGCTCGGCTTCTCTCTTCGCCAATTTCTGCAAGCCAAGTCGTCTCGGCTTCTGTGGGTGGGTGTCTTGACTCTTGAGTTTGTGGAGCCGTGTTGTTCCAGAGGACTAAATCTAAAGCGCTACTAGCGCGTATTGTCTCAAGTTTGGACAAAAATGATACTCGTACGGTCGAGGATTAATACTATAGTATTTTTGCTTAACTGGTGCATTTACTGCTTATAATAAGATCTAAAATTATTATTTTTGTAATTTTTACACTATGCATGCAAGTCTGCGGTCAGGGGCCGTACGATTTCGGTGTCGTGCGGTCGGGGACTAATACTATAGTATTTTTGCTTAACTGGTGCATTTACTGCTTATAATAAGATCTAAAATTATTATTTTTGTAATTTTTACACTATGCATGCAAGTCTGCGGTCGGGGGCCGTACGATTTCGGTGTCGTGCGGTCAGGACCGTACGATTGCCACATGTCGGCATCAGAAAATCATACGGTGGGGAAGAAAGCTAGAAACAAAATTACACTAGTTTAGAGATTATATTTAGTATTTTTAGAAGCAACAGTGCCATTTGTGTCCAAAACTCTTATTGTTTCTCTGCTGCACCATGTTAACGTCGTTTCTCGATACACAGCCACTTCCTGAGACAGTGACATGTGGGCCCACCATCGGTACACCAAGCACATGAGTGTGCAGTGCATGTGACAGAGCGGACCACACTCCTGTAATGTCAATTCCACCCAAAATGTTCTGTGGAAAATAGCTATTGCACTATAGAAGAAGCAACTGTTGATGAAAAGAAAGCAAAGCAGTTCTCTTCTACGCTCGATGATGCTCCGGACTGATAGCCAGAGTGAAACTGAACGAAAATAATCAGGATTTACTATTTCTCTATGTATATAATAACATATATAATTTCTAAGTAATATTATACTAAATATTAATATGTCTAGCAATTTTTAGCATCAATATTTCAATATAACCGATGACAGTGTATAATGATAAAGAAATAGTGATCGAAATATTTATCAATATAAAAAGCCTGATAATAATAGTAGTTAATTGCAGCAAACTAAAGGAACTAGGAGTGAAATCACAGATAAAAGTTGATCTACATTAGTAAAATACATCATCCAACCTAAATAGTATGTTAAAAGAAAATAAAATTACTTAAAGCTTTCAAGTAAAAAAATATTAGAATGATCATATGTAAGCTAATGCAATACCTTTTAGATTTACGTTTTTTCAAGTTTATAAAATGACGAACCACAACATCGTTGGTAATTTTCATCAATTGTTGTTTCTTCATATAACAAATAAGTATATCATTCATTAAATCATCATCAATTAATTGAAAAGATCAATTAAATATTTGTATGTTCAACAGTTCAAGAACAATATAATGGAAAATAGCTATTGTACTTGACTACTTGGCTATAGGCAATTCGTACTTTTGAACCATATGACATGTAGCTAGTTAGCTTATATTTATTTAACTAGCCACTACCATTTACTTGCTACGTTGCTAGTTAGAGTTTACTAGTTGCTTATTTTGTCTCTGTTATCATGTGAAATTTACTTTCGCGTATTATCCGACTAAATATTCGTGACCGAGACTAACTGTATTCAGAGTGGTATGTATTCGCTTCGTATTCGTGACCGAGAATATCCGCATTCGTATTCGTATCCGGCAATATCCGTGATCGACTCCAACAAAAAATATGAAAATTGATACGGGATGAGCAATATCCGTCCGTATCCACTCCGTTTGCACCCCTACTCATGAGCTGAGGGAAGCGAAGACTCTCGTTCACTGCTGCTAACTACTAGGAATTTAGACTGCTAATGCTTTTTTCATTGGGCTTCAATGAAAGAACTGGGTGCATTGAATTTGGACTGAGGATTCACACATATGCTAAAGGTATTGTTTCTTGTTTAAAAAAAATTTAGACCCGGTGTCCTCGGACACCGGTCCCATGACATGGTTCCGGCCGAGCTAATAAGATTGGATCATTAAACATAAGTAATGTATGAGGTAGTACTTTTTTTATAATATATATAGAAAATGGCCAATGTACGAGGCTCATTTTCATTGGAAATGTTTAAGCATACATGGTATAGCCTAGTGTGAGAATCAAATCGACCGGTGGTAAAGACTATTCGACCGGAGTCATGAACTCGTGTGCTAGTCGTGTATGACAACGGACATATACATTAGTCAACAATGATAGTAGATGAAAACTTATGGAATGACTTGTTGTGTAAGGCAGTTAGTAGCTACTAAGTAAAATCCTTTAACGAGCATTAGAGAAAATGGACAAACTACAGAACTACAAAAACATAGATAAACCAATGAAAAGACCACATATGACAGTGAGAACAATAATACAACATCAGCACTATTGCTACAATGTTTTGAACACTTCTCACAATGAAAACATTTCATCAACGACGGCAAAACTAAAAAACCGAAAAACCCCACTAGGAAAATTCTGTCATATACAAGCGTGCAAATTACTGCTACCTTCAATGGCATCTCTAAACACAGACAAATTACATGCATGTAGTAGCTGTTTCAAATGTATCATGAACACAACAGTAGAATGTCCCGTTAGCATATAGATTCAGAACTCTTAAGACTCTTAGTACAGCTGAATCTAAATTTGTACAAATTCCCAACTGGAATAGAAAGGACAAATAGCTATTTTATATTTGTGTTTCCACCATGATACATGCAGCACAAACATATAGCTAATACCTATTTCCATCGTAAGGAGATGCATTTTTCTATTGTTTATGCATTTTCTGAACTAACGATGGAACAAGTCACACCTAATGCTGCAACCCTCTATTCAAAAAAGCATCAGGTTTCTAGGAAGTAATTACAAACAATAAATGGCAATGGCCCACTCATGGTTGTCACGGCGTCGCCTAGACGACGCCAGGTCGTCCCGGCGGCCAGGGGGGACGCCGAGGCTGGTCGCATCGCCTGTTCCCGCCGTTGACGCTGATCTTTGGCCTGCTCCGGCCGCCGGCGTCGATCTCCAACCTGCTTCCGCCGCCGGCGTTGATCTCTAGCGGCACGGGGAGGGAAGGCGGCGGGGAGAGAGAGATGGGGGAGAGAACGGGACCAAGAGCGATCGGGGACCGGGGGTGGCGGCTAGGGTTAGGAGATCGGGCGCAGGGAGCTGGAGGCAGACGGGGGAGGCGGCGGCGGGGAGAGGAGGCGGAATGGGAGAGACGGGACAGAGAGAAGTATGAGGGGGTATGACAGGAGTATTAGGCTGACGGGAGACTTCATTGGCTTCATATACGTACCGTATGCATATACACTGCTAGATATGGCGCTCATCATGGCGTCGCCTAGGCGTCCGGACGCCCCTCACTCGCCGTGGTCACCAACTCCGCCGTGACAACCATGTGCCCACTTGGATAAGAGCAACTGGTCTTTACACTACATCCTTATCGAAACAGGCCCTAATGATCAATTTCAGGGACAAGCATTTGAAATTAGAATTAAATGGGACAAAGCATACATATTATGTTTGCATCAGCAATATACCTGACTAGAATTCCATGCCTTGTTCTTCTTATAGGTTAGTAAGTAACTCAAGTCAGATGAACAACAAACCACACGGTATGTGCAACTGATGACAGCTTCAGACAATAATTTGCCTCGTTCCAATTTCAAACACTGCCTCGAACAAAAAAAAATCCCCAATGATGCACTTAGGACAGCAAAGATTAACTGCCCATATATTTCCCAATTCCCAGTTGGCGATAAGGAACATCAATTGCAACATTGTAACTGTCAACCTACCCAGAAAATTTAACTCCCCAATGTACAAATACCTGTAAGCACTAGATACCTCTGTGCATCAGTCATATTAACGATCCAGCTGACGATGAGCAGAAAAACAGAGCAAAATGAGCATTTCCTAGTTGATCAAAACGAGAATTATTTGCAACATACAAATCTGGAGTAACCCAAATGTACCATCACAATTACCAATCACAATGTAACAACAGTCATAGGAGAGCAGACATAGCTAGCACCAATTAGAATAAAATTCTTAGCATAGCATAAATATAAGGCAATCACATCACAAGTTCATAACTCCATGGCATAGGTAATAAGCAAAACCATACACCAGAGACTACCCAAGAGGCTTAAACATCTCCATCGCATTCATATCACAATGTCAAAAAGGTCGGGAACTAAGCTTAAAAAGTCTAAACTTGAAGTAGAAAGGCAGCTAGATATAGAACCAGACGAGCAGCTCCATTGATAGGACGAAGCAGAGACCACCACCCCGCCCACGGCGATCCGCCAGGCGCTCAACGGTAGGACTTCTGGAACCTCGCGCGGGCACCGCGACCGCCGAACTTCTTGGGCTCGCAGCGCCTGGGGTCGGCGACGAGGAGGGTGCGGTCGTAACGGGCGAAGATGTCCTTGACCTCCTTCTTGGCGGCCTCGTCGACGTACTTCTGGTAGTAGGCCACGAGCGCCTTGGCGATGGCCTGGCGGATGGCGTAGATCTGGGACGTCTTGCCGCCGCCGCGGACGCGGATGCGCATGTCGATGTCCTTGAAGCGGGAGCGGCCGGCGAGCATGATGGGCTCGAAGGCCTTGAGGCGGAGCATCTCAGGGCAGATCAGCTCGATGGGGGCGCCGTTCACCTTGATCAGCCCGCGGCCAGGCTTGCAGTAGGCCACGGCCACCGCCGTCTTCTTGCGGCCGAAGCATTGGACCGTGCCGGGCGGCGGGCGGGTGAGCGCGGCAGCCATGGTTGCGGAGGTGCTTGGTGGGAGCGCGGCGGCGGCGGCGAAGTGAAGGCATCGGAAGGAGAGAGCGCTTTTATAGCGAGGAGGCATTAGGGTTTTGCCTGGCATTCGCGGTTCTGAGCATGACATGTGGGACATAGGCCATTACTTGGCGGCCCATAAGATACAGTTGCACGGCCCGAGCCACATAAATTGCGCCTTCCAATACTGGGCCTTGATGGTGAGGTCCAAAGTCTCTGACGATAAATGGTTAATTGGATCAAACCATAGTTGAGCAGTGGTAGAACAGAAGAACATTTTGCATCCTGGATTTCTTCGTATGAGACATGCATTTCACAGTATTGATTGAAATGATAAACTCGAGCATGTGCCAACGGCAAAAAGGAAAAAAAAATGACTGAATACGTAACACGGCTTAAAGCTGATGTAGGAGTATATGACCAAGACTACTTCTGTTTGACAGTATTATGTTTAGAAACAGCAGAACTTTCCCTCTTTTATAATTTACTTAAAAAATGTTACGAAAACAACAAGCCTTTGGCTTGCCAGCCTACACTAGCTTTTAAATAATGATTTACATCAAGCTGAAGGCAATCAAATCACGCGCACGAAGTTTCTGGCTTTCTGCAGAGACTAAATCTGTTTATTTTCCTTGATAGCTGGCATAAATTTGTTGACTGAATTGGCTGATATATTCCTGTTCTAATCTTTTTCTTTTGATGGCTTAGGGAACATCCTAAGTTATCAGTCATTTTTCCATGGACTAATCAAACAGTCAACCTGAATCTTCTTGCATTACTCTGTTACTTTATTCCAATATGTCTCATTTTGTTCATGAACCCACATATGACATATGCAACTGATGTGTCAGTGAAATGCTGTGTTAGATTAGCCTAGCGACTAGATACATACACCACCTTCCTGTTTATTTTCTTCCTCTGTCAGATCTTGAAAATCTTCTAGACCTATGCGCCTTCAGCCGGATCACCGGCACCTTTCTAGCCAATGCTTGCCAGATCATCTGGACTGCATCGTCCTTTTGGGATGGGTACTGATACTCAAATTGTTTATCCACCTCTTTGAGCCTCTTCCACATCCTTGTCCATTGAGGCTTGCTTACACCTCTAATCAGTCTCATCAGGTAACCCTCTTTGACAGCATCAGATGAGCGAACGAAGATGGAGAACATGGAGTAATCTAATACATCCTCGTAAGGGAGCTCAATGTCATCACTGATGATAACAGGGACGCAGTGGCTTACTATGGCGTCAAACAGACGATTGGAAGAAGGGGTGTCCCCAGCAATGTTTAGACAAAACTTTGATGAGTGCATTCCCTGGCTAGCTTTGCTGACACCGTGGTCCTGGACGCTTCCAAAGGAGAAGTAAACATCCTTTTCGTCTTTGAGCATATGATATAGCTCCTGCCTAATGTTTCCCCCCTGAAAAAAGATGATGCACTATATTAGCCCGTGAATCACCAGTTGTCACTAACAGACGTTAAAACTAGTAACCTGACATTTCTCCATGTATCTACATTAGCTTTTAAATAATGATTTACATCAAGCTGAAAGCAATCAAAGCACGTCCACGAAGTTTCTGGCTTTCTGCACAGATTAAATCTGTTTATTTTCCTTGATAGCTGGCATAAATTTGTTGGCTGAATTGGCTGATGTATTCATGTTCTAATCCTTTTCTTTTGATGGCTCAGGGAACATCTGTAAGTTTCTGATCTTTGGACTTTGGACATTAATATTTTGATCATACTCAGATAAATCAGGAGCTTTTTTCAACAAAGATGGGAAGATCGAAAAAGTCACTTCTTGTATTAACTCCACTGGAGATTTTCAGACTACATATACTTCATCCAGAGGTTTTCAACTAAGGTCTAAGGTAATGGCTGAAGAGTGTGTAGATTAATCAATAAAGAGCATCATATGAATAAGTCTAGCCACTTTGATGATAGATAAAAGTTTTAGATGGCACCAATATAAAAACACCATAATTGTCTGTTCAGGAGCAACATTTGACACATAGCCGCATAAAAAGCGCATTCAGTAATTACTATGTCAGGCTCAATTAGAAATTGTGGCACTTTGTAAATTGTAATAGCAGTAACTTGTGTGGTCGAAACAAATCGAAGGTCAGCCTCTTAAATAGATCATGACTTCTGATTTCTGAACACTGAATGAGCAGAACAACTTCTCTACCATCTCTAGTAAGCTCATTTGGTATTAAGCAATTACATATAAATAACCCCAATCAACCTATCCTATTCCTACCTCATATACAAAACTACCAAATTCTCAATTACATACTCTCACTCTAAAGCTCGCCAATTCTCGAAGGTAATTTTTTGTTCAACTTTTGCTAAGAGCATTTACCTTGCACAAAAGAAGGTTTTTATTGTGGCTACAGTCCAAACAGTAAACGAGGGGCTATAGGGAGTCCACTAAAGGGCTACCCAAGGCCTTGTATACACTACAAGTGGGGCGAATGAATGAATCAGTTGTGCCCACATTTTTTCCTGCCCATAAGGCTATATATACGACCTGAAGGCTGGATTTCAAAAATGCCCTTACTATGGTTCATCAAGCTAGGGTTACAAATGTCTTTTTACATGTTTAATGGGACTCTTGGTCTAGCAGGCCGAATAGGCAAAGGTGGGGGCCACTCCCAACAGTAGCCTCTAGGGCTCCGCCATCTGTAGGTCGAAACCATGTCGCGTTGCCTTTTGGCCCCCTCCGTCCCTTCAGCCTATAGATTGGCAGGCCCATGGGCCTTGGTTGCTATGGTGCTAGCCACTTCGTTTTCTGGAGTCGTGAGACACGTGTCCCCTTCTTGTTGGCTGGTCGTGCAGCGCAGCACTGTGTCAGCGTCAGGATCGTGGATCATGCGGCCTCATCCCACACACCGCCTTGGGTCTCGCGCATGTCCCAAAAAGTCATGCGCATTAAATCGCGGTTTCCCTCTTAAGACGCTCCTTACTGGCTCGCTCGCCATATCGCCTGACTGTTTGTAACCTTCTTCCTTCCTCTTCTTGCTCTCCAGCGCAGGGTCGTCTATCGTCGTTTCCTCTACTTACCACGCCCGCGCCATCATCAGCGTCGCTCATTAAGGATGGTTTGTACATTTTAGAGCACATGGCAATATGAGACCATGAATATTTGCTATGTAGTATTGAACATTAGCTTAATAGTTGATATAAAAACATGTTTGTGTTTGAGTAAAGGGCCTCGACTTCTATCTCACCCCAGGGCCCCCTAAATGTCAGGACCGGCCCTGTACATTACTATGTTTCGATTGGCACCTCATGGAATATGAGTTTGCGATGTGCAGAGCCAGATTAATAGGCACAATATTACCTCCTTCCTGTAAATGGCTCCCCGGAAGTATAGCAACGTCGGCCGGTGACCAAACCCGGCCGAGTCATTCACGAACGTCTTCGCCATGTGCCGGTACGGCGCAATGACATCCTTCTCCAAGCTAGCCACCCTGGGGTCGTACCTCCCGAAGTCGGACAGCACGAACACCGCCGGAAACAGCGCCGACCGCGCATGGAGCAGGCTGTTGGGGTGGTGCGCGACGATGACGTGGTCGGCGCCACCCGACCTCTTCCATTCCTGCTGTGCCATGAGGTACCTCACGAGTTTCTCCTGCAGGGCCCTGTCCCGGCTGACCTTCTCCGGCGGCGCGGCCTTGGAGTGGCGATTGTAGCTGAGGGACGCGAAGAACGGCACGAAGACGATGTCGGCGTCACGGGAGTCGGCGACCCTGACGGCGGCGCCGCACGGCGCGGACGACGAGGACAGGAGGTCCAGCGTGAGCCAGTACTCTACGCTGTGCTGCTGGTTGAGCCCGCCGGGGTAGTGCGGCGCTGCGCCGCTCCTGACGTCCGGCCAGACGCCGCTCGCTTCCCCTGCGGGCGGCACCCAGCCGAGCAGGCCGAAGTGGAACTCGGGCGGCATGTCGTACATGAAGACCCTGATGGCGGCGGCTCTGGGGTCGCATCTCCCAGCAGCCGAGCTGGCGTTGGGGTCGTCGGGGCGGCCGTTCTCGTCAACAAAGGAGAGTTCTTGGCCGTTGGTAGAGGAATTCACGCTCACAGGGACGACCGAGAAGGCGGCGGCGGCGGCCGGGACGGGTAGGCCGGTGTCCGCGGGGCGCCAGCGCGCGCCGGCGGCGGCGAAGAGGAAGATGGTGGAGGCGACGAGGACGGTGGCCGCGGCGAGCGGCAGGACGAGGGTGCGGGCGCGGGGCGCCATGAGGAGCGGGAGTCATGGGCGGATTGGTGGAGAGGGAAACATGGCGGATCGATCTGGGGTTGGGAGAGCCGGAGAGGTAAAGGTTGGTTTTTTTTTTGTTTGGTTTGGGTGGGTAGCAGAGGCTTGAAAGCGTGAACCTGTGTTGCTGTACGCAAGGCAGACAAATGTGTACTGTGTTCACTCATGGCGAAGTGATGGTTAATCAAACCTGTTCTGCCATCAGTGTTCTAGATATTACTACCACAATGCTCTAGATTACTGCAATGCCCGATAAAATCTGGAACGCTCCTCTGGAAGATGAAATTAAATCCACGTAAACAAGGGAGTAAGGATTTGTATTCTCTGCCCTAAAGTGGCCATCGAACTCAAGCTGATGCAAGGAAGAATTTATTGCACTGTAGCGTTGAGCATCCAAAGGCTCCTGTTGTTAATCTCTGCAAATGGAAAATAACTGAATTCATTGGAAGTAATTCGCTGTAAGCCATAGCTGGAGAACGCAACAGAGCCATATGCTTGTGTTTTGTTTTCTAGTAGCGTTGGTTTTTGCAGCAATATCTTGCATTTACGATTCGTGCATGACTGATCAGTAAGATCGGGACTCAAGTAACAGTTGACTAGTGAAATCAGGAATGGATTCTGGACTGGAGTAGTCCGTGTTCCACGTTGCTGAATGCTAGCTACTGCCTGCTGCTATTGCTATCGTCAGGCGCCACAGCGGAAAAGAATACAGAAAAACGACGCCTTTTGTCCGAGGACAACGTCTTCCGTTCCGTGTCACTGCACTCTGCAATGGGCTGCCTAGTCAGTAACCAACCAGTTGGACGCAAACCAGAAATGATCCATTCACAATGGCAGACACGGTGGCCCTAGCTACTGATACTCCCTTTCTTCTCCGGTCGGTCACCTATAAATCGATTTGACGGCTTCGGATTCTTCTTAACTCTCCCTTCGAGTAAACCAACCAACAGATTAAGGTGGTGATCGGTTTGGCTGAAAGCTGAAAGCTTATGGTCGAAAACTTGTGATTGGTGAAAAAACACCAGAATGGAGAGAGGCTTATTTAACATAATTAAATTTAAAAAAATTGAAAAATATAAAAAATATGTTAGCCTATCACAGACAACGCAAACGAATACGAGAAAAAAAGAACCAACAAAAAAAGTAAAAAAAAAGTCAAAAATTCAGAAAAAGACGAAATTATGAATAGTGTAAAAATAAACTTAAGCTTTAAGCCATAATCTATATTGAGCAGGGCCTAAGCAGCACTAGCGTAAGGTTCTGAATTCTCATTGTTGTGCTTTCTTAGCAAAATCGTACTACCCTCTCTTTATATCTGAATATGCTGTTGCAAAGTGGTGTTAGACCATATGGCTAAACTTAGAATAGTTGTGATGATAAATGATTGACAATGTTGCTTATTGATGTTATTTGATGTGTGTGATGCGTGCGGACTCATGTCGGTCAAGTTAAAAAAAACTTGTGCTAGAAAAAGATGATGTTTTGGTCTTTGCATGTGCAAGGTAACTCGCATGCGATTGTAGTCTACAGCGAGGACCGGGAGATAGCTTGATGCAAAGTCATGGTCCAAAAGGTCAATAATGCTAGAGGAGATGGTCGTGATCGAGTTGTGGCATGGGGAGATCAAAAATGGATTATGCGTGTTAGAGCTACAGAGGTGGGGTCCGGAGACTACGACATGTGGCAATTTTGGAGTGTCAAAAATTGGATAGTGCGAAAAGATTGAAAAAATTCGTGTTACAGAAGAATTTTGGGTCCCTTAGTTGGAATTGGATAAAAAATTATGGTTTAGACCTTAGACTATAAATAGATATGAGGTTAGATGCTAACCTCAAGAAAAAGGAGGTTGGATAGAGGCAAATTTTGTACTAGGATTTGAGAGGTGCCAGAAGAGCATTTTGTAATCACAAACATGACAATCCAGTAATAAAAAAAAAATAGATCTATTCCTAAAAAAACAGCAGTGGCGCATCCTCTCCAACGCTCACAGGAAATCACGCTAAGGTGTATACTGTGTGGTTTCGCACGCCTCTTTTGTCCGCGGTCCGCATGAGACTGACCTTCATCATTTGGCTTGCTTGTCCGGCTCTGCTTGTTTCGACTTTAGCTTCTGACTTTTAGTTTTTTTATTTCTTGATTTCGGCTTTTTAGTTTGTCTGTCTTTTCTTTTTTCCCTGCATTCGTTCATATTATCTATGATGAGTTAATCTTTTTTCATTGTTAGACTTTTTAAAATTAATCATACTAAAAAATCATCAGTAACTATAGTATAAAATAAGATAGATAAATATAAAAGAAACGGCATGTTCTTTTTGGCTGCGGCTTATGGCTTTTGGCGGAAATTTTTGAATTTTGGCTGTTTACGGTACATATTACGGAGAGATCGATACTCATTTGCGATTTTGGCTGATATAGATGTTAAGCTTTTAACGTGTACTACGTTTAACTTGTAGGTCATATCTTGAAAAAATACTCCGTTTAAAAGTTAGGTACTATAACAACTGCTAAAAATCGACCGACTTGTGGCCTGAAGAACATGCCCATAATCAGCTTAGCGCCCCCACATTCCATCGGGACCTGAGGCTTTCAAAAATCTGCACGAAGAAAGAGTACGTCCATCGAAAGAGGCGCCGAATTTTTTGTGTGGTTTGCTACAGTACGCGGTTCAATCAGAGTAGCGCAGCGTCAGCCACGTGAAAGAGGTGCATCTGGGTTTCCGATCTGCTACAGAAAGGTTGCGTAGCTACAATACATAAGAAAAGTTTTCCCCCTGCGTTGATGCTTCTATCTAGTCTGCGTTGATGCGTCGATCTGCGTTAGCTGTTTGCGAATGAGATTACGAAGAGAGATATATTCATTTTAGATTTTGATTGATACAAATGTTAGGTTTTAACATGTACTACAATTAACTTATAGATCCCGTCATACGAAAATACTCCGTTTTAAAGTTTGGTACTGTAGTAAAAGCCAAAAGACACTTTTAGAAGCCGTTAAAAAACAGACTCATAGCTTTAAATCTGCTTTACATGCTGAATTGGGATATAATTCAAATAATTCATGTTCTTTTTTGGCGTTCTGGTCACTCACATGCACGTTATTTTGGTTCTAGTTTTGTTGTTGTTCTTCCACGTCGTGTATATTAGTAATAGATTTCTAAATCTTATTTCACTAATCTAGTACTGTGAGATCGATGTTTCATATGATATAGGTACAACTGATGAGGAAGGGGAATATATGGCTACTGGGTTCAGGTTATCCCAATTAATTGTCAGTCACATAGGTGCAGTCTTCTGTCAAACATTCATAGAAACAACCAACCGAATCTGCGGTGCGGAGGCCGAGCTGGCCGAAAAGAAAGGCCTTCAATTCCCCACGCCACCCCTTCACATGCAGATTCACATCCGTCGCAAAGGACGCCAGCCAATTCGCAACCACGATTCTATTCCCCACGTGAAACATAAACTACATCGATAGGAGACCTCGACCTTCACATTTTTCTCTCCAATGAAATGAACTAGTGGAGGTGCCGTACAGTTTATGATCTGTTCTGCTGCTAAGGTGAGAGGGAAATCAGTATTTCTCAGAAGCTGAATTATTCCAGTGTGATCTGTACTGCTGGTCTTTGATGGTAGTGACATTGAAAACAGACATTCTACCGGCCAGCGGGCAGAAGAAGCAGATGCCAAGGTTGATGAAGCTGGGATGTAGTTAAATGAGGCTAATAATTAAAAGATGATTGAATTACTTTTCTAGGTTGACTTGAGTCCCTCAGCTTACCAATTGCATATGATCTTAAGCATTTCACCTCTGGAGACAACCAGTACTTTTCATCAAGTGCATATTTTAAACCATAAAGCCAAGCAGAAAGATTACGGAGCAGGGACACTGACATCTAGAAAACAACATAGTACACAAAGCGTTGAATTTTAGTAGTCTAATGCAGGATTTTGGCCAATTCCTCCTATATATTCCTTCCAGCTGACAGAGGGAACAAACATGTCTTTGTACCAACAAGGCCTTAGCAGCTTAATTTCCCAGATAAGTACTTCAGGTCAGGTGCTTCTAACTTCCTTTACGACGTCTTTCATTTTTTTCCAGTTATGCCTCCTAGAATCCTGAGAAACATTTACAGTGTTTGACGGATAGAATCACGAGCGAAATCGCAAGCAGAGTTTGAGTAACTAGTGTAGGTTCATCAGACTTCTAGGTGAGAACCTAACAAGTTTATTTCAAGTTGGACTCTGTCTTTGATAATATGATAAAGACTCACAACGGTGTTTCCTGCTCAGAATATGCTCCTTATTTTTCAACGACAAAAGTAGTAAAGGAAGTAAGAACCTGCACCACTGTTGTCACTACAGAACCGATGATGTGAATCTATTTTTCCCCCTTCTTTTTGAGAGAGCAGACATAAATCATTTGATCACTGGTTCCACTACACAAGACAATTTCGGTTACAGAATACGACCTTTGTATCTTTGTCGCGATGGTCGGAGATGTACTCCAGCCGTTTCTACTACACATCCTTTTCCTTTTCCTGAAGAGATCTCTCGACTTGACAACCAAATATCATGGCATCTTTCACATATCATACCTAAACCTGGAACGATCTCCACCCTGGGTTGCATTTAGTATGTGAGAATCTCCCTAAAGCTCCTGCTTCCGTTCAGGTTTGTGACATACTATGGGCTACTCAGGCAGAGCATTGTTGAATCACCCTAAAATGTGGCCAAATAGATCACATGTAATAGATGTTGTAACTCTGGAATGTTCTGAAAAATACAGCAGGGGTAAATTCAGGTTTGTAACATATTATAGGTTATTCAGGCAGAGCATGATTGGATCATGCTAAAATGTGGCCAAATAGGTCATATGTAATAGATGCTGCAACTCTAGACTGTTCTGAAAAATACAGTAGGGGTAAATTCAGACACGTGCCACATTGCTGTCTATACCTCCATGAAATGCATTAACAGTTGCATTCAAATAAGCTACTATATCATACAGTTAACACCATTGATCATTGGTGACCTGATGAATCATAGCACATGAGCAATAGTTGAATGGGTCTTCCTGAAGAATAGATGAAATGTGCCACAAGCAAGTAGCAAATAGAGAAGCCGAAGAGTCATCAATTGGAGAGGAGTGCTTCTCAATCGAACCACCAATGTGGATCCAAGAAACCTCCTTTCATGCCTAAATCTCCTTCTTCTGCACTGTGTTCTTCACCAGTCACTGAAGCCTATTACACGGCTCACAAACTCTGCCTGGGAGAAGCATAGTCGCAGTAGCATAGGTACGTAGGGTTTCTGCTAAGCATAGGTAACCTGCATAGAGTGTGCATAAAACTATTCCATGGAAAGGCAAAAGCAAAATTAACGAAATAAATATTATTGTTCGTAAGGGAACAGTACGTAAAAGCAAAAGAAACAAGATATACTGTTCGTTTGTGCTGTGCTGTTTGACCAGTATATCTTGTTTTAGGTCTCACTGTTTTGCCTAAAACAAGATATATAAACCAGAAATACGCGGGAACTATTCCGTAGAACAGACCCAGCTGCTCCCAACACATGACATGGCATGATTCATGAACCCTACTGTGTCTGGAAAGTAAATTACTGGCGATACCTGAAAAGAAAAAAAAATCAGCGGTGCACGCACGTGGAAGCTGGCTCGTCCCCCAATCCTCCATATAAGTTCCAGCACAGCATCCATGGCGCGCTAGCTTCCATCTTCCACTTGCTTTCTTTCCCTTCGAAAACCTCCTTTCCTCCCTCTGCACCAAGATATAGTACTGGCCATGGATCCTCAGCAACACCTGTCCGCGTCCAAGGCGTGCGCCAACGGCACCGCCGCGCGGCCCGGGAGGAAGGAGAACAAGATCGTGCGCTACAAGGAGTGCCAGCGCAACCACGCCGCCAGCATCGGCGGCTACGCCGTCGACGGCTGCCGGGAGTTCATGGCGTCGGGAGCAGAGGGCACCGCCGCCGCCCTCCTCTGCGCCGCCTGCGGCTGCCACCGCAGCTTCCACAGGCGCGAGCTGGAGGCCGAACGCGACTGCTCCTCCGACACCGGCTCTGGTGATCGTCGCTGAATGAAGCTGCCTGCGGATTGCTTTGTGCGCATGCGAGCAGAGCAGCGGGTAAGGAAAGGACATTGAAATGATTCGGTGGGTGCATTGGATCGCATATGGATCGTCGATTAATGCTTTCTTCTTCTTCTTCGCTTGGGATTTTGGTGAATCTTGTGTAATGCAACATATCTGTAACTTAGTTGCGCTTCCTGTGTGCATCGGCTGGTGGTTTTCAGCTTGATTAGTCCTTTTCAGTCAAGTATACCGCTCTGTTCTTTTCTTATTTTGAGTACGACGCATCATTCATTCGATGCATTTTCTTTTACTGAAAGCTATTTGCACTAGCTTTGCTTCCTTGTCACTGGCCTGGCTGAGCCGCTGAGGGTTCATCATTTGGATTGGACCTTCATGCCTGACAAGTGTGGGAGCTAGCTACACCTATCTCTGGTCATTGATGTTGTTAGCCATTTAATTGATATGCTGTTGCTATGGAAAATTAGCCCAGCAGTACTTTTCAAGGTTAGCGGAGTAATTAAGTTCTGCACCACGGCTGAAGAGTAAAACTGCTTGCTTTCAAGAAAAGCAGCAGTACTGATAACCACAAGGGATGAAATCAACACACGCACAAAATTAAGCAAGTCTCTAGAGAGCAATTTACTAGTCTTTTTCAGAGTTTGAGAGCGATTTAGTTACCCAAAATTAGATCAATTCACTGTACTGTGGAGGCGTCTGTTCTTGTCAAATGTCGATATTGGCATCATTTTCACCGCTGCATACTGAATGTCACTGCCGGAGCCACCTTCATTTTCCCTGATGTTCTTGAAGCTACTTTTCCAACGATTTTCAGATTGGATTAAAATTGTGGTTTGATTCGCTCGTGATTAGGCTCGTGCGCACTGTATATATATATATGCACGAGCGCACTGTATCTCGATCGATCGGCATCTGTCTGGACACGGTCTGATTGATATGGCTACGGTTTATGATTTTTTGCTAAAAAATTTGAATTTTAGCTATTTGTGACAAAAATTACGGAGAGAAAGACTTGTTTGCGATTTTGGTCCATACAGATATTGGGCTTGCTCTCCAGGATCGAGCCTGTAATTTATGCCAGGTATATCTCTGTCTCATCGATCAGCTCGGCCTGGTGGTGCCTCTTTCGCTTTCAGCTACGACAGATCCATCGTGCGCTTATGCACAGACAACCACACACGATCTACTCGCATGTGTGGATGCTGTTTGATTGGAGTGGCTGCTAGCTTTTGCAGTGTTTGGATTCTCGTTGGATGCCACGTTTTCGTAGCTTTGATGCATATGCTATATATCTTCATGCTTTTGGCGACTGTTTGTTGGCTCTCTGATGAGCACCTTTTAATATTTTCTACTGCTTTTTGGTTAAGTACATGGAGGATCACAAAAGTTTAATATGCCACTTCATTAGCTTTCTATTGGATTAGCTTTTTATTGGATGGGATTGGATTGGATTGGGATAGGCATTGAGTCAATGTATATTCTCATCCTATCCTTTGTGCATTATTGGCCTGACACTAAAGGACCATGTGAGAAGGTCTATGAATAATTAGTGATGAACAATTGTCACATTTGTGGAGTTGGATTTTGATTCCGTAAAAGTTGGTAAAATTTAGTGTAACCGGTTTGACCAATATGCGGGACCGCAGAGAGCGGTCAGATCGGCGGTTGCAGCCAGAAAATAGTAAGAGGTGTTCTTGAGTAGCTTGAATGTGTGTACAACATGGGAGCCGTTGATTGGTTGTGCTGTATAATACATTGTTTTTGACTAACGAGAGTCAAGTATATGAAACATGTACTCGAGATGGTTACTTGATATTTGGATATGCAGATAGCTTGGAAAACCTTAGCGATCAAAGTGACCGAGACTAGACGGGAGAGCTGAGTTCCGTACGGTCAAGTAAGTCCGGGTGAGGCTATGTGGCTCAAGCGGGAAGGACATAAAAGGCAAAAATCATGAAGATGCAAGTTGATACATGTGGTGTACCAAGTGACTTAGACCGATGCAAGTAAAGATGATACGGGGGAGACCGGATGCATGAAGACTTGACGGCAAAGTCATTGGGTGTCATGGACTAGTGTCAAAGTATGTAGAGATGTTTTGATGCGAAGATGAAGACGGAACCAATGAAAGGTGCTGGGAGCTTCATTGGGGGTGTATTTGTAGCACCCCGCTCATCCTCTGAGTCTAGAGTGCTACCATCATTGCATAATGTTACCTTTTCTATCAAGTGCTAACCATTTTAAGCAAACACTACTTTATTCATAATGCAGTGACCACTTACAACATATCATTTTAAACAACTATTCTAGCATACTATCAGAGTTTAAACATGTTACCAAAAGCTGATATGCGAAGTACTGCTAATACGTGAAGATATTCATGTGCTACTCCAGCCCGTGCGTGATGTCCTCAACGGTCGCCTAAAAAACAACAAAACAAATGTGAGACCAAAGACTCAGTAAATACAAAGTAAAACAGTAAATAACAGGTTCACGTATTAGTCCATAACCATCATAGTTTCAATAACCACCTATTTCCATTTAATCCCTCTAATTTCTCATTAACCACTCATTATGCATTTTGCACCTGATCTCTGTCATAATGTAATTACATATGCACATGCACTTCTCCCTTATCTCTTTAGAATATACCGGTATAGCAGAGCGAGCACCCGTCGATGCCCATCCAAGAACATCGTGTTTCTTGCCTTTATCTGGTTTCTAATATCTTAAATAAGGTATGTTCAAAGTTATTCATTTGTAGTTCCATGTAAAAGTTGTGTGTTTTTTGGATTTGAAATTGTGCTAAGGAAAATATTAGACCACCCTGACGAGAGGTTAGACTACCAGAGGTCAGATCGCCCCTTAGTTGGATATTAGATCTCCCAGACATATAAAATATTGTTTGACTTGATTTTTCGTGGAGATTTCTAGTATCTGATATTCACATCTTGACATAGCTTTTCAATAAGTGCGTAGGGCTTGCGATTTGTAGTTTTCCTTAGCTATTGGAATCAAAGTATGTGGTTTTTTTGGCTTTTTATAGCCTCTGGAGTGAAAGATTAATAATACCAGAGGAAAATTTCTAGAAATAATCATTTACCCCATCTGATTGCCTATATGGGTCCTGGAGGTACTAACGGTGGTCGAAGAGGATCGAGAATCGAGATAACAAACACGCAACCCTTTCGATGACACTCATGCACACAACCCTTTCGATGACATTGAGGATATTACTAGTTCTTGTATGCTAGTATTGTCCAATAGTTTGGAAAGTCTTGAAAGCTTGTGACAAGTGACAACTATAGTTGTTGGAGTCTTGTACACCATAAAACTCACTCTCAGGCATATAATTTTTTTTCTGTTTTCAAGTACACACAATTGACACATATGCCCTGTTTCAGGCCGTCGTCATGGAGCTCGAGCAGCACATCAACGGATCCGGCAACCTCGACCCGTCCGGCGTGGGCTCGGTGGTGACGCTCAAGGACGGGACCAAGATCCGGGCGCCACAGACCTCCCGCATCACCTAAGAGGACGAGCCGAGGCTGATGCTGCTCCGGGAGTGGAGCTTGTTCGACTCCATGCTCTGCTCCTCCTACGTCGCGACCAAGCTCAAGACGTGGAGCGACAATGGCCTGAAGAAGCTGAAGCTGCTTCTGGCAAGGATGGGATTCCCGCTCGCCGACTGCCAGAAGAGGTTCCGGTACATGAGCATGGAAGTCAAGCGGAAGATGCGCGGTGAGTTCGATCGGTTCCTGCCCGAGTATGGGCTCACCGAATTCTACTACCGGAGCTTCTTGCGGGTGCATGGGTACCGGTCCAAGGTTTCTGCTGCAGATGTTGTGTATGGCGTCACAGCTCTGCTAGAATCCAAGGAGTCTTGTGCTGCTGAGCAGTTCTGGGCTGCCTACTCCGCATTGTCGCTGAGCAATGTGGATCAGCTGCGGAAAGGGATGCAATCTGCAATTGAGATACAGAGGGCGGTACTGAGGCAAGGAAGCTCGGCAATTGCCACGACGGGGTTCATTCGGAGTGCGAGCAAGTTCCGGTGGGTGAAGCTCGATGACCCAGTGGACACGGATAAGCTGTGCCACCCGCAGGCGCTTACCAAGTTCTGCTTCTTCCTGATGGATGCGCTCAAGGAGCGGGGTGCGAGGATGAAGCCGCTGATCTGTGCTTGCTTGGCCAGGGAGCCTGACAAGGTGCTGGTCGTCGGGGTATGTGGGAGGCCAAGGCTCGGGGCTCTTCAGGGGAATGCGTTCGGTAGCGCATTTCTTTCAGCGGCAGAGGAGATCGGTGCAGACTATTTCCATGACATGTTTGAGTCGTCATGGATTGTTCTCGGCGTCGTTGCTGTCAGTTCTTTCATGGTTCGGTTAACGGAGAAGCTGTGATGGTGGCATGTTCTTGTCTAATGCTAATGATTTCTTTCTTTTCATTCCTAAGATGGGAACTCGAGGCTTGATTCTCTCTCTAAATAAAGGGGCTTGAGGCCCGGTGGTACATGCTAATGGTACGAACTTTCCTTGGTTGTCCACCTCATCTTTCAGCAAATTAGTCATAGCAGCCTGACAGCATTGTGATTTGCAACGTTTGGTTGCTTGATGATCGTGTTTTTAGTGATAGAGGAGAGATTGCTCCACTGTATATCTGCTCCATTAGCAAAGGATAGATCAATAGACTCAGATGCATACCTGATTCCAGTGTATATGGGGCAAGGTATATTTGCTTACTGGTTTTCTTTACCTGAAAGAATGGATGTTTGTATTTGTACTTGCATAAGCATGCTTCCTTTTATTGTAGAATAGTGTTGTATTTGTTTCTGTACCACCAAAGTTACTTGAAGTTCTTAAAGTGTGTAAACAAATAAGCTTTTCTCTAGTATGTGACCATGGTGTTATTTGTGTAAGCCATCTTAAGTGCAGATTTGTTCTTATTACAACTCAAAACTATATGTTGAAGCATTTGATTTTTTTCTTGGTCAGGGTAGATGACTGCGAACCAACAATGTGTCTTGTAGTTGTCCATGACCTTTGTTCTGTTGCAATGCTTTCATAAACTTGCACAATTGATTGCCATACAGAGAGGTATGCCATATCGTTTGCCCAACATAATTAAGTTAGTTTTTTTTTGAAAATATAATTCAGTTAGCTTAGCTATTCTAGATCAATGTAAGACCTTCATTTTCCCCCATGCACTGACCAGTGCTCTTGAGTGTCCCGTATTGTTCTTACAATGAGAACAAGATGCAGAGACGTAATTTATTGTGTTGTTCCACAAGGATACAGTCATTTTTTTGAATGTTTTCTCTGCAAATGTTGTGAACTGTGATTAGTCTGAAAGAACAATAGACTTCAGATATTTTACGAGGCATCAAGCTTGGGTGATTCAGACCATGTGGGTTGATATGTGACAGTTACAGTGATTTGACTGGTTTCATATGTTCTAGTAAGAATATTAGGAATTCTCAATCAATTATCACAAATGAATTGTTCTATGATGAGTATGGTAAAAATACAGCATAAATCCATGTCATGTTAATCACAATCAAAACAAAAAAGTAGTCCTTGTAGTTTGTGCTAACATGAAGTGTTTGTTAGGTATCTAACATCTCTATGGATGCTCTCAATTTAATCTGGACCAAAGCAGTTTGTTTATGACTCGATAAATAGCCAACTGGTTTTTTTGTATGCAGATTCCATAGCATTCTTTTTTTTTTCTTTTGAGAACCAAGATTCTATAGCATTCTAGCCTTCTAGGATTAACATTTGTTTGTAAAGAGAAAAAGATTGACAGTTGAGCAAGACTTGCGAATTGTGACTAACTGAAGACCTTCTCATACCGTTTCTGTTCATTCAGAGTGTTCAGGGACACTTCTCAACTGAAATGGGTTGCTGTTCGATCTTTTATAGGTAGCGATTGAAATTTCTTATTGTATGCGGTTTGCTACTATGCTATGTTCGCGCTATTGCACATCATGTATAATTCCCTCCGTTTAAATCTGAGCCTTATTTCTGGAAGGCAAAAGTGACACTTTTCGGTTGTCCATGCATGTTTGTGAACTTTGGTTTTTTAAGATAATTGGCTGTCAAGTGAAACGCTAATGATTTCGGGGCTGTTTTTTTGGGCTGCTATTTTTTTAGTTGCGGCTTATTAGTCTAATTAATAGTGATTGCTAAAAGAAGTTGAAGTCAAAAGTCGGTTGAAAAGTCGAAAAGAACGGGCCTTCATCCTTTGTAGTCTAGGTTTGCTGTTGCCTATTGGGATGCCAAATGCACAGCTGTGAACTTGTGATACTTGGAAATATGTTCAGGTTTACCTTATTCACAACAGTGTTGTAAGTAATTGAGGAGTGCAATATTCCGAACCGTTCTGCTCTGGTCCGGACTCCAGATATATACTTGTTGATCTCTGGGAAGAGTTATGCATTCTCTCGCTTTTCCTGTCCCATCCAGTGTCATTGGAACACGTCTATATGTTCTAAAGTGTTATGGTTTTTAGCTAAAATAATACTGTAATGGTTGTTAGATTTTTTTGATGTATTCAATTAAAGGAAAATGAAAAAAAGTAAAAGTAAAAAACACTGCTATATCTCTATAGATAATGCAAAGAAAAAATATAAAAAAAGACAAAAAGGAAAAAAGCCACATTAAAATGTGTACATGTTTAATTAAACGACTTTTCTCTTCTGAAAGCTAGAGCTTGGAAGCTATTGTCGTTTAGAACGGACCCAAAGCAAACGAATTTTCAGAATATGAAGAAAAATCCTAATGGGCGTCAAAGGGCTGTTTTGTGGGCCGGGCCAGTGGACGGGGATTGCAAAACAGGCAGCTAAGCCGGCCCGCTTCTCTACTTTTTTACCCCCCAATTCGTTGTCCACATTTTTTTATGGCTTGAGGCGACGGGGTTGTCGCCGCCGCCGTTCGTGAGAGAGGAGGTCGCCGCCGCCCGCCGATCTCAGACCATGCACGTTCGACTACCTGCCGGAGGTGTCTCCGGCCAATTACGACCTTGCCGTCGCCACTGAGCACGCTCGACCACAACGCCATCGCAGAGCTCTTTCTGCGTCCCCCGACGCCGCGCGAAGCGTTCCATCTCGCCGCCACCGCTACCGGCAGCCACGCCCAACATCCTTCGCTCGTAAGTTTCTCTTCTTTCCATGCGCCTGCTCGATTTTAGTTTGTGAGAAACGAGTAGCTTTCCATTTGGGTGATCACTACACATCAGTACTACAAAATTTACAGCGCATTCAGATTGTTAGGTGAATTTGTGCGTTCCCTTCTACTCCGCTTCTTCAGTAAGCCGGGGAGTGAAAAATTTTTCCCTTTCTTCAATTTACCGGTTTACCCAAACAGGCCCATACACTTTCCGACCTAACAACCCCAATTTCCCTTCATTTGTAGCTCATGTTTTCCTGTATTTAGGTCTACTTAGAAGGGCCAGTCGAGTATTGACAAGGTTTTGAAGTTTTGACAATGACATCAAACTGTGTATTGTGCGCTGTTACTCCTTTTCTCTCTCCCTCTTTCATAGTCTTTTCTTGTTGAAAAGGATACATTATTGTGTGTCGTTGCTATCAGGTATTGTCGATTTGATTGGAAACGGTGAACACTTATGGCCACAACTTGAAGGGAGAGCTTTGTACTGTCCCTGTTTAGCTAGTACATCCACATGTATGTAACATGTTGTCTAGGCCCTAGGGTTGTTTGTGTTGTTTGACATGCTGCTCTTCTTTGGGTTAAGTTGGTCGTTCTCAATCACCGAACCACAAATTGATTGCCCATTTTGATATTTTTATTCCTGTAGGAATTGCAATCAACTGGTGGACCATTCCAACTCCTTACAACTGGAATAATTAGTGTGATGCTTCCCTTTATATTCTGATTGACAGTTACATAGGGCTACTAAAAATAGTCATGATCACACCAGTATGAATTGTTAGTCCGTATTGCAACTGCACTTCCTTTTTTTGGGGAAATTGTACCTCCTCATTTACCTTGCTTTCTACGTGGAGGGAAGTACAAATTGATGTTTCAAGAGCAGCTAAGCTGAGCATAAAACAACTTCCACTTGGATTTCAGGGTGCGATGGTCGTTTTCAGATAACATCAAATACATCAAAAGTCTTAATGGAATTTGTCTAGTGACTAGTAGTCAACAACATAAGTCAATTCCCTCTTTCTTGATAAACGAATCAACCAATAATCAAATTGATCAGTTACGACCTTTCTGACACTAAATTTGCTCATATTTGTGAAAATGACCATTGTTTTGAGTTAGTAACTTCCCATCTATCTTTCTTTGTGCAGATGCTTCAACTCATTTTTTTTCCTTTTTCATTGTGAGTTGCAAAGAGCCAAAGATGGTCCTAACCTTAGTTCAATCCTTAGGATTAATCTCCTCTTAGTTATAGACTTATAGTCTTTGCTTTTAAACTAACCTCAGATTCAAGTTGATTGTTTCCAGAGAAAAGCAGGTGAGTTGGTAAGTTATGGATTTCTTGTTCACTTTTTTTCAAAAGTTAATGTGTTGACCGTTTCCAGAGAAAAAGCAATGATGTGTTTTCTTGAGAGAATGGAGTGAAAGGCGACCAGTTTGCACGACCACAATTCATTGTAAATGGAAGGAATATTGGCTTTGTCTAATCTTTAACCTCGTATAGAAATCTGGGAACAGATGTTTACTGACCACTTCCTGACAGCTTTTGAGACTCTTGTCATAACTGCCAACTGACAATCACACATCCCAGATCTTCCGTTCTCAAAATATACAATCAACAGATGGACCTGCGAGTCTGCAACGATGAATTCATATTAATTTTCCCAACAGGCAGATAGTGCTATCTTTCTTAGTTTGAATTTGCACCCTAATTGTGACAAATGAATCTACATCTTAGTCTAGTTCTTTACCTATTGCATAGGACCTTGACACATTAGCTGGAATATAGCAGGCAATGTGGCATGTTTTATAGCCTCTTGAACACCATATCAAGCCTATTGATAGCACGCTGGTGGGGGAAATCTGCATTGAATAGTTGGTTACAAAATTGTCTCCAATAAATCTAGATGTGCCTACGATGTGAAATAAAATCAAATTTTGAGGATGACGTTGTTTTTTTTTATTTGTTGTATAAATATACTTTGCTCAGTTACTTAATGATATTTCTCAAACCGAATCATCCTGTATGGACATGTTATGTGAGTGGAAGATTTGCAATGAAAATGTTATGTCAGTGAAGATTCAGTGGTGTGAACTAGGTAATTAGAAAGCTCCAACTTCGCTGCAAATTCTAGCATGTGCTGGCTTTCTGTGCTAAATGCCAATCCTAAGTAAGCAACTGTGTCATATGTTCTTTTTCATGTTCATTAGTTTTGGTTAGTAGTCTACAAATAGTCACATGCCTATCATAGCAGGTGCAGCTTCCATTTATAGCTATCCTCCTTTTAAAGGAACTTTATAGCTATCTTCAACTTGTATATCTCTCTTTTCACTTTGCCGTCACTTGTACAGATACACATGAGATCCAGCAACTCGAAACAATTACCGATATAAGCGTTACACCCTGTAATTTTGCAGCCTTTGCAAGGTTTATTCGCTAGGTAAAATATATATGTGCACTGTGCTCTTCCTAGATGTAAAAGCTTTTTCTTCTGAGCTTGACAACATTTATTGAAAAGAATGGTATCTATAATGTTCTCATAACAATAATGTGGCAGTAACAGCACTACTAAGATTTAACTGAAGAGTGAAGACAGTGGCTGTGGTGCCCTTGCCGAACAGCAAAAGAATTGGCTGGCTGAGGTGGTCCTTTCAGTGCTAGTTTGGTTAGTAGTTGGGAGGTAAGCTACTAACCCTATGTTATGATTATGTTGTACACTAGTACTTTCATGTGAACTAAGATATGAACAAGTTAATGCACTTTCTAAGGGTGTCCTCTCTGAGACAATCTTTTAACCATTTGTGCTGGGTGTTCTCTAGTAATGTATATCTCACACTCTTTACATTTGTATCAGTGCTCTAGTAATGTATATCTCATACTCTTTACATTTGTATCAGTAACTGTGTCTATGCTCTGCACAATTGGTTTCAGTGACGCTTTTGAATAGTTATAGATTTTTTCTATGCAAGTGCTTTTTTTCCCAAGTTATTTCTCTTGTGATTGCAGATTTAATAGTTTGGAAAGTGTTTTAAGCATTTAAATGGTTATACTCGCTAGTTTTAACTAATTTGTTCTCCGAGAATGAACGATTTGGTACCCTTGATTGTTACAATTTTCTGTCGACAGGTATCCTTTTAGCAGTCTAAAACTAAGTCATAAAGTGTCATGTGCCTGTGCAATGTTCCCTCCGTATAGATCATCTTTAATCGAGGCAAAATCAGGCCCGTCGAGTACCTACAACATTAATGGGTGATTATTATACTCACAGATATTTTGAATTCTAAACCTCCTAGCATTAACTATGCATGTTACTTTAATTTCAACAGCAAATACATAGTTGATTCTAATTTTAATTTCTCACTTAAAAAAAGAAACTTAACTTACTAGGTTTTTGGTATGGTCATAAAAATTTCCAGGAGCTCTAGTTATCACCAATTCCTTGATTTATCTAGTGAGGGCTGGGACTTGTCTAACAAGAGCTTAGTTTCGACTGAACTATACCCGGCCATACTTCATGTTTCTAGAAGATTCACACTGATTTTGAGTGTTGTTACTTTTGTGCTTCCATGAACACGTCATTTCTCACATATTAAAAAGACAAATAAAAGAATGTCATTGACCTTGGTTTTTGAAAAAAAGAACTTGTTTAATTTGCTTCAATGTTTTTGAAAAAAAGCCTGCAATGTTTTTGTAACACTGAAACATGATATAGATGTAGATCTGTTTTTGTACATAAAGCTACTCCTAGCTCTAATATATGTATGTTTTTGATAGATTAAGTGAGAATCAATTAAAAAACTGTATTATGTGTTCATATGTCACTCTAAATAAAAGGGCATAAATTTGAAGTATTTGTTAGATCAAGACAAGCAATTAACTAGTTAAAATCCTGTTTAGGTGGTGCTGTTTTAGAGCTCATGCATGTTTCATCAGGTGTAGCATGGATTCATGTCATATCCTTGTCACAGATAAATACAATTTTTTACAAAACTGGACTGGGAAGTTATCTTGAGTCACCCGCAATTCTTTCTCAATTCAAAGATTCATGCATAACACTGTTTGTGTCTTTAGATCTCCCTTCTTACATCACCTGTCTATTAAAGAGCAATTAAATACTTGATGACGACATTGTCCTTACACTACCGTATGTATCACTTTCAAATGTCTTGTATACTTACTCCTGAGGATATCTACTAGGGTCCAATTGGTGATAACATGGTTCAACTTTCAGTCTACGCCTTTATGCTGAAAGAAAGAAGATGGCGATTTATGTCTGTCAATTGACGATGTAGTTCAGACTCCAGAGTGTGAATTCACCCATAAAACCAATGCAGGCAACATAGCAAGGACTCGTCATCCTCCACACACAAAGACAACCTGCTGTTGGTGCTGACAAACTACTAAAGATATACCTTTGCACAAAGACTTCAATATTCTTTATAATGAAAGAAAGAAAGAAAATGTTGTGTTAGTAGATGAATGGTCACTAGTCAGAGTGATCTGCTCATCAGCAAGTGCTTGAAAATTTTTAGGAATGGTTTTGGTCAGATTGATTACTTCCGTTTTGAGAACCTAACATCAGTTTTACTGCTGCTGCAAAATAGATATGCAAATAGCTGTTTGACAACACTGGTACCTTTGCTGTGCCGCAAGAAGTTTCCACGAAGGGTCAATGGAGCTCGTCTATGTACTCCACGGAGGTGACACAAGTCGATCTTTCACACTTAATTGCTGTCTGCTGGTTGGTTGTCCCAGGCCCAGCACACTCCATTGGCACGCTTGAATTACACGTGCGACATATGGTAGTGCCCTTGGCCTCCTCCTGTACTGTGATGGCTACATCGAGATTGAGATGTTTACTTCTAGTCGATGCTTATCATGTTCAGAACTCTGAAGATATGCAGTTAACATGACTTCATTTACGGACATAAACATACTGTAACTGTGACCTGGCTTTTATCTTTCATACAACATACGTACATGGAGTTTAGTAACTTAAGTTACATCCAGATGGTTTTTCATATTTTTAAGTTTGAATCACCGTTCACCACGGAGTGTTCAGAGATTGATCTTTGTAAATTGACATGGCTGGTCATTCTGCCTATTTTCTTGGCAGAACAGAAGATTAACGTCCTGCCATTGGTTGAACTCCATGATATGGATTGTGCTTCTCATGGAGTGTGGCTGGGTCAGGAAAAGTCTTGCCTGGTTGGCCTGATTCTGGTCCAGCCTGACCCTATCTGAAACATATAGCTGGACCAATCTAGCTGGGTCAGGTGAGGCAGTTGAGATTACCGAACCAGGCTAGGCTTCGAACCAGCAGAAAAGTTGAGACTTATATCAGCTTACGTTCACTAAGCCAGGTCAGGTTCTGCACTGATCTTAACTACGATCCAGCTATTATATACGTGTGAAGTTTGTACTTTTACACTGCATTAGAAGTAGAGGATTCTGCATATGATATAAAAGGGACGTGTAACAGAGAGGGACGCGACAGCCCGTGTCTTAATCATTGCAATTAAGCATTTTCCTGAATATTAGTGGCTATTCTTCGCAGTGCTACCTACTGCTTAATTTGTGTGCAACAAACTAACAATGCATTTCCAGTGATGTTGATGACTAGTTAGGCACCATCGGTGTAAAATTTTGCACAATCTTTGCAAAAAATATGCGGATCTTTCTAGGAAACGTACTTGCTCAATTAATATTAGCTTTAGAACCTGTGCAATTTTCCTTTGGAAGCATATAACCATCTCAGTTAAACGGATTCATTTTTGCACTAAACAAGAGAAACATGGCTAAAAATTTTCTTTTGCAGTGAATGTGATCGGGGGCCATCTGCCGTTGCCGACAGAGACAGAGCTTCCTCTCCCTCTCTACAAGATTTTGGTAGCATTCATGTGTTACACTGTACATAAGAAGAGATAGCACAGGAAGTCATTGCAGAGTCCACTCCAGACAAAAACAGAAACTTTTCGCCATTTCAGACAATTCTAATTTTGCTACTATTTATTCTCCGTACAATTCAACACCGCATTTGGCTAAAGCTAAATCACCTCAGCATATGCAACAAAAATAATAAAAAATCAAGCACAGATAACCTCTGTTACACCATGAATTCATCAGCTTACAGATGATATCGTCACACCTGTTAATTTCCTGTTGCTATCCCCTTATTCTTCTGATTTTTTTTTGCGAGTGATTCTTCTGAATTTTGATGAGTGTCAAATGCACTATCAGTAACGTTTCTCTAACTTGATGGTGGCGCTGATCACGCGATCGAGAGTTTGATTAGCTTAATTGTGTCTCATGTGCATGCATGTATGGCTAGCTCCTAGCTTGAAGTACCAAGTAACAACAATTAACCTAGCTAATATGTATTGATGTGTATATGGACTGTGACACTAATTCTTGCTTTCAGCTAGAAGAGCATTGGAACGGAGCAGCAGCCATCGGAGAGGTCCATCAGGTCGGCGACCTGCTCTGCGGCCTCATCAAACAGCCACTTCTCGATCGAAGACAGTGGTGCCTGCGGCTGCTGCTGCTGCAGCTGCTTGGTCGCAATCTCGTCGTAACTGCACTGTTCCAGTAACGACGCCGGCTGCTGCTGCTGCTGCTGCCACTGCACGGCAGCGAAGGTCAGCTCGGCACCGGCGCTAGACATGCGGTCGAACGGCAGCAAAGGGTTGATCTCAATGCCGGGGTTGGCGTCGGCGTTCTGAGGTGGGGAGCTCTTCAGGAAGGCGTCGAGCAGCTTGGATATGTTGTCCATGCTGGAGGCGTAGGACGACGAGGAGCGGTCGGCGTCCACGGGGCCCGCGGCGAACGGCGAGCTCCTGGCGATGATCTGGGTGACCTCCGGGTTGCTGCGGGCTGCGTAGCTGTCGACCTTGGAGTTGGAGGCAGTGATCATGTGGTGGTGGTCGAGGACATGGCCGGCGGCGGTGGGGTTGGTAGATTCGGCAGCGGAGGAGGGTGCGAAGATGGCGCCCATGGCTTGGTGCTTCTTGAGCTTCTTCTTGAGGTGGGTGTTCCAGTAGTTCTTGATGTCGTTGTCCGTCCTCTGTGGGAGGTAAGACGCGATCGCCGCCCATCTGCGCGCATCCATGTGCACCGAAAGAGATGGAAACTGGTAATCAATCGCCATGCACGACTACGGTCGAACTGGTTTCAGCACATCATCACATGAAGATGGAGGACGCTAGCTAGCTAGCGAGGCGAGAAGAAGTGGGGCAGGCAGCAGCAGTACGTACGTACCTGTTGCCGAGCAAGGATTGGAGGTGGATGATGACGCCCTCCTCGTGCGGCGTGAAGTTGCCGCGCTTGATCCCCGGGCGGAGGTAGTTGGTCCAGCGGAGGCGGCAGCTCTTGCTGCAGCGCATGAGGCCGGTGTCGATGGGCACCGTCCTCCAGTTGCCGGGGCCGTGCTCCTGGATGTAGGACACCAGGATGATGTCCTCCTCCGGCGTCCACGGCCCCTTCTTGATCCCTACCTTGTCGCAGCACGGCGGCCTCCCCATCGCCGTTTCACTTTGATCACCTCGTCGATCTCCTGATTCTCTAGCTAGCTTCTCCTGTCCGTCTCTCTCTCTCTCTCTCTCGATTTGGCAGCGTGTTGAGGTTCTGTACGTGTTTGTGTGTATATATAGGATGGGAGTGAGCTCGTTTTCGCTTCTTGTCTCAATAAAACGGATTCATTTTTTCCACGTGCCTCTGCACGACTCTCCTCTGTGATCTTTATGCACATACATAAAATTAAGATGCTTATGTGTTAACCACTTTGGATTAATGCACTGATTAAGCCGCGCTAGCTACGAGGCTAGCTAGTCATATTTAATTTTGGGTGTCAGACTCACTTGTGATCAGTAACTATTCTCTGTATTTTTGGGTGAGAAATTCCGTTTGAGCGTGCGGTTTGCAGCAATCAACTTCGTTAATTTTTCTAGGCTCTGTCAACGAGTAGATCGATTGGAGATAAAAGGACTCGCGGCTTATTTGTGTCTACATGTTTGAGACCAATCGATCGATCGATTTAGGACCACTGTGGGGGGAACAAAGTATTAAAGGGACGAAAAAGAGTTCCATACCCCCCCACATAAATCCTACGTCGACTTGACACGATTATGTCGTAAATCAACAACGTGCATGTTTGGGTTTCTCTTTCTAGTAAGAAGTCCGCTTTTGGTTCTTCCACTTATATCTTGAGTCCGATTTAGACTCTTAACTATAAAATCGTTCATGTACACTCATCGATTATGAAAGAGCAAATAATCCCCTCGTTCTAAACCACACCGGTTTTAGATGACGTGGCGTCTACGTGTACAGGTTTCGTTGATGATTTTACCACATCGACAGCTACATCACTAGAGTTTGCCACATGATAGCCATGACAGGCCGCTCAGGCCCCCGCATCGCCCTACTCCAAATGCCTCACCCAGCATCTACCTCGGTGACATTGACGTCCACCCCGCCGCTGTAGGTGTCCCTGTAACACCCTGGCTTAACAGAAATCCAAGATGTTACCTACACATACTATCTCTGCCAATTTTAAACTGTAAACAAACATGCGAGCATCTCATGCGAGCATGGATCTTGCCATGCATGCATGCATGGCGAAGATCTGCTGGCACCTCATAAAAGAAGACCGAATCGAGCATCTGCAGCTAGGAGATAGGAATTGCCCTGAATTTTACTCATTTCAAGAAAAGCCTAGAGGACAGGGAGGAGGCGAAGCAGATTTTGGGTTTGGATCGGCTTGTTGGGTCCATGGCCCGGCCCATGTAGAGCTGTAGGCTCTCAGTCCAACTCTGAAACTCGTCCCACTCCTCCGTTGGATAATATTGGGTCGAGGAATGGGCCTCAAAAGAAGAATTGTGTACATAGTTCATACAGTAGCGGTGGATTTCGATCGTTCCACGAATCGGCCGCCTGCCCAAGGCAATCGACATCACACGTGTAGGTGTAGGATTGATGACGGACATCAGAGGGTGAATGATCTGTGGCTCCTTTTAACTTTAATAAAATTAACTCTCTCGAGAACACAAGCTTCTTCACTGTAATAGGTATAGAGAGATAATAAGATCAGATGCGTAACAGAAACAACCATAAAACAGAAGCCAAATAGTCAAACGAACAACCAAAGACAAAATGACCCAAGTCATCATTGGCCCAGTCGGACCGTAGGCTTAAGAACCTAAATTATCAAGAATCATAAGGTTCTTAGGCTTAGGTTCACTAAGTCGAAAAAAAAATCAAATCTAGGTCTCAAGAACACCAAAAATCCTAAAAAATCCAAATTAATTCTTGCTCGAGAAGTTTCTAATTAAGAGGGCGATCCAGATCTACTCATTCATATCATAGCAGGCTAATCAAGGCACAGACTTAGCCTAAAACTATCTAGATCACAAAAAAATAAATTTGAGTCAAAAACAAGCAAGATCGGACTTGATCTCGAGTATTGCTATATGAGTGATCTAGATAGATGAAGATTGATCAACTGGATTCATCTTCTACGTCTTACTCATCATTGATCAAAGCAAGATTAAGATAGGAGAAGGAAACACCAAAAACAAAAAAAATTAAAATTTCAACAGTTAAACAAAGAGAAGAAAGACTAAGACAAATTTAGAATATCTATTGATACTTGAAAATAAATATTTACAGTCACTCCCTAGCTACTAAAAAAGTCTAAGTGTTAGACTATATTGAGTTGCATGCACCAACCAATTCACCCAAAAGCTTAAGCTAATGAGGAAAGGTGGGCAATTCACTTATACTTCAACACCCCCTCACGTGTAGGCTCTGTTAGGCCTAATACGTGGAATAGAAGTGGACTGCAATTATTTTTTTTAATTACGTCAGCCAGGTCTTGAACTCGAGACCTCTTGGCTCTGATACCATATTGAGTTGCATGCACCAACCAATTCACCCAAAAGTTTAAGCTGATGAGGAAAGGTGGGCAATTCACTTATACTTCAACACTAAGAATGACAAAAATCTCAAACACAAGAGCCATAACTCATATATCAAGAGTTCTCTCCAAGAATCTTAACCCTCATCCACTTGACTTTTTAGAGAGCTAATCTTTACTCCCTCAAATCACCCTCTTTATATAGTAGGGGCTTACAAGAAACTCTAACCAACACCTATAGTTGGGTTTTATCCTCTCTTATATGGGCTATCCTGTTAACTAAACACTATACTAGGTTTTACACTTATACATGCACGCTTCTCATAGCGCACACCATCATTAACCTATTAGTGGATCAACACTAGATCCACTTAACATTTTTAGCATATCTTTGACCTAAATCACCTAGGCCATTGTCGCAGTTTCACACACGCAAGGAGAGGTAGATTTTCATTTTGATAGAGAGAAGGTTGCTCACCGTGCATTGGAAATTAAGTTTGTTTCTTCTCGTGATCAGCTTGCAGATGTGCTCACGAAGCCACTTTCAGAAAGACCATTCAGGATACGCAGAAATAATCTCAACGTGTGGCCAAGTTAATCTATCTGTAAATCTTAGCTCTAGCTCAAGTAGTTAGTTGTTACCAGGATCACAATTGTATACGCTGTAATCTACACTCTCTTCTTCCCATTCAGGCCTATTTTTGGTTGGTTTGACCAAATAATCAAGCCCAACGAGCGCCCTCCACGTCGTCCACTCCTTCTCGATCGTCAACTCAACCTCCCCAGCCGCCGGCGGCGGCAGCAGCGGCAGCAGGCAAAGGCAACCACGAGCCACGATGCTGATGTTTTACAGAGCCGGCGGTTTCTAAACTACCATCGCTTTTAAAATAGCAAGACTCCTCTTCAGCTGTTTGCTTACATTGGTACACTAGAACTACTCTTCCCCCCCCAAAAAAAACGATTCTTTCTTTCTAATCAAGGGGGAGCTAGCCTCCATTTGGCCTGTTGTTTCATGTTTCCTTCGCCATACAAGGTGATTCTTGTTGAGTTGGTATGACCAATAGCCTAAACCACCTCCTCTTGTTTCATCATCCGAGTTTGGTTTGGGCTGTGCACGCTTCATCGATTCATAGCCGGTTCTTTTTCTCTCTTCCTTCCTATCCAGATCCTTACGTTAATGGAACAGCCATTTGCTGATCACTTGATTTTGCTTGGCTCTATGCTGTTTTATGACAGCTTTGGCCTGTCTTTGTTTAGTTTATTCAGTTTGGAACTTTCCCTTCATTGCTCGAAGACAGCTTGTCAAACTCCATTTTTGTAACCCTCGCGTCATCGGTTTCGCTGAATCCTTTTCATATGCTCTTCATGCCTCCTCCCAAAGAAAAATACGTCCCCAATTTTACAAGATCTCGCTGCTACTCCCTTTTGGCATGAAAACTGCTAGTTTGTCTTGGTTTCCTTCTTTTGAGGTACATCTCCGCGTAGAATGTTTTCCTCATTATTTTGGATAGTACTGCAAAGTTAAGACAAGGCCGCCTTTGCTGCCGCTCTTTCAGTCTTGGAAGGAATCGGAGTAGTATGAGTTAGCAGTAATACATCATGCTTGTTCTTGTGACAACAAAGTTGATCTCCTCTGTTCTTCTTATCCATTGTTTTGAGGCGGTTTCCGGCGGATTTGTTTGGTTTCCTTGATGTGTTTAATATATTTTTCTCAAATTTAATCCCTCATGACATGCTATTAGGACCAGTAGTATGTATCCATTTGGAGCTTCTGATAGCAGCTTTACATTTGTGCAGGTCAACTCTCTAGATTGTTCCTTCGTAGAGGGTGGAATATACATGCTTGCCTTCACCTGTGCCACAATCTTGGTGAAAATATTTCCTTTCAAGGTTTCTCAAACAATGCTTAAAAAGCAACCAAACTGTATTGTCTGGAAATAGTTTTCTTTTGTTTACATCATTATCATTTCTTGCCAGTTCTTTCCTATCTACTGACATTTAATTTTTAAATTTCCTCAATTATAAATGGAAAATATTTAGTTCAGTGATCAGTGAAAATTGTTTTGCTATTTAGGTTGGTCATATTTAAGTGATGTTTCTAAATAGACAGTTGGTGCGTTTCCCCTTTCTCTTAATGGCTTTGAATTGTGTTTCTTCCTTTTGTTTTTTCTCCAAAAGAACTAGTCTTGGTATTGCTTTCGCTATGCCCACCTTTGCTTTACTATTTTCACCACAAGATTCTTCTGCACAGTTTGGTGAAGCATGCAAACTTCCACCTACCTGACCTGTTCTTAGAACTCTTTTGCAGGCACTAGTGTAGCTCTCTTCATTGCTCACTAATTGCTTTTGTGTGTAAGCTATTCATTTGATGCTGAAGTAGAAACTGAGTGCAGAAATGAACCAGAAAACAAGCAGAAGGAAGAAGGTAACATCGTCGTTTCTCTTCTCTTCAGGCAAATTTCGTAAATTCAGATGATTATTAGTCAGTTTAGTTGCTTGTCTTTCGCAGTTTCTCCTTCCAAAAATTTTTGGTACAAAGGATAGGAATGCTTCGTCAGGAAGTAGTATCGAGTGCTCCATCAACTCCACTGGTTGGTTCTTGAGTTCAGAACATCCTTTTTAACAGCAAAGCAACCATCTTTACCTCTTTTGTAATTCATGATAAGAAGAATCCATTCCCATGTGTGCTTTTGAAAATTGAAGCTTGATGCATACTAGTTTTGAGGCATGGTCATAATTACAATTCATCTTTGGATTAACATTAGAATATCGCAAAAAATTTCTAAATTTGAATTTTTATCCAAATCCCAACATCTTTTTTTGGTGTTTTGCAGTTGATTTCAAAGACAGTCCAGTGCAGTCACCAGTGGTTTCCACGCCAGCATCATCCTCACCCTTCTTCAAAAGTTTTTCTGGTACTATCTATTCCATGTTGTTCCAGTACTTCTGTGGTGGCATTGGCCACAGCAACAGGGTTTTCAGTACAACCGTGAAATCACAAATGCACATAACTTTTGATTGAATGATCCAAAAACTGTGAAACTTTGTACATATATTGCTTAAGGTCTCAGGTAGTTATTCCATTCATGGATCGTAAAAACCCATGATAAAGTTAAGGCTTTTTTGCGATTTGAGTAAGGGCACACCATAAGTGATCTAAAACCAAAGTCGATGATCAGAACTTACTCGTGAGTATAGGATAGCCAAGATGGCTTTGAATATATTCCTACATGTGAAAGCAAGCAAGAATACCGAAGAAATCTCTCTAAAACCCGCTGATCAAGAAAAGGTTGAGAAGAGAAGAAAAACCAACTAAAACAAGAGCAAATCAATCAAATAGAGAGATAGACATGAATATGATCAAAGATTGATATATTGCCACTTGAGGAGGCAGGTTTTACAGCCACTCTACCTTGGAGGACAAAGAGCACACCAAGTGCTCCACTCTCAAACCATAACCCTAAAAGCAAGACAACACATGAGAGAGGGGTTAAATGGATAACCACATGTCTCCATACCAATCCCTTTTATAGGTGGTCAAGAAGCCACCTATAACCCTTAGTGGATACTATCCACTTAGCACAATGGAAGAAACCCGTTAACCCCACACACACGGGTTGTACTTACACATGTTCACTTATGCATGCTTTTCAAAGCGCATAAGCTTATATCTGCTAAATCTTTAGCCTTAGTCCGTCTTGATCAAACCAACTCTACCTTGACCTAAATCGCTCTCCCAAGGATCACACATGCGTTGCGGTTTTGATCCAAAGTGATTTTCGGTATTTTGACCAAACTATCAAACTACCCTTTCTTGACCCAGTCTTCACCATTCTTTGCAAGCAATCACCATGCTTGCCATGTGTAGGTGTACCACTAGCTTACCACGCGCCATCAAGTCTCTCATATTCTGATTCCACCGAACCACGACTCACTTGATCCGTTCAAGCTATATGGTGCCATCTTGATATTCGAACTCACCTTCAATATTTCCTGCCTTTCTCGTGCTATGTTTGAGCTCACAATCTCACTCGGCATCATTGATCGTTCTGGGCCTCAGCTCCTCCATGAGTCTAGTCCCGATCCTCGCCGTTGACCACGGTTGACTCCAAGCAGCCCTGCATTTCCAAGACAAAGAAATCGTTTTTACACACAAGTTTATCACAACTTGACACACGTTAGTCAAAACATGTATCATGCAAACTTAATGCAAAGATCTAGGTCACCTCAACTCAATCCATGACTTAATTTCCCAAACCTCTGTTTTTCTGCGAGATCCAGTAGTATCGCTCCCTATATGCCGATACTACTGTACCCTGCATTGGACCTCTCTGGAAAAAACGTAGCGCAACTCAGACCGAAACTACCATTCTTGCGGTATGACCGTGTTCACAACGTCGGTACTACCGCTCTACAGTATGACCGCACCAACACATACGGTACTACCGATTTTCCTGACACTTCTAGAAAACAGCCAGACTAATTGCGAACTTTGCAAAAACACTTAACCGCTCTATAAAACATAAAACTTACAATGGTTCATCACAACATTATCTTGAACCTTCTCACATGGTCCTTTAGTAAATTCATTTACACATATAACACTATGTTATTGGGTTTACTCTAAGGCCCACTAGACACTTTTGATGGCCCAAGAGGTTGAGCCCCCCTCTCCCCCCAAACAATTTCTATATTCATTCCTTGAGTAATTTCAAATTTCCATGCACTAACCTCTTCAGACTACACAGCTGTTAATAATCATGGCTTTCCTTTCCCTTTTCTGATTCAAACTTGTGCCAAGCAGAAAGCAGAAGTCTAAAATTCAGCAGTTTCAGTTCTCCTGCATCCATCACCCGTACCCATACCGAGGCTTTCAGGTAAGCATAGCTGTCAGAAAAGCCACTAATGTTCCAAATAATTTTAATGGATTTACTACATTCTATGTCACAAACAATCTCATACTTTGAGTATATCAGATTCAGATATTTTTTCATTGGTTATCTGTTTTTTCATAGGGTATTTGCAGCGACCTGGAACGTAGCCGGAAAAACGCCGAAGATGGAGCTCAATCTGAATGACTTCCTGCCTTCTGATGATCACTCAGACATTTATGTCTTAGGGTATGTACAACCTTAAACAACATAAACTTAATTGCATAATGTTTCATTTCTTGTCAGACAGACAAAACCATCTTTTCGTGTCGGGGCCACATAATTGCATTGTCATTTTCATATCCCCAGCACCACAAAACATTTCAGCACATTTCCTGTCCTCGAGGTTTAGCCGCCATTGTTGTAATGCAGATTCCAGGAAGTAGTCCCTCTCAATGCCGGGAACGTGCTTGTGATCGAGGACAACGGGCCGGCGGCAAGATGGCTCGCCCTCATCAACCAGGCACTGAACCGGCCATCATCGTCAGACGCTTCTGCTTCCGCCATTTCTGAAGCTTCGGCGAGCTGCTCGTTCAGCCAATCAGCAGACACGGCGCCCTCTGCCTCCCCCGTCTCCGCTCTCCACACGCCAAACTGGGCCGACGGGACGTCCAGCCCCCTCGACCCGTCTCTGCTTCACAGGAACAAGTCCTCCCTGAAAGAAGTGCGACGCGCCGGCGCCATCACCCGTGGGCGCCGGCTTAAGTCCTGCACATGCCCTGTGGAGAGGCCTCGGAGGCCGTACAGGGCGCCCTCGTGCCTGATGATGAGCTGCAGAAAGAACCAGCACGTCATCGAGAGCGACACGACGTCGGACGAGGAGGAGGAGGACGTCTTCGTCGACGAGGCGTCCATGGCATCCAACAGCAGCAGCTTCACGGGTTTCGACGTTGTACTGAACCCGTCGTCGGCGAGCCTTCAGAGGTACTTCCTCGTCGCTTGCAAGCAGATGGTGGGGCTGTTCGTCACGGTGTGGGCGAGGAGGGAGCTCGTGCAGCACGTCGGCCATGTCAGATTCTGCTGCGTCGGCCGCGGCATCATGGGCTATCTCCGCAACAAGGTCAGATCAGTACTGTGCAGCTGGGAGTCTGGGATGAATTGTCTGAAACAAATGACACGCACGTCTGAAGTTTGGTTCTGCAGGGATGCATATCTGTGAGCATGTCGCTGCACCAGACGAGCTCCTGCTTCGTGTGCAGCCACCTGGCGTCCGGGGAGAAGGAAGGCGACGAGCTCAAGAGGAACTCCGACGTCGTCGAGATCCTCAAAAACACGCAGTTTAGGCGGGTCTGCAAGAGATCAGGTCGGAGGATTCCGGAGAGAATCCTTGAGCACGAGTAAGTAGTAGTATGATCACTGCACGTAGAGTTGATGTTTCAGACGTGTAAATTGACAAAAGCAACGCAGCCGTGTGATTTGGTTAGGCGATCTGAATTACCGGATTGCTTTGAGCTACTCCGAGACCAAGAAGCTTGTTGAGGCCAACGATTGGGACGCTCTCTTCGAGAAGGATCAGGTAAATAGTGTGATTATGGTTATGTAATTGTTCAAGGTTCAGAAGCTAACAATGTTCATTTGGCATTCTGATCCGATCGAACAGCTTAAGACTGAAAGAGAGACTGGAGTTTTCAGAGGGTGGAATGAGGGCAAGATCTTCTTTGCCCCGACGTACAAGTACTCATGGAACTCTGACAATTACGCCGGCGAAGGTGCGACTTCAAAGAAGAAGAGGAGAACACCAGCATGGTAAGATCATCTCGACAACATGTCTGCAGTCATTTCAACTTCAGGCTATGCTACATTTCATCTAGCCCACGACATACTGTGCAGTGACTTGTTGGTTTCTGCATTATACAATGTTGGCTTCTGAGTGCTCATCAAAAAAAAAAAACTTTGGCAGGTGTGACCGGATCCTTTGGCACGGTGAAGGCATAGTGCAGCTGTCCTACATCCGCCGGGAGTCGAAATTTTCAGACCACCGTCCCGTGTGCGGTGTGTTCATAGTTGAGGTTGCTGTTCTTGACGCCAAAATTATCAAGGTTGCAGGCGGCACCAACATGAAAGTCGGCGCCGAAGAGCTCCTACTGCCAAGTAGCAGCTAATTCAGTAATTCCAATCAATACTTGCAGCAGCACTGACATAGAATTTGTGTACACCACTGAGATTAGGATTTATACACATGAGAGGCAATTATGCGGTTTTTGTATATAGATGACTGTCAAATTTTGTTTCATCATTCATTCAAGAATACAGAATTTTGTTTTCCACATCTATCGGGTTGGAAACGGAAGAGTTCCCAAGATCATCAGTCCATGGCTGATATCAACATTTGATTATGCGATTAATTTAATATGTCTTGGGCCGAGGTTGATGAGGCTAGTACTACGGTGTTTAGTTCTTCAAAATCTGAAGTTATATGCATGTCTGTTATATAGATGACTGTCAAATTGTACATCTACTGAAGCATGGAAGGTTCTCATTTAGGACCAGATCATCGAAATGTTACCCGGTTGATGCTATTGTAATGCCGAAAGGGCCAAAACATCACCTGCCTGTCTTTTCTTCTTCTTCTTCTGTATATATTGAATAAAAAACACATTAGCAGGACAGCGGGTGTAACTTTCAAGAAAACAAAGTGTTAATATGTATTCCTTTCAGGCTTTCACAAGGTCTACATAGTCCATAAATAGTTGAATAAACATGTATAATGGATATTGCAGGGAAGTAGCCTCACTGAAAGAAAAAACTCGAATTGAGTCTTCATCTTAGATATGGACGCACAGAATTGCTCCTCTGGGCATTAGCAGTTCTCATTCCTTCCTCTCGGCATTCCATACTGCAGAAAGCACTCTCTCCCCTGCACCATCAACAAAATAGCTCAGTACAATAGCTATAACAAACAAAAAAAATCCCTTCTTGCATAAGAAAACAAGTGCAGATAAAAAAGCAAAGCTGCTTAAACCTTGCATGAGTATTAGAATTCAGAAAACAAAAGATTAATTTAACTCAGAGTTCACTAGCTACCAAGATAATTCCACGTAAAGTAACTGTAGATGTAGATATCATTCTCAACCAGCTAGTGCCGAGGTCAAAGCCCCTCTACAGCAAAGAAGCAGAAGCCGGCCAAGTGGTCCTTGTGAGAAGCAGATGCTTTTGCGGGTGGGGGAATAGACTTTGCCCTTAAAAGTTGGGGTTATTTACCCATCTTTTACCACCAATCCCTGAGTCCTCCCCCTCCCTCGACTTCACTCCTTCCCCGACACGCCAACTCCTTCCTCTGGCCGTTGCCTCCATGCAGTGCCAACTACTCCCTCTAGCCGCCATCTCCGCCGCCTCCACTCCTCCTAGATTTGGCCGCAGTCTCCCCGGCCACACTGACTACTCCCTCCACCGCCGCCGTCTCCTCCCGGGCCGGCGCTGCCTCCCCCACAACCATGTCCTCCCGGGCCAACGCCGCCTCCATCGCCTCTGACTCCGGCTGGGCTGGCGCCGCCTCCACTACCTTTGTCTCCTTCCCGGCCGGCTCTGCCTCTACCGCCTTGATCTCCTCCCAAGTGAAGAATCTAGCTCCGCCATTATGTGTTAATAGTGAGTTTTAGCAATTGATAACAACCATTTGTGGGACTAATATTTTTCATGAGTTAGTGAAATATGTTAGATCCCATGATGATAACTTGAGAAGGTGTTATGTGTTCATCAAGTCAAGGTTCAGGATGAAGAATGACATCATGTGTTGATGGTTATCAAGTCGAGATCCCAAGTGATGGATGACTTTATGTGTTGAATGCCATCAAGTTAAGAGGATGAATCATGTCTTGATGCACATCAAAACAATGACCTGGTCTTGAAGTGAAGATGTTCGTCATCAAGACAAGGACCCATATTGAAGTAAAAATGTTCGTCATCAAGTTTCAAGAGGATGCACAAGGCAAATGTATAATTAGCATATGTTAAGAATGTGTTCTTGGTCTTTTATCAGTCTCATTGTTTGGTTGGGAGACTGAATTATTAGTATAAGTTGTCGTATTATTAAGAGGAGTATTGTCTAGTAGCTTGAGTCTTATCATGTGTCGATAGCTCAATCTCGTTTGATCTAACTTTCCGTGGCATGATACTACTATTTGCGAATGTGCTTTACAAATCTTTGAAACTCATGTATAATCCTTATAGTATGTAACTAAGTTTGCAAATGGCTGAAGTCCATGCACCTACTCCTTATGACATGATGCTTAGGTTTGTGAATTTATTTTGCAAATAGTTAAAGCTTATTCATAATCCTTATAGTTGAAGTCCATGCACCTATTCCTTGTGGCATAATGCTTAGATTTGCAAATATGTTTTACAAATAGTTGAAACCCATGCATAATCCTTATAGCATGTGACTTAGATTTGCGAATGTATTTTACAAATGATTTGAGTCCATGTCCCTAAACTTTTTGTCATGATTCTAAAGTGTGTGAATGTGTTTTGCATCTTTTTGTGGATCATGTTTAAATCCTTGGTTGCATGGTACTACGATTGTGAATACATTTTGCAAATGTGTTGAAATATATGTATCTCTGTTCTTGTTGAAAGTTGCACAACGGTAATGGCTATTTTTCGACCCGTTGTAGAGGAGGGCGGTGTGATTGTACTTTAGTTGGCAGTAGTACTGGCCCATGCTGAATTTGCTGAAATCTTGTTCCAACGGCTAGTTTTGTGTGTAGAGGCTATAAATACCCACCATGGTCGGTTGGGAACAATGTTACTACATTCTAATTCATTCCTTTGAGCTAGTGTGAACTTGTCTACTGAATTGTGCATGTATTGCATCTTGTGAGCAAGGTGAGAAGTCTCTAGTTGCATGTATTGCTTCTAAAGGTGGATTGAGTATCCACTTGTGTATGTGTTATATTTGGTGAGAGTTAAGCACGGGTTTGACTTGTTACTCTTGGAGGTTGTATACTCCTAGATGGCGTTGGAAGTATCGTGGTCTGGTGATCTTCTCAAGAAGCTTGTGAGAAGGCCTAACGTGTTGTGAAGATTGTAGCTCACCTACCCAGAGGGGGAAAGAGCTACCACTAGTGAAATTGAGATGTCTGGCTTAATTTGTGAAGTCGATCTAATTCATTTGGATTTACCTTAACGTGGACTAGAAGATACCACCAAATCTTCGAACACCATGGTAAAAGAGACCGTGTCAATTGTGATTTGCTTCTTTGTACTCATTTACATACTTGCAATTTAAATTCCTAGAATTTTATTGATTGCTTATCACTCTAGGATTGCATATCTTGACATAGACTTAGATTATTGGAGCACTTAGTGAAATTAGATGATTTAGGCTTTGATTGAGCGAAACCGATTTGATTTACGCTTCCTTATGTGCGCTGGAAACCTTTATGAAAGTTGGATTAATGCTGGTTGTCAATCTGCAATGGATGCTTTGGTTGAAAGTTTATTGTGCTTATCCATCTATCAATCTTTGCTCCGGTCTAAAATAGTTAATTTGAAGTTGAATACAACATGGTGGCAATGAAAAATGGCCAATTGTGTGTGAAATGAATAAATTGCTTCACAATAGTTTTCCATCTAAAATAGGCCACCTTTCATTTTTTATTACAGTATTTATCAGGATCCGAATTTGCATCCATACCTCTGTGTATATCTAGCTAGTCCCATGATCAGTAGCTAGCTCACACAGTACAACAACGAAGAATATATCACATCCATATGGATGATATCACTTAAGAGAAAATGTTATTATTACAAGACTTGTGTAAATAGGCCTTATGGCCAAGTTCTTACATAATACGTCGATTGGCCAAATAAGTTCCAATGTAAAGTTCAATGGAAGGTAGAGAAATCAAAAGGGCCATATCGATATGCCATAGGCAATCGACTGGGAGCAGCCTAGTAATCACCACCATCTTCTTCACTAAATCTTGATGCAAAGAAATAACCATACATCAGGTCCTCTTCTTCACAGTCTAAGTCCACATATTGAGCAACCATGAATACAAAAGTACTCAACAAGTCCTTATAACAAATGCAAGTGTATACCTATATATGTACATGCTTGGCTTGCCAAGGAAAGGGCCTTAGGGTTCAACTTGGCATAAAGCAAGTTTTTACTTGGAATACCATATGTAATTTTCAAACCTATGACCTAGCCATTTTACCAAAAACCAAAGCTGATGTTTTGATCGTGTCCTTGAAGGCTATTTCCATCATCAAAACCAGTGGGTTACTCCCACTCATTTCCATAAATCATAATTACCTTATTTATATTCATATCTCTTTGCTCTTATCATACACATTCATATCCATCCTTCGTTACCATAGTTTTTCAATCTTTCCCACTCAAGTTTTAGAAAACTAACTAGTGTAGCTTTTCTCACCATGCCCGTGACCGATATTAGTTTTATACTCTACAGAGGTGCATAGCTTTACCCACAAGATATGATCAACTTATATTGCTAGCCAATGACACACTTCCTTGGACGTGCGACGAAGTTGATCATAACAACCTATTCAGCTTTACATCTTAACGATAATCCAATATCTTCACTTTTAAATCCACCAATCGCCATCCGAAACCCAGTGTCCATCCAAACGCTACCTCAGGTGTCGTTGGGCAAGCTTGGGCCACACCGCTAAGGCTGTTTTTGGTTGCCTGGCTCCGCGGCTCGCATCAGTGGATGCAACCAACATGTATTGTTTGGTTATCATATATGAGAGGACAGGAATGAAACGAATCATATATGAGAGGAACTCGTCCCGAACAAAAGATCAACTTTGTACAAGCAATATTACTTTACTATAGCATCATTAGCATGAAAGGTCCTGGGGCACACTCAAGAGTTCCAGATAATATTCATCCATGAGTAACAATGTTATAACAGCTCACAGATTGAGCTTCCACAAACATACCAACACTTAGCATTTAACATATCTAATACTCCAGTTGTGTCTCCGGCCACTAGCTGCTTCTGTCAGCCCATTGAAAGCTTTCAGGACTGAAAAGCAGTGAGGAAAATAGCACTTGTTAGTAGTTACTCTAGTACCATGCATCATTTCTGAAGGTGGATACTTTAGAGTTTAGACCCTCTTGCATTTTTAGAGAAAGCAGAATCATCCCAGAAGCAAATAGCAAATATATGCTGTACAGTTGTACGAAAAATGCAGAATATAGAATTCCTTGACGAATGAGAAGTATCCTTGAAAAATGATTTGCCTTAAAATGGCAATCATGAGAGCAAACCTTGGTAGCTATATTGTTGGAGAGCCAGTCCAGTCCTTCATACAGACCCTCGCCAGTTGTAGCACAAGCACTCTGAATATACCTGCAATCAAATGGAAAGTGAGACAAGCAAACCCAGCACTCAAAGAGCATCTTGCTTAATAAACATGCCTGTGTAATTCTACATAGGGTAGCATCACAGCCTAACAAGGAAAATAAGTAGTTTTCATTCAGTGAAAGACTACATGGATGCAAGTACAATGGAACTACAAGATGTTTTCTTTTGCAGGGTATGTGTACCACGTAGGTGGCTACTGGCTAGGTTAGAGTTTAGACAGTTACTGGCTCTGTGTTACAGTGTGGTGAAAACCACAAACCCATGCAGCTCACAACTTCATTGTTGGTGGTAAATGATAAATACTAATATGATATTCATAATCCAGCGAAATGATAGATGCACAAAGTGTTAGTGTCTAGTGATCCGGTTGATAGGCGCTCTATCACTAGCTATTGCATCTTTCTTGGCTCTTGTCTTCTTGCATAGAAATCTAAGAAACAGGCTGTTGTCTCCGATCCTAGTGCTAAAGCTGAATTACGAGCTTTAGCAGCTACCAGCCTACCACCGCAGAAATTATATGGCTCTGTTGGTTACTTGCTGATCTTTGTGTTGTCGTCTCGGAGCCGACTCCATTATTTTGCGATCACACAAGTGCTATTCAAATAGTTTCAGACCCTGTGAAACATGAGCTCACCAAACACATCGGTACCGATGCCTTCTTCACTCAGTCCCATTGTCAACACATGACTATTTCTCTTCACTACTTGCCCTCGAAGCTACTGGTTGCTGATTTTTTCACCAAACCAGACTCAGGACCAACATTGTTTTCTCCTTTACAAACTCAAGACTGTTGATCTGCCTTGAGCTTGAGGGGTGGTGTTAATGTATATGTGTATATGAGAATAGGAATAAGCCCAGTTGGCCCATTGTACCTGTACATATTGATGTTAGGGATGTGTATTGGGGGGAACATTATAGCAGGAGAGGCAAAAGGGCTGCCGAACCCAACAAGAACTATTGAGTTCTGTTCGGATTCTGAGTCTTCTTATATCTATAGAAGTTCTATTAGTTTGGGAAAGTCTATTATAATTAGTATTAGCTAAAGGATTGTATCCGACTTGGCCTCTCTGAGTCGGCAGTTGTAATATATACATATACATATATACACATATATATATATATATATATATATATATATATATATATATATATATATATATATATATATACACACATATATATATACATACACATACACATATGTATACATACATACATACATATATACATATAGATAGATACATATACATATATACACATAGATATATACATATAGACACACATATATATATATAGATACATACATACATACATACACATACACATATAGATACATACATACACATACACATATAGATACATACATACATACATATATACATATAGATACATACATACATATATACATATACATATACATATAGATATACATATACATATAGATATACATATATACATATACATATACATATAGATATACATATAGATATACATATATACATATAGATATATAGATATACATATATACATATACATATAGATATATAGATATAGATATATACATATAGATATACATATACATGTGTGTGTATATATATATATATATATATATATATATATATATATATATATATATATATATATATGCGGTTTAGCAAGGAGGCAGGCAAGGAAATAAAATAGTTCTCTTCCCCAAAACCCTAACCTCTGAAGCCAACTCTCAGCCACGGCGCGGCAAGGAGAACCACGCCGGGGAGTTGAAGACTCTTCTCTACCCTCCCACTCATATTACCTAAGATCCAAGGCTAAGAACCACAACAATTGACCTCTTTGGTCTAGCTCAACGCAGATGTAAAAAATCCCCAAATCCGCAAACATGAACAGTACCAAATATACCAGGGAAAAATGAGAGAACCATGCCGCTTAGCTCTTTAATTTTGTTTCCTTGGTCGTTTCACTCTGTTTCAGGCACGAAGTCTTTTAGGGAAACAGGTTCTATTTCAGTTGTGTTGGTCTTTGTCACGAGGTGACACTTAGATCGAAGTCCTAATTTGTAATTTTTGCTTGAACTCATTTCGTTCTTTATGCGATATATGCAGCTCTCCCGCGTGTCCTCTAAAAATGTAGGTTTACTCCAACTAGGAAAAATATCAAGTGGGTATCAAAGCAGCAAGGGACATATAGAAGGGGCAAATACCATTGGCGCTGACGTAGAGAGTGAAGACCAAGCTTATCAGTAATTTCAGCAGCATTCATGGCATTGGGAAGATCTTGCTTGTTAGCAAAAACAAGCAACACAGCACCACGCAGCTCGTCCTAGTAGCAACATTATTATGGGAATTAATTTCATGGGCAAACATAGCTAAAACTCGAAAGAATGAATTAGCATCATAAGGTGCAAACAAAAATATGATTATATAACACACCATAACTCATTGAGCATTTACGTTCAAAGAAAAAAAAACTCATTGAGCATTAGCAGTGCAAAATCAAGTTATTGATATCAATATATAGTATGTACACGATCTTTGGACTATAGTGCATTATCACATCCACAAGATGTACCATGTGGGGTAAGAATTCGCCATATTGTAAATGTTCACACATTACGATGAACTGCTGAAGACAATGTTGAATACTTGTATAATGCATTGATTCCCAAATAGTACAGCGTACATCTACGGAACATAGCAGTATCCTACATTTCAGCAAGTATATGGCACTTGCCTCATTCAGCATTCTGTGGAGCTCATCTCTGGCCTCAATAATACGATCTCTGTCATTGCTGTCAACGACAAAGATAAGGCCCTGTGTGTTCTGGAAGTAGTGCCTCCACAATGGCCTAATCTGTTGGCAAAATGGTGATACACAAATGATCAGGTTACCTTCAAATAAATAGACTTGCCATCTTAGGAACTTTGTCAAGGAGGAGGAACTGAAACCAGTCGATGATCATTTCACTTATGTGTAAACAAGGAAAATATAAGTGCACGATCACATAAAACTTGCTAAAGCAATAACAACTAAAAAGGGTCAGCCTTTAAAAGCCAATGGGTGTTCCAAGAAGATGAAAAGAGTAAAAAGATCACCTTGTCCTGACCACCAACATCCCAAACTGTGAAGCTGATGTTCTTATACTCCACTGTCTCCACATTGAACCCTGATTTGCGTAAACAAAATATCAAAATGCACTCATCAGCGATACAATCCCACTTGCGCCTCTCAATAAAAAAAAGAAGATAAGTAAGTAGCTATAGTATTAACTCCTACCATCCTACGTGGGTTGACCAAGGTAAATAATGCAGAAACAACCTTCAATTGGCAGGTACCTCACCTATGCATAAAATTGAATTGGCAGACACTTGGCCAATATCCAAGCACACACAATTACTCCAACCGGAGTAACGAACATGCATGAATTGAATTACTTATCTTGTAGGTAAAATCCCCCAATTATAGCATAGTCTTATTTACTTAGTCAACCTAACACAATAGCTCCAATTGAAGGTCGAAATGCGTAGCACAAACAAAGAAAGCGTAATACGAAACGACAGAATTGCATTGGTACAGGCAGAAAACTTAGTGCACTAGATATTTACAGCAAAAACAAAAAGGAAGTAGTCCAGTACTATATAGTAGTGAAAGTATCTCTGATATGTTGTATAGATTATGTGATGGCATCGGAAGCAATTTGGTGCGAGTCAACCTCGACCGTGCCCATCGCATGATTGGGCGTCCGAGTATGATAGAGGGAAATAGTTCGGTAGATAGAGCGTAGTAGCGGTAGTAAGTTTAGCAGTACCGATGGTTGGTATGGTGGTGACGATCTCTCCGAGCTTGAGCTTGTAGAGAATGGTGGTCTTGCCGGCGGCGTCGAGGCCGACCATGAGGATCCGCATCTCCCTCTTGGCGAACAGCCGGCTGAAGAGCGTGCCGAAGGAAAGCCCCATCTCCACCGCCTCTTCTCCTAGCCTAGGTTTAACTGCTAGGAGAGCACTAACGGAGTAGAGAAGATGGAGAACTCAATCCAGCGCGCGAAGAGAGGGAGAGGGAGAGATGGTTACCTCACCTGAGCTTGCAAATGGCAAATGGATTCTTGCGTCCAAGACAGGAAGCGTCCGTCCTACGCGACGCGATGGACGTGTTGTGCACGGAATTCGTCTCCCTGACGCGTGGGTCCAAATGTTCGGCCCTTCGTACCATCTGTGGGACGGGGGTGTCAGTGACTGAGAGCCGATCCTGTGGCTCAACAGCCTGCAGAGCCGATCCTGTAAAACAAATCTAGCTATTCCATTTTGTGTTGTACCCGGATTAAATATATGCATGCATATTATCTCAATAAATATGTCTACCATATTCCAGTACAATCGTCTTCGGCACCTCGAGTATTAATTTCTCGAGATAAATTCCATCAAAATATTCGCTATCACTTACATCAATAACATAAATAATTTTACATTGAGTCAAACAAACAATAACCGCAATAAATATTGAGAGCAACATAAAAATGACAGCAACATAAAAATCCCAACAACATCAGGTTGTTTGCTCGGTCTTTAGGAACACCACCAACACAGTTTTAATCGAAAAAAAAACCACCATCAGCATATTCTAAAGTTGCATCAATTCATTCTTGAGACGGTGAAAAAAATGGTATATGTTCGCGTCCGCCAAAGGATCTCAAACTCCGACCACATCACACAAGTCCCAGAGTTTTGATGTCATGGATCCCCCCTTGAACCTTGCAATCTTCTGCTCTCATCCATGTACCATCTCTTCAATCTCTCTTGAGTAATCTCTACCTGAAAAAACAATGAATATAAAACAAAATCGAATGTTTCATATACTCTTCTGGCAGTCGGTATGTATTATCCGATGAAGACTTTTTTTAGTAGGTCAATCCGACGAAGACTATATTAGTTAATACAGTTTACAGTAATGAGCAAACAGTTGATCAAGCTAACCTGTTTTTGCCAGTCAGTCCTAAGTGTTATGAACAGAAGTACAATTGTTTGGACTAATGTTCCGACAAGCATGCCAATCCAAATGCCCTGTAGCAACAACCAAGGAGAGTTATGACCACAACTTAGAGCCAAGATGCACAGAGGTAATGGTTTTGGCAGCAAATTGACTTATACAAAATTGTCGTTTAAATTAACTATCTCACCTTCACATGAAATCCGACAACATAACCTAGTACTGCTCCAAGAGGGATGCCAATCAAGTAATATGTTGTAATGTTAACATAGGCAACCACACTCTGCCAACCAGCACCAACAGCAACACCTACAGGTAATCAATCAGACAAGGTTGCAGTTTCAGTATATCAAACAAAATGATTGCATATATATATATATATATATATATATATATATATATATATATATATATATATATATATATATATATATATATATATATATATATACCTGATAGCACTGGTTGAACACTGTTCAGCAAGATGGAGAAGGCCAGAAGAGGCGAAAGGTCAGCGACTGCAGCAGCTACCGCGCGACTCTGAGTGAATATGCAGGCAAGGCTTCCACGGAATAGAAGGAAGAGCACGAACAGCACAGATCCGACGGAGAGAGAGGTGATGACCACATTGAAGATGGCAAACTTGGCCCTTCTTGCGCTTCCGGCTCCAAGCTCATTTGCCACACGCACTCTGTGACATGCGTAGGTGTTATCATCAAAAACATTATGAAGATTGATTCAGTCACAGGAGCAACTGATGAATAACAGGTTAGAGATCAAGAAGCTACCCTGTTGCAGCCAAAAAGCCGATAGAGATCATCATCTCCCAACCATTGATGTTAAGGCTGTATGTTTCACAGATAGGAACGACAATGCTTGGTTCATGTGTAACCACAAAAAGGTACAATATAAACCAATACAATGACACATATAAACTGGCAACTAGCTTCTGTTTATATAACTATTGATGTTAAGGCTGCACGTTTCACAGAGAGTAACTACACCCGGAAGTAAAAAAAGCTTTATACACACACACACATACACACATACATACATACACACACACATACACACATACACACACACATACACATACATGTATGTATGTATGTATATGTATGTATGTATATGTATATATATATGTATGTATGTATGTGTGTGTGTATATATAAGTAAACTAGTATATATTACCATATTGAAAGAGCGTCAAGTGCGATCTCTGCATTCTCCGTATATCCAGTGAGGAGCACTAATATGGTGTTGTACCACAATTCCAAACTGAAAAGGCAAACAGGGGAAAATTTACATGTTAGGTGCATTCAAAATCTTGATAAAACCAGTAAATTATAAAATGTATTAGAGCACTTGGTCAGCAGGTATATTGCTTTTTGGTTATCAACAAAGTTGTTCTGAGAAATTGCATATATATGGTGTCTTACCAGAGCATGACACCAGAGGATAGGGAGAGCTTCACAATAGCGCCGAGGTCGGCGAACGCAGCGGAGGAGAACCCTGTCCATGTGAGAGGGCAACCACCAAAGAAAACGAAGGCGAGCTGCCCAAGCACGGGGATCCACATTGCGATAACCATGGAGCTCAAGACCCCGGCGAGGCCGAGGTGGAACTTGACGGTCATGAGCCATGACAGGAAGAGGTGGAGGCCGAGGTTGAGGAGGGCGAGGTAGGTGATGATGATGTTCTTGCTCTGCGCCTGCAGGTACATCTGGAGCGTGAAGGCCCAGACGTAGGAGAACATGACGGGTACGTACCAGAGCGAGATGGTGCCGGCGACGGCGGCGATCCTGGGGTCCTGGCCAAGGAAGATGAGGAGCGGCGTGGTGAAGAGGTAGACGGGGAGGAGGACGACGGCGCAGGCGAAGAGGATGATCCACGAGCGCTGCAGGTAGATGCCCAGCATGTGGTACTGCTTCGCGCCGTACGACTGCCCGCACAGCGTCTCCAGCGCGCTCGCCATGCCAAGCTGCACGAGGTTTACCACAAGACAGTTAAGCAAGCTAACTCTGGAGTGCAATCTGGATGGACAACTCGCATAAGACTATGATATTAGTATGAGAACTTTTGGAATCGATTTCTGATGAGTGAGACCTAGGAGTACCTTAGTTCTCACTCATCAGAAATCGATTGCTTGAAATCTGAACTGCTGAAGATTTTGTGCCGCACTACTCATACTAACTCGCAATCTTATCGGCAGCATTTGCCTGCTTGCATGCTGCCTCTGCCGCTCAGCTCGATTTCTCAACTCTTTGGAATCACGCTGAGCGGCACAGCCAGGTTTCAAGCAGGCAAATGCTGGCCCGGTGGACTTTTCAGCTTGGTAGTAAAACAAGCATGGTGTTAGTTTTGGTGGGCCCATGATGGGAGTAAAAATATCCGGGTGGGGTTTGTTTGTTTGTTTAGGGTGTTTGACCTCGACTCCTCGCTTGGCTTGGTGCAGTGGACGGCGACTTCACACGAGCTCGATGTGTGCTGCCACGATGGACTAGGTCGCCGATCGCACCAGGCATCGCGTTGCACGTGTCCAAGCGAATTTTCAAAGTGAGATCATACCCAAAAACTTTCCGGTGCAAGTCATGATCAAACTCAACTTTTCACAGTGTAAGCCACTCGTAAGCTAAGATGAAAAAACTGGCAACGAATTGAAGCAGGGGTGCACTGGGTTTGGAGTATCTCTGCAGTAAGCTGCTAGCATATATAATAACTATATAAGAGCAAGGGAGGAATTTTTTAAATCTAAGCAGTGGCTCGGTCTGGACATGCGCTATTGGGGTTGCACAAACTACTCTTGTGACCATCCCGACCGCAAAAAAAATTCACAAAATTTCTTGCACTACAATAACATACGGCGATCGCAAGCTGTTATTGCGAATCTAACAGATTATCTACCATTCATAATCTATAAAAATTACAAATAGTTCAACCGACATTGCCTCCTAGCTACCGTAAGAATGGGTCATTTTTATTCCGCCGAACAACATAGCAGACTCCGGCCGCCCAACGGCTTGGCGATCGGAGTCTCGTCTCTAACGAGCCACGGACAGCTTGCATGTCACGCAGCCGTTGGGCGATAGGCTTCAGTCATCCAACGGTTCGGCGACTGGAAGTCATTTTTGTAAAAAGATATTTACACATGTATATTTCTATTATTTCGAATAAAATATGGATTATTTATATAAAAAAATTCAGCAAAGGAGTGGGTTAACCCTCAGAGAGGAGTTGCTAGGTACCAGTATGCCGTTGCTGAAGCGCATGAGGACGGTGGAGACGAGCGCGTAGGCGGCGAGCTCGGTGGGCCCGATGTGGCCGATGAAGGCCTGGCTGATGACGGTGACGCCGAACGACGAGAAGCGCGTGAAGATGGACGGCCCCGCTACCACCCAGAGCTTCTTGTTCTCCTCCAACACGCGGCGGCGCAACCCTCCAGCCTCCTCCTCCTCCTCCTCTCCGCCTCCTCCGTGCGCTGCTCCGCCGTTGACGATCCGATTCTGATCTGATTTGCTGCAGCCACTCTCGGCCGCCGGCCTAGGCTCCAAGAGAGGAGCCTTGTTCCCCTCTTCCGGCCGCCTCTTCTCCATGAACGGCAGTGGGTAGCTGGTATTGCTCAGCTCGATCGCTCGCCACCTATTAATGTCGTCTATATCAGAACGCAATTCAGCAGCGAAGTTGTGAATCGGCTGGATACACATAAAAATGGCATAGGTATAAATATGGAGCGCTACCTATTGTATCATTAAAGAAGAAGCAAAAAGCCACCTATTATGTCATTAAAGCAGAAGCCAAAAAACCATCACGTTCACTCTTAAAAATAGAAATATTAATTGAAGAAAAAAAAAGATCTGTGCCATTAATCATTGTGGATCCAAATTATAATGGTTAAGATGGATCTAGATTTGCAAAGAAAAAAAGAAGACGGTCAAAATAAAATAATAGAAAAATCAAAGGAAAAAAACTTTACAAAACTGCAAAACTTTTTCTTTATTTGCTTTGGTGAACACGATGTACATGGCATGCGAAGTTTACATTCGATTTATGTGATCATAGGAGGAGCTCATGCAAAACAGCTAAAAATTTAAAAATATATAAAATTTATAAATAATATAAAATAAGTCAGAAACTAAGATGCAAGACGACGCCGGACAAGAACCTTACATCAGGATGCTCATGGGAAGGCGACGAGGACGATCACGTCGGCGTGCATTAACTGAAGCGTGGCAAGTCGGCGCGAGGACGTTCCACCCCAAGTTCTCTTCGTATGTATATTTATTCGTTACCTTGATCCAAATTTAAACTATGTGTGTAAACATGATAGATATGTCAAAAGGGATAAAATAATGCAGAGCAAGAGCATGAAGAAGCGGAAGGATTGGTATGTTTTTGTAATACACCGCTCATCCTCTAGATCGAGAATGCTACTATCAATACATACTTTTATCATTTCTTCAACTAATAGAAGATTTTAAACCAACACTAATTTGCAGCATCCAGATACATCATAGTATTTTTTTGTTTTACGATTACTCTAGCATACTAGTAGAGTCTAAAATATACTGACAAAAGATGATACAAGGAGTGCTGCTGGTTCGTGAAATTATTCATGTGCTACTCCCGTCCGTTCATGATGTCCTCAACAATCACCTAAAAAACAATAAAGAAAATGTGAGTCCACAGACTCAGCAAGAACAAAGCAAAACAGCAAATAACAGGTTACCAATCTGTCCATAGCCATCACATTTTCATTAACCACTTTTTCCATTTAATCGCTTTAAGTTCTTATGAACCATTCATCATGCATATGCACATGCACTTCTCTTTTATCTCTTTAGCCTATACCGGTATAGCAGAGCGAGCACCCGTCGATGCTCACCCAGGGCCGCCCTGTTTCCATGCGGGGATCACAAATCCGTCCTTTTTCATATGGGGACCTCAATCTGCACTCCCGTGGATTGTCCACACAAAGTAGACCAATGATACCATAACACTATCTCTTTTCACAACACTACCGCGGTGTTATCTCTTTTCATTTGCCACGGCTTGTCGCCTGCAGGCCACTCCTACTACTACCAGTATGTTAGAGTTTGTAATCTTGTTTTTAGTTTGGTAGTTGTAGTCGTGTACGACTTGGTGGTCGAAGTCGTGTACGAGTACGTCTCTATTGAAGTCGGAGTTCATAGTCGTAGTTGAGTACGACTTTGTATCCGAGTCGTAGACAAGTCCACTTCATGGTCGAAAAGCAGGGAATAAAAAGGCAAGCCACTGTACCGAGAGGAGAGCGAGAGCACCAAGTCGATGAGATGTAGTCGCAGATGGGTGCAGGGAAGAGGGCGACCTGTGTGGTTGCAGGAACACCGAGTGGAGGCGATGCAGTCGCAAAGGAGGTGCAGAGCATAGAGCGACCGACGTGGTCCTAGGTGGTCGGCGTAACCGCAGAGCTTGGAGCGACCAGCGTGGTCGTAGGTGATCGGCCTAGGCGACCGGCGTGGTCGTAGGCGATCGGCCTAGGCGACCGGCGTGGTCGTACGCGATTGGTGTGGGCGGCCAGTGTGGTCACAAGCGATCCGTGAGATCGCAGGGGCGGCAGACGTGGTCGTAAAGGAGTTACGACCACGGCCGCAGAGCAGAAGATCGCAGACGTGGTCGTAAAGGAGTTATGACCACGGCGATCTAGCAGAAGGCGTCCGCAGGAGCAGCAGACTTGGTCGTAATGGAGTTACGACCAGGGTGACGAGCGGAGGTGTCCGCTGGAGCAGACATTGTGGTCGTAAGGAGTGCGACCACAGTCACAGAGCCGAGGACGGCAACGAGCGAAGGTGTTCGTAGTGCTGAAGACGTGGTCGTAAGTCATTACGACCACAGCAAGAACAGAACCTAGCGCCTCCTCAAGAACACAGGATACCACCGACAATTGAAGAATTGCACAGCCCTAAATCCATGGTGCACTGAGGAATTTGGGACACAAAGAAGGTGGAAGAGATGTTTGCTTATTGGGAAACCCGACGCAGCCGAATTTGGGATCGAGGAAAAGAGAACTGAGTAGAGCTATCAAGTTTGTTTCTCCCATGATATGGACCTTAGCCCTCCTAATGTGGACTCCTACATCGAACCCTAAGCCCCATACATCGCTGCCGCCACCTCCACCCGTCTGCCTCTGCCGTCGCCATTGCTTTGGTCGTCAGAGTTGGGGGCAAAGGCGTGCGCGTGGCGGGCTGTTCGTATTCGGTGGCACGTGGGTCCCCAACCTGACCGTCCGATGCAAAATGCGCGGTCAAGATCGACGCGGGCTAGAGCCGCGAGGGTATTTTTCATATGAACCCCTCAACTCTATCGTTTCCACATTGGGTTGGCGGAAACCGTCCGATCAGGACTATGCAGCCTGGATTGAAGCGGCCAGGGAGACTGCACTGCAAGAGGTACGTTTGCGAAAGAACCCCTACGTTACGTCGAATTGTCGTTTGCAAATCCCTTCATGCGGCCGTGGATGCGCAGCAGGGTGGCTGCTAGGCCCCCATGGACGTTTCCTGTGCATGGATTAATGGCGAGGGGTGGACGACGATGGCCACCATGGACGGTACTACGGGAGCAAAAGAAACTTTTTTTTATTTGCGATTGCAAAGGATACTGTTTTGAGTCTTGTCCTCAACTCCTTACATACATCTGTACTATGGGATACGTTCACAACGCTGGGAAAAATAAAATGCAACCATACGTCTGACAGGATTAAGCAGCTAGACTTGTGCACCAATATCTCATTTATTATCCATCTATTTCCTCTATGTACGCCTGGAAGTGAGAACATTTTACTCATTAACATGAACATATCAGCAAACAGAAACCTGAACTCATTTGTCTCCAGGGAAAAGAAAGGTGCTTGCTAAAAATAGCACCAACCGCATCTGGGCTCAGGCCACAGGCAAACTCTCTCAGAACTCCAAAATTGTCTCTTTCGGTTAAATCAATGAGAAATGTACTGTTGTGACTGGATGATCGTTGTTAGTTGCTTGAGGTTAGCTAATACATGTCTCGGGCCAAGACTCTCCGCACCAATGTGATTCAGAAGTTGTTCAATATCCTGCCAGGGAACAAAAGAGAGGTTTGATATCCTGTCTGAAAACAAAAATCAATGCAGAAATGGATGGGAATACACTCATAAGAGTTTTGATACCCAAAGATTTCAGGTCGTTACATACCTGATCGAGAATTACTAAAATGGAATTTTTTGGTGAAAAATATGTAACAGTTCTACAATTAGCAAATACACTATAATTTATTCTAAAAAAGGATGCACTGCTACTCATTGATCACAATTCAAGTTTCCACGCATCACCTAGTTCCCTGTTTAATTATTTGTTCCTCACAGCTTCACAAGTAGTCTGAAAATATGCCAACATTTCATGAGGTGTCACTTTTGGTACTTCATATCGTTCTGACAAATTCACTTAAGGTTGATAATTGATCCTAAACTGATCTATGTCTACTCACTCTCCCACTCAAGTACCAAACCACAGTTACCGTCTGCTTGGATTAAGGTCCTAATTATCCTATCTGAAGCTAACTCGAGGGGATTAGCAAATAGACATAGGCAGCCATTTTTAAAAATCATCTTTGGTACATTATAATTCTATTTCAGATTTTTCTAGGGATCTAGTGGTTTGGGGAAAATATTTCCAGATTTGCCAAACAGGCGTTAAGAGAAAAGCATGTATTCTTCCTTAACCCCTTTGACTTCATTGCGATTCTATGGTCAGCAGCCCTAAAAAATGAGAGCTATTTATGTTAAAAATGCTTACTTTGAGTTGTATAAATGCAAAAAACAGCAAGGAAACCAACCTTGTTTAACAAGAATATTGCATATGCTGATCTTGTTGTCTCCTGGCCTTCAAAAAACAGAGGGAATTCAATTGTCCTCGTGCTCGTACTCTGAGGAGTAGAGCTTATTCCTGAGGCTATAGATGATGGCTCAACTGAAGGTGCATGATCAAGAACATATGAACATGAACCTCCCAACCGCAGTGGATATCGAAGAGGAACATCGAGATAGGATGCAATAAGGGAGGCCGCCTATGATTCAAAAAAGAACAAATAAAAACCAGCAATATGTAGGAAAAATTGGACATACACGTAGCATCATGTCTATCACTGTAACCATACATATCAAAGAACAGTACTTAGTTACCTGATTTAAATGTTTTTTCATTCTATAACAGAATATAAACCAATAGAAACTAGAAGCTTATTCGAATGAATGCTTACGTCCATTTCCATTCGAGACATATTCAACTATTCAAATTATACATACATGTGCAATATATCCCAGAACAGTAGCAGATTTTTGAATCTCTGTCTTGTCACTGAAGTAGCTGGTCTTCTTTATAGAAAGCTTTGATAACTGTAGACCCAAAATGGCCAAAGGTGTCTGTCCACTTTGAGAGCCATTAGGTGACATTGATTCAGCATCTCCTGAAAATTTTCTGAAGCATTAAAAATTTTCTGATAAAAACTTCATGATTGCCATTTTAGAATGCAGAATCTTGAGAGTGATCATGGAAAAATAAGTGGTGAGTGGTCAATGATCACTCCAGCTCTCTCTCTTTTGGTTAAGATTTAAGAATCATCCATCGTAGACTAGTATAGTTGCAGGAAATTGGTAGTTAAATGATGGTAATGAGATCATATTTTGATGGTACATAGCAGAAATGAGTTCACATATGGATTGCCAGATACAAGCTAGCTGCCCTGGATACTTGTGATGCATGATGATCAATATGAGGGGTACAATGGTTTTGCCCTTAAATGCATTTTAGTGCAGTACTTGTCTGAAAGTCTTCAAGCATCAAAAATTAACAATGGAATCGCATTCACCAAATATCTTATCAGTTCAATGAAGCAAACAAGGTACACTGAGTTGTTGACTGAGGAAATCGAAAACACATCACAACTTCTTAAACTGCTAACAGCTCCAATTTTAACAAACAAAGGACAGAAACTACAAAAAACTGGAAGAAAATTAGTTGTGTATAGCTGACCTCACCCTAGCAATATCAATATGTTGCCTAGTAATGAAGCACCCAAGCACATCACCTCAAGAATCAACACTGAAGACACTTATTTATTGCATATAATGATGCAAGTGCCAAAAGTTCGTGTTGTGGCCTTCCATGTGGTTTATAGACTTAATTTCTTTAAGAGGGAAAAACGAAACTAGGGCATCTCATTCTTTAACAAAACAACTAGGATCTCCAAGAAATGCCAAGTTCATCAGAATAGTTAGTTAAATGAAAATTTTACATGATGATAGCCTTCAACCATGCTACAGTGTTATTTGCATGAATAAAACTAATCAATTGGACAAATAATTATCCCTCTTTTAAGTGCATCAATGCTATGCTACATGAGAAAAATCTGAATCTAACATTGCATAATCAAGTGGAGAACGCAACCAAAAAAATATCTGGCATCTCCTAAAAATATAAAGCATGTTCAAGGCAATAAGAAAAATGGCTAGCAAGGTCAGTATACAGAGCATATCCAAATAAATTTGATTACAACCATTAGAAGTAAATATTTTTAGTATCAATGTATCAGTGCACCCACAGATAGTTTCATGCATACATCGGTAGCAAGAACTACAGGCAAGGCAAACTCGTAATAGTTTGCTCTACGCCAGTAATATGGTTTTGATTTGTGACAACATAGCCATGGCAATATTGCAGCAAGAAGATATATGGAATTGGCAACACTTGAAATTTGCAATAGGAAGAGTGGCATACCTGTTCTGATAATACTGGCGATTAAGCCAGGCTTGTCAACTGGAGATTGATCATTCAAGGGCCTCACAGGATATATCTGAGCAACTTGTGTTGTCATATATTGCTGTCTCGTCCGCAATATTCGTTCCAGATTTTTAACACGGCCATGACCATTTTCCCCTGACAGCAATTTATCAGCTTCCTATACTCCCCAACCCCCAAAAAAATGTTCTAGTAAGATTAGTGGAATAGAAGAGCCGCATCATATCCAGTTCAAAAGCCTGGAAAAATAATTCTTTCTATAATCCACATCTTGAGATTTCATATACACTGGATAGCAAATTTAAGAAAAAGAGTGAACATTATACAAGTTTGGAGAAATATGTTCACAAAATAATTATCACTTAGATGACGTCCTTTAGTTTGCACTCAAAACTTTCTCTAGGAACATACTAGCTACAGCACCAATCGTGCATATTTCATTATTCCTGTAGCCTTTGGATTCGGTACTGATAGATTTCTTAGGGGTTAAAAAACAGTAAATGACCAGTATTCTATTCAATAATCTCACAGATAGAGTTATTGCAACTTTAGTACCAAATAAAAAGAGATACTTTTTCAGTAGAAAATTTGATGTAAGAGACATTTGTGGTTTTAATAGAGGCTAAATACCAATTACAGAATAAGAAATAAAAATTTGGCAAACTGCGGCTATCTTATATCAGGCTAGCCAGGAGTTACTAGTCCATACATGAGGGGAAAAGGCGCAACCATTTCTTCATCTTGCATGCAAAATTGAATACCTGCAATTTACTGTGTGCTGTGCCAAGAGTTTTGCTTGCTACTGACAACATTCTGATCTTGACGCAAAGTTGCCCCCTTTGATCCTCAACATGTGCGGACAATTCTTTGGTGCGCATTTTCAAATCCCCTATGAAATCAGCATGTGATTGCAGCCTCTGCCTCATTTCGGCTAACTCATTATACTGCTGAAGAAATGTCTTTCTTGCCTGTCCATAAGCATATTAAAAGTACAAATAAATACAAACCCAATCGGTCGCACACTGAATAAGATGGAATAATCCAAGAACAACAAAAGGCCCATCAGTTAGAGATTGTTGTAGCGAATCTAGTATCTGCAATTAAAAGAGGTAATTGATCTTTTGCCCGCGAATCAAAGACTGGGGAAAGATCCGGTTTGCCATAGCGCACAGGATCCGACGACTCCACTAGGGATCGAGCAAGAAGGAACCCTAAATAAATCGACAAATTACCTCGAGCGCGGACTCGAGGCGTGCTGCGAGGTGCGCCTTGCGGTCCCTGGCGGCGGCGAGGGCGACGGAGAGGCTCCAGAGGCGCGCGAGCTCCTGCTGCAGCTCTTCCCAGTCGATGGCCTTGGGCGCGTCGGCCCCCACCACCTCGCTATCCGGCACGACAACCCACCTGTCCCCCTCCTCATCCTCCGGCGGGGGATCAGAGCAGGCGGACGACGGTCCCGGGTCCATCGCCGGGGATCATAACCGCGGGTGAGGATTTGCGCGGGACGGCATGGGTGGGTGGCGGTTCTGGTTGTTCTAGGGTTTGGTGGCGTCTAGGAGAGGAGGAGGGGGCGCTCCACTCGGACAAACAGACAGGGAGAACGAAGAGGAGGCCGGCCAGTTCCTCCTTCTCCTCCTCCTCCGGCGGCGACTGCGGGGTTGGATCGCTTCGGTGTCCCCAATCGAGAAGGAGGGAGGTGTCTCGAGCATACCTGAGCAAATGGGCCGTCCGTGGCTCGTGTAGGCACAGCCTGTGTTAGGCACGGCCCGACTAGTCGGTTAATCTAAATGGGCCGTGACACATCGGTCCATAGGATCAGCCTCAGACTTTAGTCTTAATTATGTATTGTACCATCGAGATCGTATTGCACTTGCGTCTGCCTCATGGACGCTCCTTGTTTCGTCATACATCTTTGGTCATGTGTTTAGCAAGTGCTCCATGCCATCTGAAGACTTTATAGTCAACTCATTACGATAAATTTTACAAATAGCATACCTTACTTCGCTCCATTTTCATCTTCCTTGTATGTCTTATCAAAATGTTCCCAGACTTTTCGATGTGCTTGATCTGAATTTCTTTGCTCCGGTGCATGCAGACGCAAAGGCACTCGAAGAGCCTGATGATGGTACTGCAGTACCCTCGAGCCATTGCTCCGATTGAGGTGTGCCCTCAAAAATTGTAGTCATATCAGTCTCGAAGGCTACAATGTCCTTCGACGTGATGTCGTAATCAACTAGAGGAAAGTGGTAAATAGAAAAGTGGAATTCCAAAATTACACTATTATTTATTTCACCTTAATGGGTATTACCAAAAAACAAGAAATTTAAGAACAATAAAAAAACTCAAAAAAAACAGTATGGTTAACTCTTTTGCTGAATGTAGTCGGATTATGAAATTTCAAATATTTGGCAAAAAAATTTGAATTTTGCCAGATATTCACAAACTATATCTCAGTTTTCACAACACAAATGAGTGAAGAGATTGAGGGAAGATTTATGGTTGGATGGGGGATGGGTGCCTATTTGTAGAAAATTTTTTGACATTTTTTTAATTTTGAAATCACCAACAGCTAAAAATGGTAGAATATTTTGAATTGCCGACCTATCGTGCCTTAACAGTTTTAAACAGACCTTATTGAGCCAAGCGGTCGTAACTGGGTTGTGCCATGCCGTGCCGACCCCCCCCCCACTTTTTTTTTCTCTCGGCCACTCAGCGCCTCAGCCCCTCACTCTCTTAGTCTCTCTATTGGCTTCTCTCTCTGTCTCTCGCTCTCGCTCTCCCACCGCACTTGCGCACTCCCGCTCGAGCGCTCCCCTCTCTCCTTCTCCCTATCGTCGGCGCCACCGGTGGATCCCACCGTCCGACGCTCTCCCCGGGCTGTTTCTGGTCACTTCATGCTCTCCTCTAATCCTCCCACTGCCTCCACCACCGTGTCGTGCTGCTCCGCCTGTCCCCACCCCTACCTCCTCCGTCGCTCCCCCATGCTTGTTTGCTCGGCTGCTCTGCCCCTCCCTGGCTCCCTCCCTCAGTCCCTTACTCCCTCCTTCACTAACGCACCGCCTCTCACCCGCTCCTGACCCCTACTCCCTATGCCGCCCACCTCCTCAACTCCTCCACCACTGTCACCCACCAGAGCCATCACAAAAGCCCCCCCACCTCCTCTGCGCGCTCCCCTGTGCTTGCTTGCTCGACTGCTCTGCCCCCTCTCTAGCTCCCTCCCTTAGTCTCTTACTTCCTCCTTTGCCGACGCACCATCTCCCTCGTTCCCAGCCCCCACTCCCTTTGTCACCCACCTCCTCAGCTCCTCTACCGCTGTCGCCCGCCAAAGCGGCCGCCAGCCCCCACATCTCGGCTTGGCCCCATTGCACCGCATGGCTAAATGGGCCGTGATGAGTTGATCGTTTTCAACCGTGCAAAACTGTCCACCGGGCTAGCCACGTAGGACGCTTTTTGAAACGTGGAAGTTTTGTATATTCCCGTAAGAATTGAATCGAACTTGAAACTGCTATCATATTTTGTATTTTTTTTTTGTATTTTAAATGGAACCATCACATGTTGCATATTCATGTGTGCCATTAAGACTCGGTAGATCCAAGTCACGAGGAGAGGTTTCGATGGAAGTTAGGAAAGGATAGATTACCGGCAATTAAGCTAGTCCTAATTAAGCGTGAACCGGCCAGCCATTTGACCGTTGACCTCGGCTAGCTTCCCTCACCCTCAAGAGTTCGACCCCTGTACATCAATCACCCTCAGAGCGAGGAAGTATGCAACTCCAGCTTTTCCTCTCTCTCCAATTCTTCCCTACTTTCGACCTTGCAGTCAGCCTTTCAAGTACACTTGTGGTGATCAATTCCATATATTTTTTCCTCGAAGTTGGACATGGATAGTGCCGGATACCCATCTACCTCTTCCATATTTATTTCGCAAGTCTTCGGTTGATCGGATGGACAAAAATTATCTGCTCTATTTACACCCCTACCGGTAACGTCAACATCTCTGAAGGTCGGCATGAACAACAGCAGTCAGCAATGATCAAAACTTGCTGTTCATACAAGAATTGAACTGGTCCTAGCAACCTCGATTACGTTGTCATCTCCACCTTGTATGCACGTCAATTCTGTTCTGGTATCTAGCTTTTACATATAATATTTTTAAAGTAAGATATATAGGTTGATTATAATACGTACTATAACAACTTTATTTATATCAGTCAAAATCATACTCCTATTAATCTATATTCTCTCTCATTAAAAACTTAAAAATCACAAATTACAACCATAAACCATACTCGAAATAGAAAAGAACAGACCCTCTGTCAGTGGACCCGGCCCCCTGGAGGTAGCTGCCGCTGCGGTCGGTCACTCACATGGTCTAGTCGTCTGTCGCCTTCGGCTCCGGCTCCGGCCCCATCGATATATACCCGCGCCCTCCCTAGCTTGTCTCCATTAATTGTCTCAGTGCTCCTCTCCACCCAAACCACCGCACAGATAGCCATACTAGGCCACACCAGTGTGTCCGTACAGTATGCTCACCGCCATGCACATGGACTCCGCCTACACATCGCCGTCGTCCCCGTGGCTCCCAGCCGATCACCGCCACCTCCTCTACGACCTCGCCTCTGCTCCCGCCCCGCCGCCCGCCGCTACCGTGCCGCCGCACCACCCCCGTGCCGCGCCCACCGGTCGGCGCATCGCCAAGCGCCGCCCGCGCCCGTCGCGCCGCCTGCCCACCACCTACATCATCGCCGACCCCGCCAACTTCCGCCGCATGGTCCATCAGGTCACCGGTGCCGACGACCTGCCGCCGCCGGAGCTCCTTCCCCCAGCGCCAGCACGCGCGGCTTCGTCCGGCGCCGGCGCGCTGATGCTGCCGACGCTGGACACGTCGGCGTTCCTGCTCGGAAGGGCGGGGCCGAGCGCCCGTGCGGAGGCCGTGGCGGTACAGCCGTGCGATGGCTCGCGCGGGTCGGCTGCGTTGGTGGAGGTGGACGGTGCAGGAGGCGCCTACAGCAGTACTAGCGACTGTGGCTTCCCGACCTTGGAGTCGTGGGATCTCCTGTAAAATCCATCTCTGCTGCATGATTGATGCTGCTGCCTGTCTGTCCGTCTGTCAGAGTAAGATAGGATCATCCGCAAGCATCATCCCTGTTCGAGTTGTTAATTCCAGCTCTTCTCTCTCTCCTATATGGATGATGGATGCATGTGTTGCTAATTAGTAATTCGAGCCTATCTCTCTCCTATATGGATGGATGTGTTGCTAATCAGTATATCACTATTTATGCATCTCTTTTGGACTTCTTCTTCTTCTTCTTCTTCTTCTTCTTCTTCTTCTTCTTCTTCTTCTTCTTCTTCTTCTTCTTCTTCTTCTTCTTCTTCTTGCGATTTCTATGTTCATTGCGCTTTTGAATGGTTGCCTCCGAGTTCCAATTGCCTCAAGTTATGGGAAAATGGTCGGTTTCTTTGGGATGTTGCTGTTCTTTTGGTTTGAGGAACACTCCTTCCAGCAGCACAAGTGCAGAGCTGCTCCCTCTCTCTCAAAAAGCCCTTCTCATTTGGTTGCTTGGCATTTTCATATCTTGCCTTTCCATTACTCAACAAAAAAGAAAGAAGTATCTTTCCATAGCTAGCCTCTTCATGTTTCCCAATAGTGCTGGGGAAAAAAAGGAAGAAAAGTAAGGAGATAAAAGATCTCTTCTTCACCAACCATATTCCATTCTAGTCAGGACTGTCAGTCAGGTGCTTAGTGCACACTAAGTACTTAATCGATGCACCAAACCATCCATTAATTATAAAGTAGGAGCAGCTTGTGATGCTTCTTAGACCCTAAGATACGTTAATATGAAGCCAAATTCGATTGAGACAGATCAGGGTGAGAGTTTAATTATGAGATGCTCTGTAATCCCTAATTAACCCAGACCTACTAGGTTGCCCTTAGAGAACGAAAGATAAAAGTTCAGAATGAAAGCACAATATTGCTGGTCGTGATTTTTCAGAACTGCAAAGCTGATGAGCTCCATGACTGTCCATCTATCCAGCAAAGCTGATGAGCTCCATGTCTGCCAGTCAGCTCCTTCGGTCGGTCCAAACGTCTCTTTCTGGATGTCATTTTCATGTAACCATCGCTTTACTAATTACTGCTGCACATATAGAGTGCTGTTTATATTAGCTTTTGCTTTTGATTTTTCTACAGTAAATTATTTTTTTACAATAACTAGCTTTTAAACGAAATATATTTTTAAGATTGAATCTATTAGTCGATTATAGTATATACTATAGTGACTTTATTTATATCGGCCGAAATTACATACGGGTGTCTCTATCTCTTCGTACGGTTTTATCTGAAGCTGTTACTATTTATAAGTTAAAGTTAAAAACTATCAGTAAAATCCAATATACGAATGAATGAAATCCTAGAGTGGATTGGCTTTCTGACTGTACATGAGTTGACGCTCGCATCCTGATAAGAATACGAGCTAGTGTAATCAGAGATGGTAGGAGGAAGAAGTCACTTATTGACGAGGAAAGCGAAACCTATCATTATCAGGGTTGATTAAGGCTCTGCTCCAAACCAGGGTTCTCGGCAGATTTTCTGAAATATCGGCCATATCTTCACCCCGGTAAAATTACAAATCGGTTACAAAAATTTGGTTTGTATGAATTTTATTAAATATAGAAAAATTATTGTTTTCAAAAATTTTGGCTAGTATTTTTAACCGATTTTCGATCGAAATTAATTTTAAAGTCAATTTTTGTTTGAAAATTTTGGCCCAAAATTCTTCGAAAATTTTCGATTATCGCTAATTTCGCTTGTATCGGCCCTCTCCGGTAAAAAAAGTTAAACCCATTGAAAACCCTACTCCAAACGGCTTCGGCTTCTGGGTTATTTTGTTTTCTGGTTTTTTAAGCTAGAAGCCATTTAGAATAAGTCAGCTTCTAATTTTGCCTTTTTCCTTTTGGCTTTTTTGCTTTTGCTTTTTTTTCCTTTTTCATTTGCATTGTCCGTAGAGTTATAAAGGTGTTTTCATTTTTGTTCATCTTTTAATTAAATAACTTAGAAAAAAATAACAGTCGTTACAGTATAATTTTAGTCGACGGCCAAAAACTACAGCCGAAAATCAGTTGTAGCGGCCTATAAGACTGGAAGGGGGTCAATGGATACTGCCTGCTATTAGTTGTTGCCGCTCAACATCAGGAGTAAGAAAAAGAATTCAGAGTATAACCGGTGTGGCACCCGTGTTTGGTAGCCAGTAGCCACGATTCGGGCCTTAACTAAGATCGGGTTTATTCGTGGATTTTTCCGGGATTAGAATCATGTGATCCCTCCACGTCTCGCACCAAGCGCAACAAATTAACATTACAGGTCAATATTATAAAAGAACATATCGGTGATCATTCGTTCCTTCTTCTCTAATCGCCGTATTTTTAACTTCTCACCGCTCTTCACTTTTAACTCATCATAATAATTATATTTTATAGCATAACTCTATATATATATATAATAAATTTTATTGTAATATACGAGCTGATGACTAATTACATAGTTACAGGCCATACCTGACTAGTGACTAGTGCCAAGAAACTGAGCTGAGCTGATGCGATTCGCCCTAATTCTCAACCCTAACTGCATGCATTGGTCACGGCCGAGGAACATGATGAGGAGCTGCTTGTCAAGACGCGCCAGCCTCCATCGTGTTTTTTCATGTCGTGTCATCTACTCCTCCGCATTCAACGGAGAAGAAGAAACTAATCTAGTATGATACGTGTCCTATTCTTTTCGACTTCTAAAATCTATTTTTCGGTTTTTCTATAGTAACTAGCTTTTAAATAAAGTATCTTTTTAAGATATGATCTACTAATTAATTATAGTACATACTGTACCGACTTCATTTATATCGGTAAAAACCACATGTGAGTTTCTGTTACTCTGTAATCTCTCGCACGAACAACCCAAAAACCACAAGCCGTAGCCAAAAGCCACAAGCTGCAGTAAAAAAGAACAGACCCTTAGATCATTCATATTAGTTTCAACTTTTAAATAATAACTTATAAAAAAACATCTATTTGATTTTTAAACAGTAGCAACTTATAAAGAGACATTCATTTGACTTTTAAACAGTAACAACTCACAAAAAGATATTTATTTCAAAACTAAATAATATAGAAAATAATTTTTAGAAGCTAATTGGAACATTCCCTCTCTCTTTCTTAGCCTGCTCATAAGTGCTCGGTCCCACCCACCGCTGACGCCAGCAATGGCGCCATGATAACGTCATGAACTCATAAGTCGTAAATGGGGAAGAAAGCGAAGAGGCTATTACCAGTTGCCAAGCGAGTAATGCATCCAACGGTGTCAACTCTACTATTATTATATTTAAACAACTCAATAAAATCAACTTCACACTGGGTGCTACAAATTTACAATGCTAGTAGCCATGTGAAATTATACAAGCCAAACGAACAAGGTTTTACCCAGATCCGTCTATAAGTTAGACGTAGTACACGTTAAAAGCTTAACATCTGTACCAGTCAAAATTGCAAGTGAGTATCGATCTCTCCGTAATCTGTACCGTAAATAGCCAAAATTCAAAAATTTCAGCTAAAAGCCATAAGCCGCAGCCGACAAGAACAGGTCCTAAAAGACATCTTTAGCATCAGTCAGCGTCTTGTTAAACTGCAAAAGGTATAGGAAGGTGAATGCTCTGACTTTCGGGAGGTCCAGTTACAATAATTCACAAGAAGTCCACAAAGTTTCTTTCAGGGGTGGCAGAAAATAAGCCCAGGAATAAGAGCCATTGGGCATGGAGTAATTGTGCAGTCACAGATCAAGTGTCTCACATGGCTGGTCAAAATGATGGGGAAAAAAAAAGAAAAAAAAAGGGAAAGTCAGAGGCATACACAAAGCCTCCTACTACTCAACACAACAAAATCCAGTAAATAACATTTGCACGAGCCTATATAGTAACCAGGAAAGGGTATGTATATGCACTATCGCAGCTATACTGTTCTTGGAAAAGTTGCTCACAGGAAGATCATCAATGGCAAATGATTAATGACCACATCCATGCATCATTGGGAGAAATCAGTAAAATCAATTGATTGTTTACTACTTTCTTGTTACGGTGAGTGGCTCTGATACCAAGATGTTATGGTACGAGATAAACCAGAAAGGCTTAAGATCGTTATCTTTGCGGATGCTCTGATCTAGAAACCAATTAGTTTATAACTTAATTGCTTTATTGCTTGATTATGAATGGTGCGGCTCCTCTCTTTATATAGATAATGTTAGCCCCTAACAATATGAAAAATAACACAATCTAATACAACCAATCACCTAAAAATAATATCATATCCATATATACTACCTAAATATAAAGATATGCATCTAACTATTCCTAATATAAAGATAGCATCTAACTTTTCCTAATATGAAGATATGCTAAGATTATATCCTAAACAGTTGCTACAGGACCGTGCTACAGTACCGCTCGGTACTGTTCGTGCTACAATACTCGCGACGCTATAGTTCCGCGCCGTAACACTTCATCCCTCGTAGCGAGATAGCTTGTCCTTGAGTTGTCAGGTGACGGCCATGGACTAAGACCTTCGTGTCCCCATGTCGACGAAATGGCACAATACCGCCGCACGGCATGGAAGATGACCAGTGAACCCTGATGCATGCACAATAGCGAGGATAGCAACTCTCTAGTTTTGGCTGGCGTCACAGGAGCCGCTAGCGGCAAGGGCAAACAGTGTAGGGCAGTAGCATCCTTTTTGGCCCGAGATGCAATGGTTGTGGGAAAATTGCGACGATGTCGCTGACCCCCACATGACAACCGTTACACTCCGCATCTTCGAAGATATGGTGTCAACTGGCCATGGGGAGAAGACTACCGCTGAACCGTGGCAACCTTCCTCCTTGATGAAGGCACCAAAGGTGCAGCCAAGGACAGCTCCATCGGCTAAAGCGTTGGTGATAAAGGCAAGCATGGCATCAGTGGTGACGTTGGTTTTGGTGGCAACGTGGCCAGTGCCAATGCCGGCGCCGGTGAAGGTGGTGGTAACGCAACCATTGTAATGGCACGCAACGCCTCTTCTTGCTTCTTCAGCTTGTCCATCAACTCCATAACCTTCTCGAGTAGGGCTATTAGCTCCTTGTTGCTAGCCTTCAAACTCTTTAAGCTGTCCAGGATAGATAGTGCGAGAAGCCATGGTGAGTGGCTCTGGTACCAAAATGATGTGGTAGGTGATAGGCCAGGATGGCTTAGGATTGCCCTCCTTGCGGAGGCTCTGATCTGGAGACCAACCGGTTTAAAATTTGATTGTTTTATTGCTTCCTTATGAATGGTGCGGCTCCTCTCTTTATATAGATGAGATTAGTCCCTAATAATATAGAAACTATCACAATCGAATGCAACCAATCAACTAAAGATAATATCATTATCCATATATACTACCTAAATATAAAGATATGCATCTAACCATTCCTAATATAAAGATATGCATCTAACTTTTTCTAATATTTAGATATGCTAATATTATATCCTAAACAACCGTTACATGACCGTGCTATAGTACCACACGGTACTGTTCGTGCTACAGTACTGGCGATGCTGCAGTTCCGCGCCGTAACATTTCTTGTTTGTTACTAGCACTGCATTGGTATGAAATCAATGAAGAATGGGATTCTCACTTCAACAAATTAATCTGAGAGCCCGAAGACAGGGTTATTACATGTCTATATCAACCAGACAAGATTACCTATTTTGCAATAACTTCCTTGTGGGCTTTAAAGGACAAAATCACGTTCCAGGCAAGGGCTATAAAATTAGCAGCAAGAACCTGGAAATTTTGACATTAAGCGAGGTGAGATTGTGAGAACAACATGTCTTTTTTTTGTACTAATCTTCAACTTTATGGCAGACAGATCATATGTGAGTAGAAGATTGACATGTCTTTTTCTTAATCTTTGACTTCTCTAAAAATCAAAATAAATAAATTAGACTAGCTTTTAAATCTAAAATTGTATACAGACAGAAGCATCAGCTATCGGTGAAATGAACAGGGCCTCTGAGTCAGTCAATGCCGCAGGGCACACGTTTTTTCAGATGTCCGCCGCGTGGTTGGTCCATCTCTTGGCTTCTTCCCCCTATGAATGGACGGACATTCGCATGCCGCTTTGGACTCGATTGCCTCGCCGCCGACATGGATTACTCCGGCAGGGCTAGGCTCACTGCGCCGGCCTTCATCAGTTGCGTCGTCGCCGCCGCCGGCGGCCTCGTCTTCGGCTACGATATTGGCGTCACTGGTAATTACTACAACAAACTTGCATATATTTTTTTTAAAAAAAATTCCCGTTATTACTCATACAGTCATACTTGATATGTAGCGAAATCACGTAAGCACTGAGAATTATTGGTCCTGTTGTTATCTCAGTTATGGAGGGGAGTTAGGAGCACTTATCTCAATTATCATGCTGGCTTCTGACTTAGAACATTCGATAGTAGAACTTGTATGTAGCGTCTGTTCCTTTTGGTTGTGGCTTTTAGTTATGGCTGTGGTTTGTAGTTTTTGAGTTGTTTGTAGAAGAGATTATAGAGTAACAGAAACTCACGTGTGGTTTTCGCCGATATAAATGAAGTCGGTACAATATGTAATACAATTAACTAGCAAACTTTATCTTAAAAAGATACTTCGTTTAAAAGCTAGTTACTAAGAAAAACCGTTTTTAGAAGCCGAAAAGAACAGAGCCTTAGTACCTGAGCTAAACTCAAACTTCATTCATTCTTAATTAAACCAGAGAAGAAGCCGGCAGAAAACAGATTGTTCAGTTTGTTCAAATTTATAGCCTGTTTCGAGATGAGCTCAAAGCCTGTCTCAGTGATATAGTAACTCTCAGTTGCAACCGCAAATCTGCGACCACAATATAATTTTGCCGTCCAATTAACCGCTCAATAGATGGGGTGGCAGCCGTGGATTCTTTCTCCAAAACGTTTCTCCCATCGTCAGTAACAGATGGTCCTTACAAGCATCGCGTAACGACTGAAGACGACTACTGCAAGTACAGCAGCAAGCAATGGTTGCAGCTTCCTCTATCCTCAGTGTACCTGGCCGCGCTGGTTGCCTCCCTCTGCGCTTCCTCGGTCACGCGCTCCTTTGGTCGGAGATGGTCCATGTTCACCGGCGGCGTCACCTTCCTTTCCGGCACTATCGCTGCCACCGCCGCGCAGGGCCTGCCTATGCTCATTTTCGGCCGCATTCTCCTCGGCACTGGCCTTGGGTTTCTTCTCCAGGTACGGCAACTAATTTGTTGCAAATGATCCCATGGAACTCTTACATGTCAATGCTGGTAATTCAGTCCGTGCCGGTGTACATTTCCGAGATCGCCCCGGCCAGGCTCCGAGGCGTGCTAAACGTCAGTTTCCAACTCATGGTCACCATTGGCATTCTGTGCGGCCGCCTCGTCGTGTTTGCCACAAGGAGGATGAAGACGAGCTGGGCTTGGCGTCTAGGGATCGCCGCGGCTGCTATTCCGAGTAGCATAGTTACCTTGAGCTCACTTTTCCTCCCCGACACCCCAAACTCCCTGATCAACCGTGACAGCCATGAAGAGGCGCAGTCTTTGCTCCGGCGAATCCGCGGCACGGAGGACGTCAGCGACGAGTACAACCACCTTGTGGCGGCCGGTGAGCGGTGCAAGACCACGAAGCGCCCATGGAGGAACATCGTGAAGCGCAAGTACCGCGGGCCGCTCGTCATGTCCATCCTGGTAGCGATCTTCCAACAGCTCACTGGTCTCCACGCAATGGTGTTCTACGCTCCGGCTGTGCTGCGGACGCTGGCGATCGGAGGGGACTCCACGAGGATGGCGGACATGATCTTGGGAGTGTTCAATGTGGCTGCCACGTTGGTGTGCTTCTTGGATGTTGACAGGCTCGGTCGACGCAAGCTCTTCTTGCAAGGCGGCTCTCAGATGATCTTTTGCCTGGTAATGGCGTTTTCCTTTCATCAGATTCAGTAACATTTCGTCTTCGATGTAGCCGCGGGCGTGATTTTTGTTTCTGAATTTTGATGATTTAGAAAGTCTATTCGGTGTAGGCCATGGTTGGAACTATGCTAGCCATCAAGCACAGGAGTGGTGAATCACTGGATTCCATTTCCCAGACATATGCAGGCTTCGTTCTTCTCTTCATCTGCCTCTTCGTCTCCGCGTACGCTTACTCCTGGGGTCCTCTCGGCTGGCTAGTCCCCAGCGAGATCTTCCCCCTGGAGGTGCGGCCGGCCGGGCAGAGCATCGCCGTGTCCGTCAACATGCTCTGCACCTTCACCGTAAGTCAGGCCTTCCTTACCATGCTCTGCCGAATCAAGTACGCGCTCTTCTTCTCCTTCGCCGGCTGGGTGCTCGTCATGACTGCAGTCGTCATGCTCTTCCTCCCCGAGACGAAGAACGTGCCGATCGAGGAGATGATGCTGGTCTGGAAGGATCACTGGTTCTGGGGCAAGTTCATCGCCGATGAGGACGTCCGCATCGGCAGCGGCGGCGGCTCTGCCGAGGCGGAGCTCACGTTCATCAGCTGATAATTCAGAACTACCAGGCCTAACATTTGAGGCAAATACCAAGCCCGTCTCAAGCCGATCGCTCTACGATAATCTCTCTACAGACAGCAATGGAGTCCATTCCAAACCGACCTGGCTGCAGCCTGTAGCAACCGGCACAGGCTTCTGCGGTTATGCTGCTGGAAGCCTGGAACTGCCATGCAGTCCACTGTTCATAGTTCATACTGTGACACTGCTGAATAGTGGATAGCAACACCATTGTTTCAATCTTTGTTGCCGCTATTCAACTTCAACAGTTCATACAGTAATCAACACAATTCACACGGAAATGTAGAAATCTATGTTTTGGCAAACAATTACACTATACTTGATAAAGCTGTCTGAAACCTGGTAAAACATCTGTCATTCCCCTCATCACTAGTGTATCGGAGAACAAAAAATGGGAGTGGATGTCTGTATGTGACTTGTAGCTATAGCAATGCTGAGTTTCTACTGGATGGGAAAGAGATTTAGCTTCTGCTGTGAACAAAAGGCCAGAGATTCTTCGTTTGTGATACTTGCATCACCAGAAACCTCACAGGAAAAATGCTCATCTCAGTTGCAGATCACAAAACTATTTGTCACCACCATCCTTTTCTTCTGAAGCTCCGCTGTGCCTCTCAGACCTCACGGGGAGAACAATCCGCCGCTCTTTGCCACCTGGTTTTGCCGATGCGTTTCCATACCATATCATTCCAAGAACAGCGAGGATCATCCCAAGGACTACCTGAAAATTCAGACCCTCCTTGCCAAAGAAGAGAAACCCAAGGAACAGGACAAGCACGGTCTTCATGTGGCCCAGGACTTGGAAGGATACAGCAGAGAACCGGCCAATGCAGATGAATTGGCTCAGATTAACGCCGATGGCAATGAAGCATGAGAGTGTGAGGAAAAACTGCAGAATGAGGGAAATGCTATGGTAAGATGGGCAAAAAAATAAGGATGAACATAAACTAACTAATCTAGTAAATACTCAAAATCCCAAATTCTAATCAAGCATAACATACCCATAGACCATTTAACCATTAACAAAGGATGAAATATGAAGGATAGCTATAGTTGTTTCAACTTATTTCTAACAGGCTAAGCAGTAAAATAAAATCATTTTAGTAACAAGATCAAATTTAATGCCACTCTAGCTCATCCAGATACCCAATACGATGAAGCAGCGTGAAAAAGGTTCTTGTATTACATCCACAGCATAATTTTTTTCTTAAAATGATAAAGCATCATGCACGTGCAGTGTTGCAAAATGTCAAGCTGCTAAATTGCTGGCCAATCACAACTCTCTCTCTACGAAAACAGCTAGGTGAATTCCTTATAGAGAAGCTACAGCATAGATCACCATAGGATCAGAGACATGAAACATTGTCATGACACTAGCCTCTTACCAGAGCAAGCGATGTGAAATTGAAGTGATCCACCCTTTTGCCTGTCAACAAGAAATCCACGAAGGGCCCCACCAGCAGGAGGGATCCTGCTTGGGCTGGAGCAGTGTGGCCCAGGAGGTTGAATGAGTTCAGAGAGTACTTCCGTTGGAGAAAATGAATGTACTGCAAAAAGAACAGAAATTACAGCATACTTAAAATTGTGCACCCTTTTTAACTGGGTCTACGATAGGATAATAGGACCACAGTCCACAAGTACCGCTAATGGAACAATTACTGAAATATGTAGAGCAGCAAGGGCAATCAAATAATAGAAGAATGCCATGCAGTTGTGTGGTTAACCAAAGGAATGCATTGCATATTTGGAAAATGTAGTGATAATGTGTCTGTAAACAATAAGTAATATCGTGAGGACATAAAGAATGTTATCATCTCATTCCATCAGTGTCAAACATTGGCATGATGCTTTCTTTCCATGCTCAATGAAGTAAAAATAATCCTAAAGCAGTGCCAATTATTCATAACGCTGCAGGATTACAGAGAACCACAGTAACTATTGTTGCCACCATGTAATATCTTGTCTTTTAAAAAAGTTTGTTGTTACCAAATAACAGGTACAGTGGGTAATATTATTGACTAGCACATAGATAAGAAATCACCATACAGTATAGGTGGTTAAACTTACATATTGTTGCAAAGCTGTGCTCCAAACAGCTATAACAGCTGCAACCAGACCTTTTGCATTCACACTGACATCAGTAACCGTGCAGACTGCAACGCCTATCAGTACAACCATTATGCTCAACTTAGTGTGCCTTGAATAATGTACATGATCAAAGACAACCTCCAGAAGACATGATGCAGGTATCATGCACAGCTTTGCTATCTGAACAGGACAAAAGGATTATTTAAGTGTTATCAAATTAAATTCACAGAATTTAGCTAATGGAATCTTCACTAACCTGATAAAACCCCACAGAGTTCCACATCAAGCTTACGTTCATCCCAACAATCGACAAGTTCGAAAAGATCACAAATTTAATCAGATATGGTAGTGGTAAGTGGGAGGGCTGGCTCAGGCCTAACCACCGAAACACGATAGTCATCATGGTGGTTGTCACAAAATGAAGGCCAGTCAACGTTGTGGCTGCAAAAAGCAAATCATAATCAGTGACATGGCAGGAGACATATCCAAGTTCCCATTATGTGCAGTTTGTTGACGGACTGTGCACAAAACCAGTGAAACTTATAATGACCTAATATATAGTAAGAAATCATATTAGATTAGCGTGCCTCTGGTGCTTCCATTAAGGTCCTTTTAATGTTCAGCAGACACATTACCAACTTATGTCAAGCAAGTCTCAGTACAGCAGCTAGAAGGGAGTCGATCAGTCGATTTTAGGTTCAGCAGACACCTATGATTGTCTAAGAGCCAAATTCTTACGATTCCATGTTCCACTTACTCTTTCAGATCACTATCAAAGCAAATCTGGTGAACATTTTGGTATGAATTGGCCAGATAAATATTTGTAATTAAAGATTTATCAACAATAGAGCGTCTAGAATTCAAATGGTGGAACTTGCACTGGCATTGTTAAAACTACTAAAAGTTTAATATATGTCTGTCAATTCACCAATTGCAAGCCCTGAGGAACGTGTCTCTGTATTTCATAATAAAATAGGCTCCACTATCCCTTAGTTCACTAAGAATCAACAGGCTAATGCTGATTTGTATTTCAGAACCGGAAATAAGCCTACAATATTCAATACAAAGTCTGAAAGAAATAAAAAAAACAAAACAAAATGCAGCATAAGATAATACTCGCTGCCCCCAAATTGAAGAACAAGATATCAAAAGCGAGAATCAGGGATGTGGTTACAAAAATCTTTATTAAAGCAAAAAAAACATACCAAAACTGAATCCATGTGTAGCCATTAAAGCTTTGTTGACCATGATGATTCCAACAGATGTAGTAATATTGAAACTCCATGCTGCAAAGTCTAAGAAAGCCTTCTTGTCGGATTTTTTTAGAGAACTCATCTCTATTTTAACAAGTTTAAATCAACACTTGCTGAACTATAGTCTCCGAGGGACAGATGCCATTTGCATAAGATCTGGGAATCCAAGAATTAACTGCACAAAGTGAAGTAATTTATTACAGTTATAGCTGAAGAAATGTAGCAGGAAACATTGCATTGCATCAGATAGTAAGACAGTGACCAACGTAATGCTGCTGCTTGCGCTTGGGTGAAATACTGAAATGTAACCAGGGCAGTTCCCCCATTATGCAGAAATTTTATCTACACACCGTACACTATGTAAAGGTTGTGGGCAGGTGAAGACAAACCTAAGGGATTTAGTCATTTAGTGCTGCAAAGTCTAAGAAAGCCTTCTTGTCGGATTTTTTTAGAGAACTCATCTCTATTTTAACAAGTTTAAATCAACACTTGCTGAACTATAGTCTCCGAGGGACAGATGCCATTTGCATAAGATCTGGGAATCCAAGAATTAACTGCACAAAGTGAAGTAATTTATTACAGTTATAGCTGAAGAAATGTAGCAGGAAACATTGCATTGCATCAGATAGTAAGACAGTGACCAACGTAATGCTGCTGCTTGCGCTTGGGTGAAATACTGAAATGTAACCAGGGCAGTTCCCCCATTATGCAGAAATTTTATCTACACACCGTACACTATGTAAAGGTTGTGGGCAGGTGAAGACAAACCTAAGGGATTTAGTCATTTAGATTGGATATGAATAATTCGTAAAAACCGAATATGTATCAGCAAGCTGCAGTTCTTGTTGCTCCTAAGCATAGGAGGTGAAGAATAAATACAATGCTTCTTTGTGTTTTCACTTGCAACGATGATAATACTATATGATACAAGTACCCTACTGCTGCTGAAACAATCCTGGTCAAGTCTGGATGCGCCGGGCACTGGCCAAAGTGGCTATTCACGATAACCAAATCGTCTTCCAGGGGACCCCCATCAAAAACTACTCCAAGAACGCAGCTTTACACCCGAAGCCTTCCTAATCCACCTCAGAATCCGTCCCCAAATCTCAGATGTTCAGCAAAGCACACCAAAACCGCCACAGATCGCCCAAAAAAGCGATCGAAAAATCAGGAAAATCGTAGAAGAGAGGGAGGGAAGGGGAGATTACTTGAGATAAGCGGAGCTCCCTTGGCTCGATTGGTCCGAAAAGATGGATCTTTTTGGTGTTTTGATCTAAGATTTGGGTGGGAGGGTGTGTTTGGGGTTGGGGGTGTGATGTTACCTGTGTCCGCGTGAGTGTTCGTGTTTATTTTTGTTTCTCATTTTTATTTTATTTTTGCAACGATCACAACTGCCTCTCAGATCTGCCCTTTTGTGTCCACTCTATACTCCTTTTTGTCTTTTACCTCTTTTTATGATTTTATAAACACAAGCCCCTCGATTAAATCGCCATAATTTCGTTTTCATGTAAGGTGACAAGAAAATGCCATCCCATCCTTTTCTCTTCTCTGGTCCGTCCAAAGCAGTACACTTTTTGACTGCAAGTTGGTTTTGTATTTTTACTAAAGGGACGTTATTATTGGTTTTTGCCGGTGTTTTTTTTAAAAATAAATAGCAATAATTAAAAGAAGTGAATTTTTTAGAAGGAATTGAGCTTTAAAGGTGAGGTGAGGCGGTGGGAGGTGGTTCTGGCGTTGCCTAGGCGAGGATGGGGGAAGGACGAGCGGGCAGGCGAGGTGGCGAGACGGATTTGCTTGTTTTGCTTCAAAAATATGCACCGATTTCGAATCAGAAGCGTGCTTCTGGGCGCATACGATGTACAAAATCTCGAAAGTCGAAAGGCCACGACGTACAGGGGCAAAACTCCCCGAGACACTACCAAAAAAACCCCAAAACGAAAGATTTGAGTTCTCGAATTGCCAGATCGGTTTCAGCTCAAACCAAGTGCTCAAGACGCACTGTCGAGGCCTTCTGATTCGGGCATCTTCTGGTCTCTGATCCGGGCTTGTGGCATTGATGGTAAGCTGGAGCTTGGTGAGAGGATGGTCGGAGAGTTTTCCATGAGTTCTTGATGGGTGACAAGACGCACGCACCCTGCCTCCAAGGAGATGTATGCCATGGCTGAAGAGACTGAGGCCTGCCTCCAAGGAATGCGGGCACCACGCACTGTCGAGGAGGAGACTGTTTGACGTCGAGGAGGAGGACGCACTGTCGTACCACAGTGAGAGGCTTGCCGTCGCCTTCGCGCTCATCGCTTCAGGATCATCACGAAGATGCTCTCTCGGCTGTATGGCAGAGAGATTGCCATCACTACTCAGTTGCTTGTGTTGTAGAATGATCCCCACGTATTTGATTGGCAGCACAATTCATTCATACAGTTGTAGTTCGTCCCAATTTAGGTGGTTCTGAACACAACTCGTACAACTGCAGCTTGTTTCAGCTCTGATGGCCTGCTAAGTTACCCATTTAAAGAGTTTGATTACTGATATTTTGCACAAGTTGTCTGGGTGGTGTAGTTGGTTATCACGCTAGTCTCACACACTAGAGGTCCCCAGTTCGAACCTGGGCTCAGACAATTTTTAAGCTTTTTTTTGTGAAAAGAAAAGGTACACATTCTTGTTGCTTCTCTGCTGTTTTCTACCGCAACTTTTTTCTTGTTCTTGTTTCACGTTTTTTTTTGTGAAAAAAAAGAAAAAGCATATATTCTTGTAGCTTCTTTGCTGTCATCTACCGCAAGAGCTAGCAGAAACGTAATCACATTACTGTCGCAACAGTCTACCATTGCTCATTTTTTATCACAAAATATGACGTCTTCCATAGCATCAAGCAGCAAATTAGACACGGCCATTCTTATCTTCCGGTCACAGTAGTAACTGAGCAGATAATACTACAGTAGCTAGAGCACATGATGCTCGATGGTTATTATTGTCTTAGAGAACATTGCAAGTAAACATGACATACTTGCATGAAGTCGTTTTGAAAAAACGATGAAGAAACCATCTTGTTTATTTGTTTAGAAGAAATTATAAGCCATAAGTTGAAAAAACAGGACCTATGACTAAGCCAGACTAGAGGATAAATACAATTTCTGAGACATTATTACACCAGCAGATCCAATCCAACCCATTTCTCTTCAACAAACTACTCAATAACATATTTTGCTCAGGTCTCTCATTGTCTTAGCTACTTTCCGGGTCAAAAATAGTATAAACATTGTAGTATTTTAATCACCACCCGCCGTCATGGGCATATCTTGCGACCTTCTCACCGACAATAGTGTACTAGCAAAAAAATAACAAAATTCAAGTTGTAGCAAAAGACAAGTGCGCCTTTTAGTTTGCATCATCAACTCCATTGGATGCTAAATTTCGATGCAGAGAAAGACACATGTGATTTAGCTACTGCTACTGAATCGTTGCATGGTGAGCATCTTCAGTTCCACAAAGCGTTTCGCGCAGTTGGACAGGCACGAGGCTTCGCTGTGGCTGAAGCTGCTTCCGATGGTCCCAGTGATGCACTTGTCCCAGCAAACATCAGTGAGCTTCGCCACAATCTCGTTTGCCATGGCCTTCCTCTTCTCCTCCTGCAGAGAAAAAAATGTGGTAATTAGATTTCTGTTGAAGTAACAATCACCATGGCAGTCTGCTTGAACAGGGGATTTCGAAAAAAGTAATTCAAGGCATGAATCTTGATCACTAATGCTACAAAAGATATGCAAGGAGCTACTTCAAGAGACATTGCTTAACTCTCCTGTCCCCAGAGAAGGGGGAAAAAGGAGATGCAAAACAATTTATTGAGCATATAAGGAAACCAACTTCTGCCCATTCACAGTATCAGAAATCCATGATGAAGGTCCCTGCAGCATACTAGATGAAAATCAGCCTTGCCTCATTCTGTAATTATTCCCTTCAATTTTGACTGTGCCAACCAATATTTTTTCCTCTCAAATTGGGTTGCATAAGTGTAAACCTGCAGACTTCGATGCTATTTCTTATCTAATAACTTTCTTGCACACTATTCACCGGGAAAAGAACCTTGCAAAATACTAACTTATGAACTAAATTGTTTGCCTGATACCAATGAGGCCAATTTTAGCTTCCTCTGAACAATCGTAGTCATTAACTACAGTCTACCAGAAAACCAGCTAGGACCACGATTTCAAGTTTCCTCAGTTTAGGTGTTAGAAACCTGGCAAGTAAAGGACTTCTAGCCTTATAGGAATTAAATTTCGTTAATTGCCGAGGGTCAGGGTTAGGAACTAATGGTTCTACACAAGGAATTGGTCAAAATCCACTACAAGAAGCTTAGACTAGCTCCAGTTCTATGATGGATTTGGGACCCTTATGACAACTGAACTAAATTTGAGACCATCCTCCATTATCAAGAAACAGCACTTATGCAGTGTGACAAGTACATCCACTCGATGCCTCGGAATACCATTACGTTCCTAAACGCGCCTAAAACTGGAAATTCTAGTGCTGATTTCCATCTCGATCGTAACTTGCAGCACATCTCTAAACCCCAAATTCAGGGGCACTCTTGCTCTTAGCTAAAAACCTTTTGCCGTTTATGTCCAGAAATTCTAGTACACTGATGAATGCTGCCAAACAGGAGGTCTCCCCAAAGGTCTAGGTCTAGATCGGGTGGATGAATAACAAACTACCTCTAAGAGCGCCTGCAGCCGCTGGCTGTTGAGAGATGAAGCATCCATAGCAAGCTCGCTCCCCTCTTCCCCTTCCTCCTCCTGCCGACAGGCAGCAAAGGAAGCTGCTTTCCTTCTCCTCCTTTCCCCTGTGCTGTGACAAGGCGAGGCTTTGGTAGGTTTAGCCTAATTTTCTATGGCGTCTTCTCGCCTAGAAAGGAAGGAGCCGGCACGGGTGGGCCCAATAATCTCTTTCCGTTGGCCCACAATGGATCCATAAACCCACCAAAATGAGTGGTTTTCAGAATAGCCCAGAAATGGCTGGCCTAATTATCTTTGGCAAACGTATCCTATGATACGCACGTATGCCACTTGGCGACTCTCAGCCATCCGATCGTCATCCAATGCCTGGCGGCGACCCAGACCATGCCAACCTCAGCCCATCTCCACCGCATCTCCATCCTCAAAACCCTAATCCATTACTCATTGCCTTCTATGTATGGTGAATCCTGCGGCAGTTGATTCATCGAGGGGTTGATTAATCTGTTCAGAGATTCCATGCTCCACCACATCTCCATCCTTGAAACCCTAATCCATTACTCATTGCTTTCTATATATTGTATGATGAATCTTGTGGCAATTGATTGATTGAGTGGTTGATTAATCTGTTCAGGGATTCCATGGACTAAGGAGGAGCACCCAACCGAAGGGGATAGTGACAAGTGGATGGTGGCACGGCGAACATGGAGGTAAGTAGCAGGTAACAGGAAGGGAGCAGTGTGGTGGCCGGGTGGGAGCGTGGCATCGGGAAGGGAGCAGCACTTCTAACTTACTGTTATCATACTCTCTTCAGATCTAGGTGTGCTCCGTCTCACTCCACTTATTTTCTTTCTTGCTCTGCTCTGCTTTGTTCCAAAGGAACATACAGCTTCCTCTTAGATGGGTGATTATTGTTGATGGAAAAGAGCAAAAAAGGTAGGATCAGCAAGGTATCCAACTGTCATTAATCTCTATAATTTGTTGTTTAATTCATGTCATTATGCTTGATTTATGTCGCTTATTTCCTCATAAGAAATTATTAATTTATATATTTTTGTATTTTTATTATGTATCATTGTATCGGTGTTTCGGGAAAACGGCGTCACGGTATCGATGTATCGGTTTTGACATATCCGAGCAATCAAGCTCCGAAATCTGAACACCTATCCTAAAAAATCCTGGATCTACCATTGTTGCAAGCAGCTCTACCAGCCCTTGCATGAACAAAACTACCAAGGTGTTGCTCATTTTGGCTGAAAAAAGTGGCTTATAAATGAAATTTCACTATAGCTGGCTGAAATTGCAATGTAACTGATGGTATTTTATTTGGCGTAATTAAATTTAAAAAAATTAAAAAAATGTTAGCCCATCACAGACAATACAAACGAATATAGAAAAAAGGAACCGGCAAAAAAGCTTAAGAAAAGACAAAAAATCAGAAAAAGATGAAGTTTAGTAACAGTGAAAATATGCTAGAAGTCAAAAATTGAAGTCGAAATGGGCGAGGGAGATGGCAATGGGTACCCGAAACCCGATACCCGGTGGGTTTTTACTTTATTAGGGCATGGGTCTGAGTCAATTTTCTAACACATGGGTCTTTTAATGGGCAAAAAGTCCAACCCATCGGTTCGCTGAGTTCGCATGCGTTCCTATAGTACCCAAACCCGTAAACCCATGTGTAATATAAACTCGATCCATAGGAGTTATAAACCAGTGCTCCCACCTCCCAGCAAACCACCAAACCCATAGCCCATTAGTCAAGTACAAGGAGCAGTTGGTGTCTCTCCTTTTGGTTTTAACTGAGTTGTGAACTATGAACTTGTAATGATATGCTATGCCAGTGAACTTTGAACTGAGAATTGATGGAGTGAATTAGCGATGTGTATTGTGGATTTGTCGTTGCTTGTTTCATGCATAGTAGCATATAAATTGAACTTATTGTTGACCTGCTAAGCACTGCACTATCTGCAATCTGACACTGTTGTTGTCGCACACAGGCGACCGTGGGTACCAGCATTGCGAGTGGGCTCGACTTTGGAAGCAGAAGCCAAAAGCCAAAGTCAATACGAATGGGCTAAAGGGATCATGAGCGCATCATGCACCCCACCCCTCTTACTCCATTCTCGCGTACGTATATCTCCATCACTTTTTCCACTGCTTACGCCATTCTTCAAAAGACACTGCTATTCATTTTTATCCGAAAACTATCAGCTACAGCTAAAAATCATCAGTTGCAGCCAATATAAATAAGCCCCTAGCTAGACCTATTGTAGATTCATGAAGCTGTGGAGGTCCTCTTTGAAGCAACGGCTTATGCCGACTTGGGATCTCTCTCCCACGTGACGGTTAGAGAAATTGTCTATAATAGAGCACTTGAGATGCTCTATGACTCATCGCCCGCAGGTTGCAAGTTAAAATCGTAGAAAATTATAGTAAAAAATATACAGAAATAACTCACACGGTTTATAACCAATATATAGCCAGGCACTATCCAGAAGACAAGGTGCCATATCGCTAGGCTTTTACTTATTGGTTGTCCAAAAAAAAGTCCCGTAGAGTTTTCCCCACAAACCAAGCGATCGAATCAGAGTGAATGAAAGGGAAAAGTTGCGTGACACTGAGCGGGAAAAAATCGTGGATTTTAGTCGAATCCTGTGGATAACTCAGAAAATGTTCGTTCACCTGGTATGTACGCAGGTCCTGAAGGAAAACAGAGGACGGACGCAATCAAACAGCTGGGCAGAGCCATCCCGAGATAGCTGGTGAGGGAGACGTCACGTGCATATCCAGTCAGCCTAGGTGGCGGCGCTCATCCACGACGACGACGAGGCTTGGAAGCAAGCAAATGCAAGCGAACTGAAGCATGGAGGCACGCCGCGGTTGGGGCAGCTCGCTTGCCGCAACCGCCATCGCCATGCCACCATCCGTATACTCGAACCCACCAGATGAGCACGCACGATGCGTATCGTATCGACAGCTAATTATAAATCCCTTCTTTCGGTTCCCTTCACAGCACGCAAGCAGCAACGATGTGTAATCCGATCAAGTACTCGACGAGTATGGATTTCTTTTTTGTACCACCCAAATCCGAGCAAGTAAATTGAAGGATCGACTTGAAAGGATTTTACTTTATACCACACTGTACGATGGTATACCGTAATTAGAGGGATGAATAATTGCCTCTACTTCTTGGTATCTAAAAATAAATCTCAAATCAAAAGAAAAACAATCTAACTTACCAGATACAGATTTCGACCGCAAGACGCTTGAGCACTCGCTTGACCCCTTTGCACGTGTTTCGACGGCTTGGTGTTTGACCACTCACTAGACTACTCGCTCGACTGCTCGTTTGACTGCTTGCTCGACTGCTCGGTTTTTGTATGTACTCGGATTTTGCTTTGACACCGATGTTGTTGACGCAATCGAGCGGACTACACAGTGCACAACCGAGGAAAGTGAAGTCGATGGAGGGATGCTATCTCGCCACGCACTGCTCGGAACAAGATCAAGTCGAAGATGATGCCCAAAAAAACACGCCGTTGACGCCGACTAACTTTTTTGGAACATATCTGATCTTTATTTCTGAATCATGATTGGAGGCTACAAAGTGCCCTCACGGCACCCGTCAAACTCTAGCACAAAAGCTTTCTCTTCAATGCCATCTCAAAGCCACACGTTAACTCTTAACCTCTCTCTCCTATTTATATGCTAGAGTCATAAACCATGTTCTCATCAAATATAGACACGAAATCCCATCTCTTCCAAAAATCAAGGGATCCGAAACCTTCCAAACACATGTTTTCTAATATCTCTAAACCTTCTAAGTTACAGACTCTTTCCATAACTTCTCTAATCGCATCACGTGACGAAGCCTCTAGGACCGCACCTCCCATAGCTTCTCCACGCATCAACCACCTTTGATCTCCACGTGCTCCAGTGTGAGACCGACCATCTCGCGTGACATCCTCGACAGTCTGGATCTCATATTTCCCCCTCTTAGTCCCAGTCATCCTCGTCACCGACCATTATTGTCTTCACGCCCAACTTACACATGGAAAGACCAAAGAAACTTCTCCTCGGCAAAAGTTCTTCCTAACTTGACCGACAATAGTCTACACATCAAACCACACTCTTAACCATTAGTAACTACAAACCAAATCATCTACAACCACCAGTTCCACGCTCTACAAAAATAAATTTTAGACCACCCAGTAAGACCAGTCTGACCACCATGCACAGGCTGGTCAGATCGCTGGCCCATCAGACACGAGTACTCGAGTTAGTCAAAAATCACTAGAATTGAAGTACTCGAAACCTACAAGTACCGATCGTGAAGCCTACGACAACCGATCGCAAAGTCAACGACTATCGACCAGCAAAATCTACGACTACAGATCATAAAGTCTTTGACTACCAATCGCAAAGTTTACGACTACCGATCACAAAGTCTTCGACTATTGACCAGCAAAGTCTACGACTATTGACCAGCAAAGTCTACGACTACCGATCACAAATTTTTGACTATCGACCAGCAAAGTCTACAACTACCGACCGGTTACTGTAGCTTCCAAGTATTGACTGGTTACAGTTCTATGACTATCGGCAAAGCACCGTAGCTACAACCATCGATAAAGCACTATAGCTACGATCACCGACCGGTTACTGTAGCTCTCAATATCGATCACCGAGTACTGACTAGGTACTGTAGCTCCGACCACCGACTAGTTCATTCTTGCTTACGATTGGTTCACTGTTGCACATGCCCGGGTCACTGTAGCCTACGACCGGTTCACTGATGCTTATGACCAGTTCCTTATAGCATATGACCGATACACTGTAGCTCCGATCGGTTCACAGTAGCTTACAATCGGTTCACTGTTAGAGGTCAAAGCCTACCAATTACTCCTGTGGTCGTTCTGCCGTGATCGAAATGTTATAGTTGTTCTGTCGTGGTCGTTCAGCTGTGGTCGACATACCGTGGGCAACATGTCGTGGTCGTTTAGGTGTGGTTGATCTGTCGTGGTCGTTCTGCCGTGGTTGTTTTGACCTGCCGATCGGACCATCCATCATAAGGCTGATCAAACTACTATCCGTGGTTGAAATCTGTCGATCGCCAACTATGGTCGATCAAAACTTTCACAAATATAAATTTTAATGCAATCCAAAAGTTAATTATTCATCATCACTGTATTCACGATCTTCACATGGTCTAATAGACACTTTTATATCCTATGCTTTTTCAAGGAAATTAAGCACGAGGTCTAACCTCGTATTGAACTTTGTTTGAGTTATCAAATGCTTCTCACTCCTCTCTATCTCTACTTAAGCTGTTACCTCGGTCGACACATGGCAATTTCGACACATCGGGGCTCCAGCTTTCTTGTGTTCAGAGCTAAGCTAAGGCAGCAAAATGCCGAGTTGAGCATTTTTGTCCATGAGTGTCCCCTAATCTATACTGTTAAGGATGCGATGACAACTAAGGACTTGCACTTCACCCTAGCTTTCATTATCTATTTAATTCTGACTAGGGACGGATTCAATTTGGCTTATGCTTTTTGGTTTATGTATGATCCTATAGTAATTTATTTTTAAATGGTTCATCTTTCTAAGATATAGTCTACAAGTTGATTGTAGTATACAATATACTAACTTCAGCCATATCGGCTAAAATCGCATGCGACTGTCTCTCTCTTCATAATATCTCTCGTGAACAGCTATGGTCTATAAGTTAATTGTAGTACATAGTATACTGACTTCAGCCGTATCGGCTAAAATCGTGTGCGATTATCTCTCTATTAGTAATCTTACTCGTGAAGAGTTAAAATTTAAAATTCATAAACCACAATCCAAAAGAAACTATCTTAGAAGAGTCCAATGTATATACTACTACTTATGCCTGTTTGGAAGAGGAGGATTTATTTTTCTGATTTAGTTCAACAGGCCTTACATGAATCAAATTGTTAGTTGGCATCCATTTGTATGCCCGTAAATACTGAACACTTGCTCGTCTAAAAAAACGAACATTTGTTTGTTTTCCTTAGTGTCATACTCATACATCTCAGTTGGCCTTTTCCACATGCTGACGCCAACCAATATCTATGTACACTAAAGAGCATATCAAAACCCACTGGACTGTTCCTTTTAGTAGTTGCATATAGGGGTGCAAACGGAGAGGATAATTTTCATCCGTCCGACCGACCGAAGGCTTATGGAATGGATACGAAAGATATAGATGGATATCCGGCACTATCTGTGTCCGACTCCGATTCCGAGAAAAAATATAGAATAGGATATGGGATAAGTGATATCCGTTCGTATATATCCGTATGTCAAGTGATACGACGAAGTATGTTATGACTTCATCTAAAAACAAGATAACATATAGACAGATTGTCACATCTAAACAGGCAGAAGTACTGAGTGTTCTTCCTTCAACATCTCAGTAATTAATCTCTCTATGTTTGTTCTGATTGTACCATACTGTCCAATGTTCTGTGCAAAGAAGCGGATAATTTTCGTCCGACCGATTGTCTGAAAGATTTTGGATCAGATACGGAATGGAGAAATGGATATCCGGTATTATCCGTGTTCGACTCCGATTTTGAGGAAAAAATATAGAATAGCATACAGGATAAACGATAAACCACTCTGATTACACCTCTAGTTGCACCTGCCATCTAATCTACTAAGTATGCAAAAGTTTACATATGTCAACACTGTGCCCCTGATTCCTTTGTATGGATTAGGACCTTTTCTTTCTTGTATACATATAGAACAAGACAACTTTCTTTTTTCAAGAAAACAATAAAAGAAGACAAGACAATCTTCGGCGTTATTTAAATACGTTGAGTCGATATTGTCGGGATTGACTTGTTCGACCCATGCCGTCAGCTCCGCCTCCGTGCTTTGTCGCGTCGTGCCTCTGTTCCCTCGTCTTTGTCGTGCACCTGGTAGAGCTCTGTCTTTTTTGCGGAGGATTTGTAGGGTAGTGGAGTTTGTTTTTTTTTTTGGGAGATTGCTTTTTCCCTCTATTTTTGTTAGAAATTTTTAGAGAGGTGCAAGAGAAAATCACTGTCATCAACTCTTTCTTTTAATTAGTAGAGATTTTAATAAAGTTTTCGTGTTCCAAACGAGGCTAACTAATTAAGCAGGAATAGGATATCCTTATGTCCTCTATCCAGAGTTTGTATGGCACATCAAAGGATTAGGTGCCTTAATTTTAATTTATTGGTGTGATGGTGGCCCCAGAACGACCTAATCTTGTTTTTATCGTAGCAATAAACCAATGAAAGGGATAATTTGCTCTGGATAATGAAAGAAACCAGCGCCTCAAGAGAGAGAGGGAGACCAACGACGCGGTCATGCGGATGAACCGGGGCCCACCCGTCAGTGAGCTCGCGGCAGCAGCCAGCCGCCGAGGCCCAGTCCGGCAAGCAACTGGCCGTGGCGCGCCCTCCCTCCGGCATCCGATCACCATCTGACGGCGGGCCGAGGTCTACCCCTCGCGTGGTTCCCGATGCACCCTTCCCTTCAAAGCCACGGCTTCGTCGTGGCTTCGCCTACTTGAGCGCACACCGCACCTCCGGGGCTCGTACACTCGCAGGCAGGCAGTTCGCCTCTTCTTCCTGAGGTGTTGGTGTTGGGTGGGGGATTTATGGTGAGCAACTGGCTAAAGATTCAATCCTTTTGTGAACAGATTACAGCCTCGACTTCTTTCTCGTTCGAATTTGGGTTCCTGGTTGTGCAGGCAAATTGTTCGATGAAATGCCCGGTAGGGGAGAATTTGTTAGTTGATCTCTATGTGCTTTTGTCAGATAGTGTCATAAGGTCATCTGGAATTCAGCTCCTCTCTTCCTTTTTAAGATGCCTGAGTTAGTTGTATAATTCACAAACGCGTTTTAATTTTGAATTCCACTTGTATACTTGAATGCCAATTTAGTAGCTTATAGTCATTGTTTTGGACATCTCGCTGTTATCTATGTGTTTGCCTTCTCTTTCTAATGGTATTGCAGTTTTCTAATCTGAAGGTGTCAAGCTGTAATAACTTGTGCTTATCCATGTTCAGCTAACTCATTTTTTTTTTTAAAAAAAACAAGAGCTAACTCAATTGACCTCCCATAATACCATATTCTTTTGTTATTTGTTCAATAGACATACGGACTGCATTAGTGTTTACAAGTGCAAGCGTATGGGTTCCAAAGAAGCGTCCCTTCGTACCATCTTATGCTTGTTGCTTCTATTCTGCGTGGGCTGCAAATGTCTAGCATCAGAACTAGAGGTGACCCAGACGGCAACCCTCAAGGTTGATGCCTCACCACAGCTTGCTCGAAAGATCCCTGACACGCTTTTTGGGATATTTTTTGAGGTGAGACGGTAATTTCTTTGCAGACGCTAGTTTGTTAGGTTTATCAAGTTTTATCGCATAGAACAATCCAAATACACTACATGTTCCACTATGTTCTCACAATAACTAGGTTGGGTAATACTGTAGGAGATCAACCATGCAGGAGCTGGTGGAATATGGGCAGAACTTGTTAGTAACAGAGGTACTTCAATTATTCTTGACTGTATTATGTGCCTTTTGGAGTAAATTCTCTGTAAAGTGACTAGATGCACTTATTTGGTTGGTTCATCCATGCAAAGATAAAATTGTTAGAACACAAATAAATCAGTGTCTGTGAAATTCGCTGGAAAATAAAAAGGGAAACAATATAGGCTTATAATTTATAAATAAAAATATATAGAGTGAAATGTAGAAAAACTATTCCTGTCTATTATTGTCTGAAGGTGATAATTTGTTATGCTCTGTTTAACTCAATTTTGTTTTGCTACAACATCTTAAGATAAATCGTTATTACTTCGAGCATGGCTGTAATTCAGTAAAACTGGAACTACAAAATTTTGATCCTGACTCCTGTGCATAAAAGGCAGGGAAATAATATGCCCTTTCCTTTAGAAGTTGTTGCCAACATTCAAGGTTAGTCTTTAGTGTAACCAGCTTATGGATTTTATGTTCCAGGTTTTGAAGCTGGAGGCCCCCATACTCCATCAAACATTGACCCATGGTCCATCATCGGAGATGACTCTTCCATATTTGTGGCGACTGACCGTACGTCATGTTTCAGTCGAAACATTGTTGCTCTAAGGATGGAGGTTCTCTGTGACGAGTGCCCAGTTGGTGTTGGCATTTATAACCCTGGGTTCTGGGGCATGGTATGATCTTATATTGATCATAAGTTGATCACTCGTATCAGCATGAAAATATATAGGTTACTCAAAACTTACAGTTAATATCGAATTTGTATGACAGAGCTGTAGCCTAATGCAACCAGGGTTCCAAATCCCGACGGCAACCGGCTGGCCCGGGAAAACAAAAACCAGTGGTTTTTATTTAATTTAAATTTAAAATTTTAAATGTAAAAGTTGATTTTCCTAATGATGTTTACATTGTTTAACACTAATGAAATGTATTAGGAAGATGCATGCATCTCCCGTGCTTGACTTCATGCTTTTTACCATGAATATATTAGTCTGGCGGTTTTTTATTTAATTCAAATTTGAAATTTTGAATGTAAAAGTTAATTTTCCTAATGATGTTTACATTGTTTAACATTAATGGAATGTATTACGAAGATACATGTACCTCCCATGCTTGACTTCATATTTTTTGCTACAAATGTATTAGACCGGCGGTTTTTTTATTTAATTCAAATTTAAAATTTTAAATGTAAAAGTTAGTTTCCCTAATGATGTTTACATTGTTTAACACTAATTGAATATATTACGAAGATGCATCACCTCCGTACTTGATTTCATGCTTTTTACTGTGAATGTATTAGGAATTTCCAATTTTAAATCTAAAAACCGGTTGTTAGCTGTTTTTGCGGTTTTTCTCCGGTTTTTTGGGCGGTAACCATTCGGTTTTTCCGGTTACCAATTTCAAATTCAAATTTCGGCACTTAAAATTTGACCGGTTTTTCCGGTTACTGTTCGGTAACCGGTACCGGCCCTGGCCGGGATTTAGCCCGGTAGTGGGATTTGGAACCCTGAATGCAACAACACTTTGTGATTTGGTTTTTCTCATAAAGTAACTAGCGACATCATTGAGCTCCATGCATTTGTTTGGATTTTTCAAGTAGTGTTAGCTTTCATGCTCTGATGTTAGGCAAATATTTAGTGCAGGTTCTGTTTTCCTACCTTTCCCCTGTTTCCTTTTCAATAATATGATCACCCTCATCATTTCAACTTCCAGAACATAGAAGATGGAAAGACCTACAATCTAGTTATGTATGTTAACTCACCAGAAACTGTGGACTTGACAGTTTCACTGACAAGCTCTGATGGGTTGCAAAATCTGGCTTCAGTTACCATACCGTTAGTATCTTTTCTCTCAATATTGGGACAGGAGGGGGATATTTGATTGTTTACACTGATTGAAAGGGTTGCATTGCTGCAGAGTTTCCGGTGCATCAAATTGGACAAAATTGGAGCATAAGTTGGTTGCTAAAGGAACAAGCAGAACCTCAAGGCTTCAAATAACAACTAACAAGAAGGGAGTTGTATGGTTTGATCAAGTGTCACTCATGCCTTCAGACACATACAAGGTATATTATATTTTTGTTCTTGGTACTTATACTGATAAACTGAAACAGGTTGAGAAAAAATCTATATAAATTTTGAATAATACATACAGATTAAGAGTGAACCTCTCAATATGAAGTACTGATCAATTAATTGTTGTTAAACTCTTCCAGGCAACAAACACCTACTATCTGAAACACTATGCTTAGAAATCATCACCACAGTAATCTAATAAATAAGTAATTGTCTTTTACATTAGATTTACTTGGTCTATTCACCTTGGTCATGTTGAAATGTAGTGTCAGTGTGTGCCACCTCCTTGGCTACAAAATTTTAATTGTACTACGCACTTTACAGTTCTGATTGCCACGGTAATGTTTGGGGAACTTTTAGCCCTCTACCTCACCAAACACACTAGCGTGGCACCCAAACTACACTTTGCTTTGTGCGATGAGTTTAATTACTAAATAAGCAAATCCAAGTACTTCCAACTAATTGTTTCTGGCACTGTAGACTTTTGATATGTCCATGTCACTGGATACTCTGTCTTGCTGGATTTATTTGTTGGTTAATCTATTTAGGACTTATGATCATGCTTATGGTGCATGAGTTTATCTGAGTATTTAACTACCAATTTTTTTCACACATGCAGGGACATGGTTTTCGCACAGAACTTATATCTATGCTTTCGAATTTAAAACCACGATTCTTGAGATTTCCAGGTATCAGCTGTGTTTTCCGATTGAAAAATCAAGTTCTTGATGTTTGCACGTATATGTTCAGACATGTCTAGGATAATTGACCAGAGTGCGTGGAACTATTTTAGGAGGTTGCTTTGTGGAAGGCGAATGGTTAAGAAATGCATTCAGGTGGAGGGAATCTATTGGTCCATGGGAAGAGAGGCCTGGACACTTTGGGGATGTTTGGCATTACTGGACTGATGATGGCCTTGGATATTATGAGTTTCTTCAGGTACCAGTTGACACTATTTCAGCCTTTCCTTTTATATTATCACTCCCTAATCATATATTGCCTTTGAAATCTACATCAAAGCTTTCTGAGGACCTGGGTGCTGCCCCAATCTGGGTGTTCAACAATGGTAACTATTTTCACTTTTTTATATCTTTGATAACCATTGTTGGCCTCCTTAATCGCTGGAAAGTTCTCTCTTAAATATCAGGAATCAGCCACAATGATGAAGTTGATACTACTGTTGTTGCTCCTTTTGTGAAGGTGAGTTATGAACTCCCTAAGTTATTTTCCAGCAGGCAGACCTATCTTGATATAATGAATATTTTCCACTTTTAAATGCATTGCAATTTCCTGGCAATGGTTGGACATTACCATGGTACATCAGAACGTTAATACATCACTACCGTTCTCATAGTGTTTCATTTTGTGCACACGCATACCTAAATATTTACAACCTTATTCCCAAGGAGACAACTACATATGATGAGTCTGCTTGAATGATGCTAAAATTCTTCCCCCTTGCTTTGTTGAAACATAGATGATGATGTGCTTGGTTCCTTACTTCGTTATTCACGTAATTCACAAACAGAGATGATGTTTGGCTCGAATTTACATTCTTATTTAGTCAAATTAGTGTACAAACTAACTACTTCCGTTTCTATGAATAATAACATACTCACCCAAGAGATACCAAATATCATTTCCAGAATCCACACCAAAGTAGTTGTCATAATCCCAGCTTCGTTATTTTGGAACTGTTCTTGCTGCCTTTCTACAGGATATATTGGACAGTCTAGAATTTGCAAGGGGGAGTGCAGAATCAACATGGGGCTCTGTTAGAGCTGCAATGGGGCATCCTGAACCATTCCCAGTCAAATACGTTGCAATTGGAAATGAAGATTGTGGGAAAAAGTTTTACCGCGGTAAATTTATCAACTACTTTCTCATTTCATGCATTGCACAATATAAATCAAAGAGGTCTTGTCCACAAGGATTAAGAATAATCATGGGAAAGGAGACATAGTTGGACGACCAGACTATCCTATTAAAAGATTTAATAAAGATATCAATCACTCAACTTTCCTAACTTTCAACATAGGGCTGTTGTCTTGTGATTGGACTTATATTTCAAAACAAAGCAGCCCAATACAATAGACCTATATTGTGAAACAAAGGGATAGAAAGTCCACAATTTTTTTATGATGCCATATTTCCCCCCCATAAGTGGTTCATTAATTTATTCATATAAACCTCCACCAGTATTGTACAGTGCGACATCTTTTCCTTACATGCTGTTTCGATCTGTATACTAAATGACACTTTTCTTATTTCCTCTTTTCCACTTTTCTCTGTAGTACTTTATCAAGCTAGCAGTACTCATAGTGATATATGTTCTCAATTTTCATCCTTGAAAGAAAGTAAGAACAGTAACACATATAAACAAGAAGCGCCAAAAGAAAATGTAAGTAGCAAATGGGGATATATTTAATGACAACTCCCCTAGAGAGAGAATATGAACTTCCATTTGAGCCTTCTGATCGTGTGAGGAAGAGTTTTATACATTTCATTATGGGGAAGCTAGTGTTGCCAGCATCTTACAGGAAGCTAGCAATGCTAGTGCCCCAAGGGAAGCTAACAATGCCAATGTCCCAAGGTATAAATTCAATGAAGGGGATTCATTCCAGCACACTGATGAGACAGTCAATATTGTGTGTTGGCATTCTTCTATTTTAAGGGCAGTTCTTACCCGAGATATGCCCCAGTAGCAAAGAAACTAAAACGTGGTGATTTTCCATTTTTATTTTGCATGTAAATTAGTTCTACCTTGTCATAACCCCTGGTGGTAGTGCAGAAATACTTAAACTGTATAGAGAACTACTCTTTTTAGGTACATGCATGATATTCTCTAATTCTGTTGAACAGGTAACTACCTCAAGTTTTACAAGGCTATAAGAGAGGCATATCCGGACATTCAAATGATTTCAAACTGTGATGGTTCATCAAGACCACTTGACCATCCTGCTGATTTATATGACTTCCATGTAAACTGCTTGCTGCCAAATCTGATTGTCTCATTTCCCACACTTTAAACTCTGTGATTGTCTCATCATTTGTCACCAAGGTCAAGATCTTTCCTTTTCTTAAGTTCTGACAATGCTTTTTTTCCAGGTCTATACCGATTCTAAGACTTTGTTTTCCATGAGGAGCACATTTGATAGAACATCTCGTAATGGGCCCAAGGTATGCTTCAACTTACATTGCTTTGCGAACCTTTTCTTTTGTGGAAAGATGCTTGTGAAGCAGCCCTGCAAAGTCTCTTGTCTTTCATGACATATCTTTTATATTAATCCAGGACTTCCTGACATTTCTCTAGGGATGTTCTTAGGATAGCCTTAAAAGGGTCCTCTATTTGTTTACAATAATTGTGTAACACCCGGGTATGTCTAGGCTTTCATCTCCGCTTTGCCTGAAACGGTTAACCCAATTGGTATGGATGGTTCCCCCAGGTTGTACTAGTCTTTGAATGCAACTATTTTGGGGCATTTAAGGACAATGATGAATATGTGGAGGCTAAGTAGCGAGTACTGTAATGTATGATGTTATTTGCATGTTCTGGAGAATCGTGGGAGCTTCATTGGTTCTCTTGCTTATCACATCATCGTAGATGTCTTGCCTATTGACATTGTTAAGAGTATTAGTGGTATTTTCTACTGTAGTAGGGTTTAGTCTTGTGTCCCCTTTGTACCCTATATATATTGCTCATTGGGTCTTTTGAATACACACACAATATTCATAACATGGTATCAGAGCTTACATTAGGGTTTACTGTAGTTGCTGCCGCTGCCTTCTAGCTCTCGATCCTCTTCCGCTGCCACTGCCCCCGGGAGGCGTGATCTTTACTATCACCTCCCGGGGGAGGCCACCTCTTTTCGATCACGCCGGGTATTGCCATCACCGCGTCGCCCAGGCCACCGCGTCCACGCACGCCCTCGCCCATGTCGAATCTTGTCGGATCTGATGCTCTCCGTTACTGACCAGCACCGGATCTCGCCACCTTCTACCGGATCCGCCACTCCGACGCCATCCCGCGCCGGATCTGTGCGGATCTGAGTCATACACACGAGCCGAATTTGCCGCCGCCACTCTTGGATCTAGCCCGACGCCGCCTGATCCTGTTGCGGCACGCCTGGTGCTTCGCGAGCCTCTCCGTCGGCGCCGCCTCCGCTGGATCCGAGCTCCCCTTTGGCCATGCTCGACACCGCCGGATCCCGCCAACGCCGCTCCCGTGGCCACCGCCGCCGTCGGATCCCGCCATCCTGCGCCGCCCCTTAGCTGGATCCGGACTCCCCAGCTGCCCCTCAATGGCGCCGGCTCCCTCGACGCGCCAGTCGCCACCTCTTCCTCTTCGTCGGTTATTGCTCCCTCGCCGGCTTTGCCTCTCTCTCCTCCTCACCATCACCCGAGAAAGAAGGGAAGTGTGTTGGGGAGAAGGGAAGTGCATTCGGGAAAGAAAAGGGGAGAAGAGAGAGAGAGAAGGGGAGGCCGCATTGATGTTGAGGATGATAGTTCTGTTGCTTTTTGAGTCAGTCTTTTAGTCATTTGCTAATTGTTTAGTTTTCTGTTGCGTCTATCTAAGCCTGTAGCCTCTATCTTTTAGTTCGTCTAAGCCATGCGAGTTCGTAAATTTATTGTCAGTCATAGAAGCATAGGAATTTCCTTTTTTGCATGACAGTAGCCGCCACTCTTCTCTTTGAGCCGGGTGCAGATTGTAGAAGTCGTTATGATGCCGCCGCTACTCTCTAAACAGCCGCCTCGAGCTTCTAAGGCCGCCACGCTTCTGTTGCGCTTTTTGGGCTTCGATCTGTGTCGTCATGCTTCTATCTATTTTTCTTCGGCTTGATTTGACAATTTTCTCTATCCAAGAGCTACATGCTATAACGGCATTATCAAAACTCTGATTTCGGATTTTTCCTATTTTAGTATCATTCTTTTTCAAATACAATGCTATTGCATGCGCCTTATATTTGAGGGAGGTGTTAAAATTATTAGTGGTATTTCTTATTGTACTAAGGTTTAATCTTGTGTCTCTTTTGTACCCTATATATATTGTTCATTTAGCCTCTTGAATACATACACAATATTCATAATAGACATCACCCCATCCTGGCTAGATATTAAATATCTTTCTGAATATGTTCTGAGTGCAGGCTTTTGTTAGTGAGTATGCTGTTTGGAGAAGCGATGCAGGTAGAGGAAGTCTTCTTGCTTCGTTGGCAGAGGCTGCTTTCCTTACTGGACTGGAGAAGAATAGGTGATGCCTCATTCAATATTTTTGTTTGGCTCTGGGTTACTTGATGATCACACCTAATTTTCCCTGGATAGAAGTTAGATATTGTCTTTGCTCATTGCGACATCATGACCTCATGGAGTTTGTTCAACTACCAAGAGATCTTCACTGTGAGTTAGATAACCTTTTGTTGGTTCTTTGCAGTGATGTTGTTCAGATGGCAAGTTATGCACCGCTCTTCGTAAACGACAATGATCGAACGTTAGTATCGATGGCTTTGTTCTTTCTTCATTTCTTGTGTTCTTGTTGATTTAACATTGCAGTAATTATGTTTGAATAAAACAATCAGGTGGAACCCAGATGCTATCGTCTTTAACTCCTGGCAACAATATGGAACTCCTAGTTACTGGATGCAGAAGCTTTTCTGCGAATCTAGTGGTGCTATGCTTCATCCAATTACAATCAGTTCCAGCTACACTGGTTCGCTGGCAGCATCTGCAATTACTTGGCAGGACTCCGCGAATAGCTTCCTACGAGTAAAAGTAAAATTTCTTTTTGCATCCTAGCTTGTATCCGGAGGATTGTAAACTTTTTTTGTTTACCTTGAAATCTCTTGTGCAGATTGTAAACTTTGGGTCGGATGCCGTGAGGCTCACAATCTCTGTAACTGGGCTACAGGCCAGTGTCAATGCGCTGGGATCTACCGCCACTGTTCTCACATCTAGCAATGTGATGGATGAAAATTCTTTCAGTAACCCAAACAAGGTAGTGTACCATTTCTGCTCTCGTCTAAATCTAATGCGTCGCAACGCGTAGAGCTTCTTGTTTTGGTCTCGTTGTGTCCTGGAGCTCATCTGAATCCAAAGCTTTCTTATGATGAACAATGCAGGTTGTGCCGGTGACAAGCCAGCTGCGCAACGCCGCAAAACAGATGCGAGTCACGCTCGCTCCTCACTCTTTCTCTTCGTTCGATCTCGCGCTGGCCCAGTCCGAGCTTATCGCAGAGATGTGAAGCAGCAACACGAGGTTGGCGACAGACACACGAGAAATAGTACACGAGGTTTGATACGCAAATTAATACCTGTAAGCAGAGGGTTGTCAGTATGCTTGTATCTTGATAAAGCACTGTACAGTGTAACACAAAGGAAACACTATATACTGAATAAAAATCACGTCAGGCTTATTTGCAGTTAATTTGCTTTTCTCCATGTCTGCTTTGGATGTGAGACCACACCATATTTGCATTATACTAATTTTATTCGAAACATCAGAATCAGTAATGTCAGCGGCGATGCTGCGTTGCTCTTGCCAAACTGTCGGGATCCGGATTTTCATCTAGATTTTATGCGTATATTGAGCTAGTCTTTATATCAATAGCTAGGCTATATAGTACAACATCGTTGATTATCATATCCATACATGTGGAAAAGATATAAGTAGTTCACCTTTCGTACCAAAAGTAAATAGAACTCATGGCTAAGTTCTTACATTAGGTCGGTTGCCTAAATAAGCTCAGAGTAGCACAACAGAAGTTGAAATAAGCTAGACTTTGTTTTGAAATACCGTAAATATTTTGCAAAACTAAGACCTAGCCATCTTAGCCTAAACCTAAACGTCAAAGTTATTGAATTTCATCCTCAATCATGGAGCATAACATATTACCTGACTACCTTCCTACCCTGGGAGTAGAACAAGGTACCTGACTCCACAATCCTACCCCTGGAGCAGAACAAGTTACCTAACTCTATCACTACAATTCAATGTCATTATTATCTCTAGATTTACCGTATCATTACTATTATAACAGAACGAGTTGGTGGTTGTGCGTCAGTTCTCCTCCAATCATTCTATTTTTTCAACTTCTCATCACTCTCCACTTTCCAACCGATCAGATTAACACTCTTTCATAGCACGATTCTCTATATATCTAATAAATTCCATTGCAACGCACGGACACGTAACTAGTCCTACCATAGTGTTTAAGTTGGCTAACCCAAAGTGGCCTTCCTCGCTATGCCCATTACCGTGGGCGGGTCTATTCAAATAGTTTTTGACATTGCATAGTTTAAACAATTTTATCCATAAGATATGATCAAGTTATACTATTTACAGCTACAATTTGCAATGATGATTTGTACCTAGTCTCTTGCGATTTATCGTAGCTTTGTAACGATGATTCGTACCTAGTTTGAGTCCTCTATTCGTACTTTTCCATGTGATTCTGCTGGCGAGTATTGTTCTAATGCTTTTAGACAATTCCTTTCTGAGTAGGGCACTCTTTACTAGTCTTCTTATCCTGGTGCTCATGTCCAGAATGGGGTTCTTGAACGTAGCATCATCTGATTGAGACTACTCGTACACTTCTCCTTGCCTATCATGTTCTACTACAATTCTGGACTGAGGCTATTTCTACAACTACACATCTCATCAATATGCAGCCTTCCACTGCTCTTAAGAATGTCAGTCCTATAAAGCGTCTATACTCTAGAGCCCCTAGTACACTCACCTTCGTGTGTTTTGACTGCACCTGTTTTGCTCTGCTGCAGCCTCTTGAGCGCACCAAACTATCGGCCCAGTCAGTTGAGTGTGTGTTTCTTGGTTACAATTCTGAGTATAAGGGTTATCGCTGCTATGATTTTTCTACTCGATGGATCAGAATCTTCCGAGATGTTGTCTTTGACAAATATCAACCTTTCTTCTATCGAGATTCGGCTCGTCCTGTTTTCACCGTTGAGACGATCTCCTGGTTATCTCTCTCTGACTCTTCACCCATTTCTCCCCTATCATAGCCTTCCTCTAATTTGTCTCTAGTGGTTCCTTTTGCACCTCCACCTCCTGTGCTGCCTCCTATAGCACCGCCTCTTGTTTCTGCAGCACCACCGTCTCGTTTATCTGGGGTGCACTATTCTAGGCGCCCTCGTCTTTCACTAGACTCCTCTCCTGGTATCTTGCCGATATTGATGTCTGATTCCTCTAATGATGTTCCTCGTTACGCCCTTCGTGACTGGACATCCCTTCGACCTCTTGATCATCTTGATTTTTTCTTCGATAACTCATGCTCTCTCTGTCACTGAGTTTAGCTCTTATCATGAGTCTGCTCCTCATTCTGAGTGGCAGCCTGCTATGACAGAGGAGCTTGGTACTCGACGTATGGAGACCTGGGATATTATATCGACACCCGTGCATGCTGATTAAGATCAGGTTTGATGGTACTATCGAGCGCTATAAGCTTTGTCTTATGGCTCGTGGCTTCCAGCAAGAGTATGGTCATGATTGCGATAAGACTTTTACTCCTGTAACCCATGTGACCACTGTTCGCACTCTTGTTGCGGTTGCTTTCATTCATCAATGGTCTAGGGTTGCACTTCTCAGCAAGGCGGATTGCACTTTCCATTTCATCAATGTTACGACATCCTGACGATATCAGACCTAGCATTTTCCTTCTTACATTGTAAACAGGGTTAGGCTCAACCAGATATCCTTTACTAATCCAATGACCGAGAGAGCAGCAAACCCCACTCTGCCTCCGGCCACCGCTGCCGCCGCCACCACCGCCGCCGCCGCTACCCCTGGTTGCTGTCTTCCTCGTCTGCTGCCACAAAACCCTGCCCATGTCCTCTCGTCCAACTCCGCGAAATCATTCTCTGCGCGTGCGCGACGACCGTCCGACCGACAGAGCTCGCATCATCCATCTCGAGCACCCGCTGTTCGATGAAATGCCTAGCAAGGTCAAGGTCCCTCACCTTCTTGCTTTCTGCTGCGCTGCCTGTCTGTTACCATCCTACTCTAGGTGTACCTACTTCGGATTGCCATACCTTTGAGGCTTTGATCATGATTCGTGATTTTTTTTAAAAAGATTATTCGTGAATTGCTTGAAACTGGATACATGTTTCCATCAACTTTTTTTGCCGTCCCTCGTTCCTTTCTTATCTGGTTTAATTTTCGGGTTCGTGATACATTCATGCTGTTTCAGTAAACTCAATAATGAAACTAGCGGTTTCCTAACTTGATCGTGACTTCACTTTTTTTGGTGTTTAGACTAACTATGCTTTGAATTCCTTTCCTTGCAGCTTGAACAAGTTGGCATTGCTTTACACATTCATTTTTGCTTCTCAATGAGGTGTTATATGCTCCAAGTAAGGATTTGATTTCTATTATACAAGTGAATGGCATCTAATGTGTTTGGTCGAAGAAATCTGCATGCACTTTCCCTGCGACGGCACATGGATGCGGCATTTCAGTATGGCCCTTTCAATCATGGTATACAAAGGAGGTGGAAAAAGCCTGTAGATTCAGCAAGAACTCGTCTGGAGTGCAGAACAAGGGATCATAGGCTGGACAAGCTAATGATTCAGCTCAAGAACTTGAGGCTGGCTTTGGATTTACATAAGTTGATATCTCAGCAGAGGAACGGCTATGCATCTCTCCAACTTCTTTCGAGGTGGAGGCATGAGGTCGGGTTGAACATTGAGATCGGTGCTTTCCTCAAGGAATATCCCCACATTTTCGAGATTTATGAGCACCCTATAAGAAGGAGCCAATGCTGTAAGATCACCCAAAAGATGGCTGATTTGGTTGAAGAAGAAGATGCTGTCATTAGGGAAAATGAGCCCGCCACAGTTCAGCGGCTGAAGAAACTTCTGATGATGTCTATGAATGGAACTCTGAATATGCATGCGTTATGGCTCATAAGGAAGGAACTTGGTTTGCCCGATGACTACAGGTGTTCTATACTACCAAACTATCAATCTAATTTTACTCTTGAATCGCCAGATACTCTGACATTGATCTCTAGGGATGAAAATCTAGCTATAGCTAATGTTGAATACTGGAGGGAGAAGGAGTATACAGAAAAATGGTTGACTGAATCTGAGACAAAATATGCTTTCCCAATAAACTTTCCTACTGGCTTTAAGATTGAGAAAGGTTATAGGGAAAAGCTTAAGAACTGGCAAAGGCTTCCCTACACGAAACCTTATGAGAAGAATGATTTGCATCAAATCCACAACGTCGTGCAGCTTGAGAAACGTATTGTTGGTATTCTTCATGAACTTCTAAGCTCGACGGTAGAAAACATGATACCACTTGAGAGGTTGTCACACTTCAGAAGACCTTTTGCTATGGAGGTAAACTTGAGGGAACTTCTTCTTAAGCACCCTGGCATTTTCTACATCTCGACCAAAGGAGGCACACAGACGGTCCTTCTTAGGGAGAGTTACAGTAAAGGATATCTTGTTGAGCCTAACCCTGTTTACAATGTAAGAAGGAAAATGCTAGGTCTGATATTGTCAGGATGTCGTAACATTGATGAAATGGAAAGTGGAATCTGCCTTGCTGAGGAGTACAACCATGGAAGCAATCATGAGTCACAGAATCACACATGCCAGGAAGATACTATGAAGTCCGTGTTGGAAGCTGAAAGTGGCTTTGGCCAAAAGAATCAGTCTAATGAGGAAGGCCATTACTGATTTTTTGCTGTGACTCAAAATTAGGCTGAGTCAGGCGATGCAGCAGCACAAGAGTCAGCAGTGCACACCCAAACTACAAAAGCACAGATAGGGCTTTGTTGCTACTAGTGGGATATGCGTCTCATCTCATCTAGTGCAATTTCATGCAGACGTAGTCATAGCCTCATCTCATCTCTTTTATGCAGAAAAGAAGACATTTTATTAAAAAAAATAGCGGAAGATCTTGCATTATGTTGTTTGTTTGGTACGTACTTAGGTACGTTGATCGTATGGGCGTGCCGTTCTTTATTTTTGTTTATTTTCTGCCCTTTGTATTTCTTTTTTTTATTTTTGTACTCTTGATTTAATTGTGGTTGTGGTGAATTGGCATAGTGAATGGTACCAATGGAGGCCACGTATGTAACTAGTTAAAGATCATACCAACAGAAAGAGAAGACTAAAGTATAATATCTCTACTATTTAAATAGTTAAATACATGTACGTTACTATGGATTTTAAAAAAATAGAACATATTTGTATGTATATTCTAAAAATTTTACCACATATTAGTTTCAGAATATGTAGTACGAGAAAATTTTAAAATCCGTAGCAACGCACGGACATGGGAATTCAACTACTAAATCTAAAGTTTTAGAATAACAAAACATGCTCTAATTTAGGTGACCACAATATAGTATAAAAAATTACCACTATTAGGTGATGTCTAGCAATATAACAATGCATCCTCCCTCTAACTACATCTCTCTTTGTGGTAGGATCCTAACTAAAAAAAGCATTTTCCTGTTAATTTTTATGTCATTTGGATCTACAAGTCAAAAATTTCTTTAGTTTTCATTTTAGAACTCGTGCTGTTTCTCCCTGTTCATTGGTGAGCGGTAGTACCGCTGGTAGCATAGCGGTAGTATACCGTAGGTAACACAGTGGTAGTATCGCTTGTGCTGGTTTTTCCACAACAGTCAGGTGCATGTCCTCTAGTTTAAGGTTTGGCATCCCAATCCGATCTTCATAGCTTTGTAGCTACTGGAGTAAAAAATTGGTGGATGTTTAGGGAAAATTTTTATTAAGGCATCATTCACCTCCTTTTGTTGCCATCTTTGGTCTTTCATTGAGATTCACACAATAGCCGAGTTAAACTAGAGGTTTAATTAATACTCATGTAAGCCAAAAGTGGGTGCTTGCCAGATAAATTTTAATAAATTATAAAGGAGTAACATGGTTGTGTTTGCTGGAAATTAACTCACCGCTAAGAGTGGTATACCCTAGTTTTTAAATAGTATATCCATCAAAGTGGAATGACTTGTTAGTCAATGATCTAAATCTGCAGGGACTCCTACGGCTTCTATGGTCTACAACTCACAACTAAGAGTGATATACCCTGGTTTTTAAATAGTATATCCATCAAAGTAGAATGATTTGTTGGTCATTGATCTAAATATGTGGGGACACCTGTGGGTTCTATGGTCTTAATGGCACTAGTTGAATTATAGTTAATCACTCCATAAGTCTCCTAGAGAGATTTCACCTAGGAGGTGAGAAAGACCTCACGATGAGGCTCATCATGAACATAAAAACCCATCAACGTAAGCGTGCGCAAACTATAATCCTAGGAATGCGAAACAACCAAGAATCTTTTGTCATGGGAAATAACGAAGATTACGGAGAGACCGGTACTCACTTACGATTTTGGTTGGTACAGATATTAGGTTTTTAACGTGTACTACGTTTAACTTATAGATCCCATTTTGAGAAAATACTCTATTTAAAAGTTAGATACTATAGCAAAAACTAAAAACCGTCCAATTTCTTGCCTGCTAAATAGGCCCAAAAGCTTTAGCTTTTGAACTGCGGTTCATTGTGGCAGTTTGATCAGTGACACTACAAAGATCACATGAGTTGGAAGGGGAATCTGTTCGCTGTAAATGTTTGGTACGGATGTGCGTGCAATAGAAGTTCCTTTAATTCTTGTACGTAGTTGCGAATTGGCATCGAAGGATTTTTTTTACATGTGCACAGATTAAAAGAAAAATTATTTTGATCAGTACCATTATAAAGACTACGAGATTAAAAAATACCACCATTTATGAGAATAACATGTAAAAATTGAGATCATCTGTCGGTGATATGTTAGATGATATCTTTCAACCCTACGATTTTACTGCGGACGCTATAATAAAACATTCAAATCACAGCATTCCTTCCTTTATTTGTTTATTTCTCCACCGATCAAACTGGCCTACAGTGGGCGCGCAGGAGGCGGCGGCGTTGGAGTTGGAACAATGTAACCTGCATGCGGACGAAAACGAAAGTCTCTCTCTTATTTTGTGTTCAGAAAACGAAAACGAAAGTATATATATATATATATGAAGCTGCTAGTCGCATATGCATATATATATATATATATATATTAATATCAGCTAACCTGCACAGTCAGTCCCTACGGGCAGTCCGTTGCCGCATCTCTGTGCGACGGCGACGTACTTCCATATAGCGATTTTAGCCTTGTCCTCGGCCGTAAATTTATCGCAGATGCCATGGATGTTTACTTCTCTTACTACCTTGCAGCAGTCCCCATATAGTTTCGGGCATGGGTCACCCAATTTTTTGGCGATGTGCTTCCTGCAGATTTTCATCACGGCGTTCTTCTCCCTTGTGACCCGATCTTGTGCCTGTGCATGGAACGACGAAGAAGAAACGACTAGAAAGACCAGCAGGCACAGCACTCCTACTGCAGCACGGGCCATCTAGCTAGCTTCTCAAGAACGATCGATGTTAATATCTTGCAAGGTATATTGCACGGGCCACACTGGTCCTATATGTAGCGGTCGTGCAAACTTCAGACCCTTCCTACTCACCCACCGTTCACTTATTTGAGTAATTAATTTTGTGGGATGATATCTAAAGTCTCTTGGCTGGCCCCATGATGGGCTTGTTTGGCGCGGCTGTGGCATATGGTTTTTGGCTAAATTTTTTGAATTTTGACTGTTTACGGTACGGATTACGGAGAGACAGATACTCACTTGCGATTTTGGCTGGTACAGATATTGGGCTTTTAATGTGTAGATCGTTTAACTTGTAGACCCCGTCTTGAGAAAAAAATACTCCGTTTGAAAGTTAGGTATTGTAGCAAAAGCCAAAAACCGCCAAAGTGTAACTCTTGACTGTTACCTTTACAAACAAAATACAATAGCAAAAATTATAATATTACTATTTTATGAAATATTTTCATGACAAACCTAGCAATCTTTTTATGCCATGTATGATATGACCAACATATCTTGAAGGGAGAGTATTTTAATTAGATCGGTGCATTTGTTAAGACTGATGTAGATAACTAAGGATATATTCTCATTTAATTTCGATGTGTTACATGACCTGCTTTCGTATTAAATGCTGGTGCAGGATTGATTCATGCAAGCCCTTAATTAATTGCTCATCATTGATTTCTGAGTACAAGATAGATTTGTTTTCATGCAAGCCCTTAATTACTCATCATTGATTTCTGAGTTCAATATTTGCTCAATATTACGGGTGTAGAAAGATTTGTTTAGTTATTACTTGAAAAACTTTGCAACCCCTTTGTTCGTGCATATATAATGCTTTGGACATATGCACAATCAACAACACGTAATACTGAGCATTATAAGAACTAACTGGATGGTTGTATGTATATTTGCACGCCTAGATTTTTTTCGAAATTTGTACTATCAATTTATATTACTTAGATACTTGATAATATATTTACGTATGTTGTAGGCTATTTAAATTTTTAAGACATCATATTAACATAAAGTATCATGTAAATGGGCTGGGCTAAAATAGATGATGTAGGTTGCAGGTATCCGGCCCTTAAATATCCAGATAATCCATATCCGTATTCGATGGATAGTGGGCTATCGAATCCGTTTTCGTTGGATAGTGGGCTATCGAATCTGTATTCGTATCCGACAAAGAAAGTCCATATTTGTTTCCGATCCGATACTATCTGACAAATATCCGAATCGACAGAATCCGTATTCAAAAAATGTTCGGATCGATTGGGAACTATCTGATCCATTTTTACCCCTAATTCTATCTGCAATAGCGCCAGAGGGAGCCCCCGATCGCCACCCTTCACAACCTTCGTTCTCTACCTCTCTTCCACCCTCCTCGTTTCTTCCACCCTCCTTGTGGCGCGGGAGCAAGCGTCGCAAGTGATGCATCCTGCCCAATCGCCCCTAGTAGGCGTCTATCCTGACATGTGGGCCCATCCAATGTGGCACCAGCTTGCCACGTAGTCATCACGTCACGCAACTGGAGTCCCATGTCAGCTGCAAGCGAGTGGGTCCAAGGAGCCAGATGTGCTATGTTGGAGACTCCATGTGATCATGTGCAAAGATTTAAATATAAAACCTTTGGTTTCATGTTACAAATGTCCATGTAAATGGGGTTTTATGAAATTAGCTCCAGAAAGAATTGCAAGACTGTTGGTGAAATATGAGAACCACAAGCATGCATATATGTGCCTGGGATGTACTTATCCCCTTGGGCAACCATTAAGAAAATATATCAACACGAAATGAAAAGAAAAGAAAATTCTTTTACCTTAGCCCCTACTCCACCTGAAGCCATCTTATCCTGCTTAGGAATGAATTGGAATGATCGTTGTTTGTTTCTCTCCTCGGAGAGGGAACGGAATAAATGAAAAAGTTAGGAACTGGAATAACATACGAATCAGATTTTATGATTAGTGAAATCCTACGGGAATCGAAAATGCAAGAATTAGTCTGTAGCACTAAAAAAAACCCTAATCTAATGCATCCTTAAATAGGGGGGATTACACCCCTATTCCTGTAACGCCGCCTCTTCCCAGGTCTCTCTCTCTCTCTCTCGATCTCTCTCTCTCTCTCTTCCGCATGGACTTGCATGGGGCTGCATGGCGTCGACGGGGGCGGCAGCGGCCGGCGCTCGACGACCGGGTGCAGTGGCACGGCCGAACACGCGTTCGCGCGGCCATAACCCGTTTTCCTTTGCACGATTATGTCACATGATTACCTGTTGCCTTAGTATGATTCCCGAACATTGCACTTTATTAATTGCTTGCTGTAGATTGTTGTAGCTTAGTAGCTTCTGAATATGACGAGTTCGTTAGTATTGAATACTTGTAATTAATTTAATGTGAACCTTAGAATTCATGTGTGATTAAGGATGTAAATAAATGTCTAATGGTAATTAGGGTTGTGAATAAGTATGCTCCAATTTAAGGTTAACCACTAGTAATCTTTAACACTGGACGGTTATGGTTTTATCTTGTTTTGTGAATCCTACCTATTGATTATTAACTGCAAGCTGTAGTTGATTTAGTTGATGTACATTAACCTGCCTAATAATCACTTATCACCTAATAAAATTGTATGATTGGCAACCCTGGTGTGTGACTCTGGTTAGTATCCTCTCCATTGATAGATCTTGTTCCCATCACCTAGTATCATCAATCTTATCTCTTCGGTCTCATTTGATTAAATCATTACTCTCATAACTTTGCCTTAACTCAATCACAACTCTCTAATTATATCCTGGATAATTCGCTAATTAACGAACTAAGAGTTATCACGTCGGGACTGCCCACGTATATGTAGTATTCCACCTTGGCTGTATTTAAAGCTTTTAATTGGTGTATAAATTCTACTATTGTCTTTTATTATTACTTTTATTATTGGCGATGACGTTCTATAGTAGTATTCCACCTTGGCTGTATGTGGGGTGCTACATAGTCCACAAGAAAACTGCAAGAAATTTGAAAGGACGTGCACATCATAGCAGGAAGACAACAACAGATTTTCACTCAACAATTCATTATCGAGCAAACAAGTTCTAGTAGAAACAAGATTACAGATCCATATCACATGTCATACATGCACATTTTCCCATCAGAATTACAATTCCTTCCCCTATCTCCACAGCAACAGCTAAGTTATTGGTGTTCTTCTGCCTTCGAACCATCACCAAGTTCTACCATGTTCTCCACTAGAAACCATCTTCGGTAAGAAAAACTGACAAACTGAGTAGACCAGCAGAATTATAATTATCCACACGCAAAAGGATTCGATCAGTCAAAATTGCCCTTAAACTGACGCTCAATCAGAAGTTTATTTGCATCTAGACAGCAAAGAATCATAAGTATGGCATCTCAAGTACCAATATTTGCGAACTGACATTTTCGAATTACGAATTGCGATTGCAAACACTGTAACAAGAACTGCAACCATGCACAGAAATTGGCATCGAAGGATTTTTTTTACCATGTGCACAGATAAAATAAGAATTATTTTGATCAGTACCATTATAAAGATTACGAGGTTAAATAATACCACCACTTATGAGAACAACATGTGAGGCCTGAGATCATCTGTCAATAACATGTTGGATGATATCTTTCAACCATACGATTTTTACGATGATACTAGGCAATATTGCCCATAAAAGTAGCATACATTCTGCAGAAGCCATAATAAAACATTCAAATCACAGCATTCCTTCCTTTATTTGTTTATTTCTCCACCGATCAAACTGGCCTACAGTGGGCGCGCAGGAGGCGGCGTCGGAGTTGGAACAATGTAACCTGCATGCGGACGAAAACGAAAGTCTCTCTTATTTTTGTGTTCAGAAGATGAAACAAGTATATATATATATGAAGCTAGTCGTGTATATATATATATATATATATATATATATATATATATATATATTAATATCAACTAACCTGCACAGTTAGTGCCTACGGGCAGTCCGTTGCCGCATCTCTGTGCAACGGCGACGTACTTCCATATAGCGATTTTAGCCTTGTCCTCGGCCGTAAATTTATCGCAGATGCCATGGATGTCTGATACCTGTCTCACTACCGTGCAGCATTCCCCATGTGGTTTCGGGAACGCGTCACCCAAGTTTTTGTCGATGTGCTCCCTACAGTGTTTCATCACGGCGTTCTTCTCCCTTGTGACCTTATCTTGTGCTTGTGCATGGAACGACGAGGAAGAAACGACTAGAAAGACCATGAGGCACAGCACTCCTACTGCAGCACGGGCCATCTAGCTAGCTTCTCAAGAACGATCGATCGATGTTAATATCTTTGTGCAAGGAAGGTAGCTAGGTATATTGTTGATCGATCGATCGATGTTTCAGGTCCTATATATACACAGGTGATGCTCGGCTAGTTTTTGTATTAATTGCTCATTGATTTCTGAGTACATTGAACTAGCTATAGATTTGTTCATTGATTGCTCATCCAAGGTGTAGCTCTTGACTGTTACCATTGTATGAAATATTTTCATGACAAACCTAGCAATCTTTGTATGCCATTTATGATATCACCAACATATCTTGAATTGAAGGGGAGTATTTTAATTAGATCGGTGCATTTGTTAAGACTGATGATAGATAACTAAGGATATATTCTCATTTAATTTCGATGTGTTACATGACCTGCTTTCCTATTAAATGCTGGTGCAGGATTGATTCATGCAAGCCCTTAATTAATTGCTCATCATTGATTTCGGAGTACATCCGACTAGATTTGTTTTCTTGCAAGCCCTTAATTGCTCATCATTGATTTCGGAGTACATCCGACTAGATTTGTTTTCATGCAAGCCCTTAATTGCTCATCATTGATTTCTGAGTTCAAGATTTATCTTAGTAGTTTGCATATAGTTGTGTGTGTGTGTGCGCGCGCCTGTTACATCTCATAATTGTTCCATGTTAATTATGTAGTAATGAAATAGTGGCAGTGTATTACATACTAGTGGTTCTTGTGTATTTTCAGTTTCTTTTAATAATTATGGGTATGTATTGTCATACTGACAATAGTAAAAAGAAAACATGCAAGCTTGGAGGTTGTCACATTCACATATCATGTATGTACTAATCTGTGGTCTAATTTCAGAACTGTGCTTGCTAAAATATTTGTTTACCTAATTTAGTTTATTTCAGGTGCTTTTTTCCCTGATATGCATGTTCCATCATACTTTCTATCTTCATTTCATATATGTAAGGTTTTCCATCTGAAAATTCTAAGCGCTCCTCCAAATCACCTATGTTAACTTTGACAAACATATAGGATATGGTTTTTTTTCTGGAAAAAATGGTATTGCCATTTCTATATTGCCATCAATGTTCATGTGCTGCTTGTCAGTGCTCTGATGTAATAGGCAGCCCTTGAACCAGTAAAGAGAAACGATTTGATCCTGCTGGGAACATCTAACCCCACAACCTGCTAACTCTATTGATAAGAGTTGCTTGCAGACATGTTATGGTGTGTATTTTTCCTCGCAATTGTAGCAGAGTTCGAGTCATTTCATCCCTACATCTTGGCGATCTCAAGGCTGTGAGGCACCTCTAGTTCCACGTCGATGCGCAATGGCTCAGAGATGTCTACTGTGAAGATGTTGATTTGCTACTCTGGACTTAGGTTTGCCTAGATCAACAAGGCTAAGAAATTCTGTTTGATATTCGGCCACTGTGCCCATTTGACAAAGGTGCATGAGTACACCGAGAGGATTGTGGCGTAGGGGAGGCCCAAAATGCACATGCACCATCTCGGAGAAACGACGCTAGCTGGGTGTACCCTCATCATGTTTGACGTGAAAATACCATTGTTACGCGGCATCGGCCATGTGATATAGTGTGAGCAACACCTTTTCTTCTTCAAGCGTGCGTTACCCCCAAAAAATTTATATGAAACCATGTCGAGAGAAATCAAGATTTGCTGCTTTTAGAATTATTCAATATAATTTTTCTTCATCTGCTCTAAATTTGAAAAATGCATAAAGTTTGTACTAAAGAGGCTCCCACTAAGCTCTTATTGTGGTATTGATGGCGGAGCCATCAACAGCTACTTGATTATCTACAAGAACCTAATGCACGTTTAACAAAGGAAGAAATCAATCAAGAGATGTCCGATCGATTCATGAAGTCTGCACATGCTATTGGTTGCTGTTAGTGAGATACCCTTTATGTAGGAACCATCGAGCGATTGTTGTCGGAGAGACATTTTCCCCTAAGAACTATCGTGCAGTTCTTGTCAATGTCGTGGAGGAAAACGAGGTACTATGGTAGAAGCATAACCGTACACACTATTCCCTTTCAACTATGCGGAGCAAGACGCTAAAGGCTTATCGACACTCAGGGAATAGACCCACATGTCAATTTAGTGCATTTATCCTCCGACCAAGGACGAATTCCTAACCAAAGACTACTCGGGAGAACCCACTAAATTGACATATGGGTCCATTCCCTGAATGCACTTATCCTCCGACCAAGGATATACTCGGAAATATTGTGGCGGCTATAATTAATAATAAGTACTAATTATAGTATTTTAATCATCGTTAGAGATATAATGCAACTACTTTTTTTATTTTAGACAGATCACAAATAGTCCAACACCATCTAAAATGAAATTTGGTTAAGTGTTACATAAGAAAAATCAAGCGCATATATATATATATATATATATATATATATATATATATATATATATATATATATATATATATATATATAACTTAAAACACATTGGCCAAGTTAGCCTGATCTTCAATTGATATGAGTGCCTGCACCACAGAGCTCATGTTTGGTCGCTTGCCTCTATCTTCCTCCAAGCACGAGACGGCAACCTCAAGCATCACCTTGGCCTGCACGCGATTGAAATCACCAACCAGTCGACAGTCCGTCAGATCCTCGACGCATCTTTCTTCGTTCGTCTCCATCTTCTCACGTATAGACCTAGCAACCGTCCTGACATCCGTCTCGGTAACCATGGCGGCCCCATGGCCATGGGCGACGCACTCCGAAATCCTAGTCCCCTTCACGAGCTCAATGAGCAGCACTCCATAGCTGTAGACGTCGACCTTGTCGGTGATCGGTAGGCTAGAGACCCACTCCGGAGCCATGTAGCCTCTGGTCCCTCTGATCCGCGACAGATCTGCGTCGGATCCATCTCTCTTCAGCAGCTTCACCAGCCCAAAATCTGTAATCTTTGGCTCCAGTTCTTGGTCAAGCAGTATGTTTTCAGGCTTCATGTCGCAGTGGATGACCCACTCGAGGCACTCGCTGTGGAGGTAGGCCAGCCCCTTCGCCACGCCCAGAGCAATCCTGAACCGCTGACTCCAACCAAGCACGTCGGCAGAATCGAACAGCGTTCTTGCGAGCGATCCGTTCTCGATGTGCTCGGAGACCAGGATCCTGTGCTTGCCTTGGGAGCAGCAGCCCCACATCCTCACCAGGTTCATGTGGTAGATCCTTCCTGTCACGCTCAGCTCGGCTTGGAACTCCTCTTCGCTCTGGCTCACGTTCGTCAGCACCTTGACGGCCACCACCCTCCCGTCCTCCAGGACCCCCTTGTACACGACGCCGGACCCGCCGCGGCCGATCACGTCGGCGAAGTTTCCGGTCGCTTTCTTGATCTCCGCGTAGCTGTATCGATGGAAATGGCTCGTGATCAGCTTGTAGCCTTCCTCTATCGCCCACACCCGCGACGGCCTGAACAGTCCCTTCTTGGAGAAAAGCCAGCAGCCGAACCCGATGACGAGAGCCTCGACGACGAGCAGTGCCGATACGAACCCATACAGGTACGGCCACACCGGCTTACTCGCGTCACTGGCTCCCCTGCTGGACAGGGCAGAGACGTTAAGGAGAATCTCTGTGCCTCCTTCGGCGGCGGCGGCGCAACCGGCGATGTTTTCATGAATGGCCAGGCCACCGCCGTGCGCTTGCCACTGATGGACGTGAGATTCCGGCACGTCGAAGTCGGCCGGAACCTTGATGTACACCGTCCCCGGCAAGCCGGGGAACGTCCTGCCGTTGAAGAGGACGCTCTTGAGGTAGCACTCCATCTTCTGCTCCTTGTGCTGGAACGCCACGCACGCGCAGCTCTCCCTGCACTTCTTGGCGCACGCATGGAACGGCAAGGGCTCGCCGTTGTTGAGGTCGTAGCCCCAGAAGTCGGTGTGCGGCAGCGTCGCCAGCTTCGTGGGCCGCGAGCAGTTGTACTGGAACGTCGGCCGGCACCCTCTGCTCCAGTCGCTGGGGTGGGCGCGCTCGTGGCCCGGCGCGCAGACGCAGACCGGCGCGGGCGCGTAGAGGCAGACGGCGTTGGCGCCGCACACGCCGTGGATGATGCAGGGGTTGCCGAACGCCATCCACGACACCGTCCACGTCCCGGCCGCCTCGTCCAAGCTGTACAGCCTGAGGTTGCCGTCCGTGTCCAGCGTCAGCCTCCTCCTGACGCCGCCTCCGAGGTCGGACGCCACGAAGTCGGCGCTATCGCTGGCGAGGAAATGCCCGAGCGCGTCCATGGCGGCCTCGCGTGTGAAGTTGTAGATTTTGCGGTGGTTGTCGACGTAGTTGTTGTAGGGGTTGGGCCAGTAGATGCTGGAGAAGTTGCGGTTGTCGTAGAAGAGCGAGAGCATTGCGTAGTCGCTGAACCCCAGGCTGTAGTAGCCGGAGGAGAGCAGCCTGTCGCGCGACACCAGGCGCATCGCCGCCGTGAACTGCTGCGTCGGGAGCAGCGTGTCCGTGGGGCAGTCGAAGCTCTGCCATAGCGTCCTGCCGTCGACATCTTTCACCACGAGGTTGCCGGAGTCGTACAGCCTGGCGTGCAGGGCCGTTGGAGCGCCGGCGGCGGTGGAGTTCCAGACCGCCTCGCCGTTGTAATCAGTGAGGACGAGAGAGCCACGCTTATCAAGAGCAAGGCGCGAGCCCTTGCTGTGGACGGGGCGCGCGCTGTTGGCGGTCCAGACGACGGTGCGGTCGGCGGAGCGCGCGAACCAGACGGAGAAGGTGAAGACGGTGGGGGACGCGTTGTAGAAGCCGCCGGCGAACGTGCCGTCGGGCGAGCGCAGGACGTCGGTGGAGTGGTCCTCGACGGCGATGGAGGCGCCTCGGGTGAGGATCTCACGCGCGGCGCCGACGGGTGAACATGGAAGCAAGAAGCATAGCGTAATCACAAGGAGATAGCTCATGGCTCACTAGGGTGTTGAGCTAGGCAGGACAGCTGATCACTGTTCATATGTAACGAGTTTTAAGTCAACGCTTTCCATTGTGCACCGCTACCGAGAAGATGAGATGGAATTTCTTTACAGGTAAGCATTGTAATAGACCTCGATGGCTGTATTGCAATGTAGTAGCTGTGCTGTTTTGGTGGATCAACTGAGTAGTTAATCTGAGTCAACTCTTAGCCCCGCTCGTTTCGGCTTCAGCTTCTGTCTTCTGGTTTATTTTTTACTATTCATAATTTCGTTTTTTTCTGAACTTTTGGCTTTTTTTGAGCTTTTTTGCCGGTTCTTTTTTTGCCGTATTCGTTTGCGTTGTTTGTGATGGGCTAATATATTTTTTATATTTTTAATTTTTAAATTTAATTATGTTAAATAAGCCTCCGTCATTCTGATTTTTTCACCATTCTACAGTGCTTTTCAGCCATAAGCCACCAAAAATAAGTCAAAATGATCACCAGCTTAGTTTGATGATCTGTAACGTTGACTTTGCTAACAAAATGGTCTAGATAATCTCATGTACGATCAGTGATCATTTATATGAGGTGCCTTTCGGACGTTGCATTGCCCAACCATCAGCCAATGGAAAAGCGGTTTTGCTATTGCCAAGGCGACTGAAATTTTTGTCTCTCAATCATTTGAAGTTGCACTCTCAATCAACTAAAATTGTAGCCCCCTTCAAAAAAAAACAACTACAACTTCAGGTGATTCAGAGTGCAACTAAATTTACACTTAGTTGCACTCTCAATCAACTAAAATTGCAGCCCCCTTCCAAAAAGAACAACTGCAATTTTAGTTGATTGAGAGTACAACTTCAAGTGATTGAGAGACAAAAAAATTTCAGTCGCCTTGGCAATAGTCACTCCTATGGAAAAGTCGGGAGAGCTTTCAAAATTTTAGCGAGCCAAGGGATCATCTCTCAAGACAAATAAACACGGGAAATGATGTGGTTAGGCTTTTTTTTCTTTGTTGGATCCAATACAGCAATCAAAGAGGGATGAATGGTACCTTCAAATTTGACCTCCTAAATGGTATTATAAAACTTTTGTTCCACTGGCTACTGTAAGCTAGTAAGATTAGATTTTCTCACCAACAAAGCACTCACAAAAGTGTGGAGAAAACGGAGTTCAACTCCTCAGGACTGGTCGAACCGCTATGAGGAAGCGATTAGACTGGCTGGACGATCTGACCACCGAAAATGGCAGGTCTAATCAGCCTCTGGTCGAATCGTAGGCCTAAGGGTGGTCGAACCACACCTCTGTTTCCAAAACGAAAAATGATACAATCTCCAAAATACATTTCCAAATAATTTAAAACTTTGCATACATCTTGCTGAGGATCTCAAGAACCTAATCCATCTAAGTATCGTATGAATCCTAACTAAAGTTTCAACATTTCCTCAAGACAAGCAAAATTGTACTAAAATCGGGCAAAACTCAAAATTTTGAGTTATGACTTACTTGTGGGTGAAGATAGCCAAGATAGATCTAGATAAGTTCTCACGTATCACAACAAACAAGAGCATCCAAAAATTAAAGGTCAAAACCATAGAAACAAGATATTACTAAAAGAACTCTAAATCGAATCAAAACGGACAGCCTTCAAGATCTTGCTATAGCTGATCCCTAGATGGATACAATATTATCTTCATAAGGCATCTATATTACTTACACATCTTTAGAACCCAGCAAGATCAAGAGGGAAAAAGAGAGGGCAAAATATCAACCAAAACAAGTACAAAATCAACAAAAGTAAGAATACACAATGTAGGATAAATAAGATTGATTTATTACAACTTGTAGATAAGGATTTTATAGCTATTTTATCGTAGAGGATAGAGCTCTCGCAAGAACACTCATCCAAAACGTCCACTATAAGGAAAAAATCTAATGAATGGATGGATGGATGGTCTCCTACACCGCCTTAGCATCACGCCTTTAATCCAATCCACTCATATATATAGAACAACTAGCCCACATCTAACCCAAGTGGATACTATCAATTAGCGCAACCAAAAGAACACGTTAACCCCCAAACACAGGTTTTACACTTATACAAGATTTATGCACAATTCTCAAAGTGCATAAACGCAAACCTGCTAAGGAACAAGCTTTTTGTCCACTTGGTCTCCTCAGCATCTTCAAATCTGTTAGGCAGGACAGCGGATTACTGTTCATCTGTAACGAGTTTTAAGTCAAGGCTTTCCATTGTGCACCACTACCGAGAAGGTGAGATGGAATTTCTTTACAGGTAAGCATTGTAATAAACTATTCACTCAAAAGACTAGCGATGCATGGGATTACTGTATACGCAGCACGACGAGTGAATGCAGTTCGGTTTTGTTGACAGTGCTGCTTGTATCTGAACTCAAAACTCTGAAGGTTCAGTTTAAAGAAAGATGACGAGAAAAGAATGGCCTTTCCGGTTTTCACGCCACTTGTCGGGACTACGATTGGGCAACAACCTCGATGGCTGTATTATAGTGCAGTTTGGTGGATCAACTGGGCACAACGAAAATAAAATTGTGATGTTAGCTATATTTGCCTAGCTAATCTTAGTCAACTTTTAGTTTGATGATTTGTAACGTTGACTTTGCTAACAAAATGGTCTAAATAATCAGACTTTGCAAACAAAACGGTCTAAAATATAATCTCATTGTATGATCAGTGATAGAGGAATTAGTACAAAGTTATACTAATTACAGAGGAATTAAGCTCATGAGCCACATAATGAAACTTTGGGAACGAGTGATTGAGCACCATTTAAGAAGAGTAACTAGCGTGATAACAAACCAATTTGGTTTTATATCTGCGAGGTCGACCACGGAGGCAATTTTCTTGATACAACAGTTGATGGAGAAGTATATGGAGCAAAAGAAGTATCTTTACATGGTGTTTATCGATTTGGAGAAAGCATATGGCAAACTGACAAGAAAGGTTATATGGTGGACGCTCCAAAGATAAAAGTACTAACAAAGTATATTACCCTAAGCAAGGATATGTACAAAAATATTGTGACTAACGTCAGAGCATGTGGTAGCGATACTAATGACTTTTTTATTAAGATAGGACTACATCAATGGTCAGCGCTGAGCCCATACGTTTTTTCCCTAGTAATGGACGAGGTCACGCGGAACATACAAGTAGATATCTCGTAGTGTATACTTTTCGATGATGATGTAGCGTTAGTTGATAAAAGTATGATAGGTATTGCTAGGGAACTGAGGCTGTGGAAGAAAGCTTTAGAATCAAAGGACTTTAGACTAGGACTAAAATTGAGTATATGCGGTGTAATTTCAGATGTGCTAGGGTAGATGATGGCGATGTTAGCTTGGACAGACAAGTAGTGCCTAGGAATAACACTTTTTGATATTTGGGATCGATGTTACAGTGGGACGACTAGATTGGTAAAGACATGAGCCATAAGATAAGAATGTGGTGGGTGAAATGACGTCAAGCACCGAGTGTCATGTGTGCTAAAAAAAGTCCTTCAAAAGTTAAAGAGTAAGTTCTATAGAACGGCGATCAGACATGTAATGCTATATGGAGCAGAATGATGAGCGACTAAAAGACAACGTATACAGAAAATGAGTGTAGCAGAGATAAGGATGTTACGGTGGATTTGTGGTCATACAAGACGGGATCGAATCCGCAATGATGATATATGTGATAGGATGGGGTAGCACCAATTGAAAAGAAACTTATCAAACATCGTTTGAGATGGTTTAGATATCTCCAATGGAAACCTTCTGAGGAACCGCACCGATATGTAGTAGAATTTTAAGACGTACTGAAAACATAAAAAGAGGTAGAGATCAAGCAAGACTGACGTAGGAGGAAACGGCTAAAAGAGACTTGATGGTTGAAATATCTCCAAAGAATTAGCTTTAGATAAGAGCGCACAGAAAGATTTTAAGGGCGGTGTTTTAAACTCTCGGTTCAGATAGCACGATGTATGATTTAGGGTCTGTTTGTCAAGTCACAACCCGGTCGGCTTTTGGCTTTTGCTACAGTACCTAACTTTCAAACGAAGTATTTTCTCAAAACGGGATCTACAAGTTAAACGTAGTACACGTTAAAAGCCCAACATCTGTACCAACCAAAATCGTAAATGAATATCGATCTCTCTGTAATCTGTACCGTAAACAGCCAAAATTCAAAAATTTCAGCCAAAAGCCGCAGCAAAAAAAGAACATGCCCTTAGGGTTTTAGTTTTGTAAATTTTATTATAATACTCTTAATTCTTCAACTTTGAAGAGATTTTATTTATAGGCTACCTCGACTTGTCCAGTATAAAAAGCTTTGTCTTGATGTATGATCTGTGATCGTTTTTTATATAGGTGCCTTACGGACGTTGCGTTGCCCCTCCATCGGCCAATGGAAAAGTCGGGACAGCTTTCAAAATTTTAGCGAGTCAATGGATCATCAGTCAAGACAAATAAACACGGGAAAAGGTGTGGTGAGGCTTTCTTTTCACAATCAGCGGATCAACATTACACACCTCAAGCATCTTGATTATCCAATATAATTACACTAACGCAATATGGCTATAAGCAACAATAATGAAACAAAAGTATGCTGTATTGGATCTGACAGCCACAGATTCCTCTACTCATTGTGTTGTCACGCTCTTCGCCAGATTCCTTGGTTGATCAACATCAAATCCCCGAAGAACAGTAAGATGGTACGCGAGCAACTGAAGCAAAAAACACAAAAAAAAAAAAAATTCCTTGGTGAACATAACTGCATTAAAATGAGAAGGTGCAAAAAGAGGTTTTGGAATTTAACCAAAATGAACCAAAAAAAAAAAACACTTTGACGAACCTGTAATGGAATTATGTTAATCACCGGCTGGAGACAGTCGGCAACCTCTGGAACTTCAATAACTCTGCAAGATCCACTAGGACTGACAGCAGATGCATCTCCTTTTGAGCACATTACAATCAGACGCCCCTTACGAGAAAGGAGCTGCTGGATCACTGATTGTTGCTTGCTGCAAGAGGAGGAAAAATAGTATAGGAATTTTCCTCAGGAAACAAAAAACTGATCTAGCTCTGTTCAAAGCACTTACCTGAAGCACGCATCACGTGTTGCAATGACAATGATGGGAAGGTTCTCATCCACTAGTGCTAGTGGCCCGTGTTTCATCTCACCAGCAAGCATGCCTTCACTGTGCATCAGTGCAACCTCCTTAACTTTGAGAGCACCCTCTAAGGCAGTGGCAAAGTTATAACCTCTTCCGAACATAAGGAGTGACTCCGAGTCGATCAAGGAAGAGGCAAGTTCCTTCATTTCAGCATCAAGTTTGAGAACATCACTGGCATTGCCTGCATAGTAAAATGATGTACACGTTGTTTGAAAACTTCAATGAGAAACAACACTTTGCTTGACTACACGGTACATTGTTGATCCAAAACAACATACTTGGAAGACTGGAAAGACCTCTGATGATAGCTTCCCTTCTAGCTTGGGTGGATATTTGATCAGATCCAATGGCTAAGGCCATCATCGTCATGACTACTATTTGACTTGTATATGCCTGCAAGATTGTCAGATACTGTTAGGAAACAAGATGGTAGAAAATGGTAAATTATTGCAAGATGGGAATGTACAGAAACCTACCTTGGTGCTGGCAACACCAATCTCACAACCAGCATTGATATGAATTCCGCAATGTGTTCTTCTTGAAAGTGTGCTTCCAACAGTATTTGTTATGCCAACACAAAGTGCTCCATTTTCTAGTGCATAATCAAGAGCAAGGAGGGTATCTGCTGTCTCCCCTGACTGACTAACAAAAAGAAAAAATTGATCATATACCCTCCATTTAGATAGAAATTGAGGATTTACCCTCCTGGCCCACGTGTCAGTGACTTATGATGACCCCACGTGTCATTGAGATGTGGAGGGTAAATCCTCAATTTCCCAACTAAAGGGAGGGTATATGATCCAATCTCCCCTAACAAAAACTGCAGTGTCCTCTCTGTAGATGGGACCTTGTCTGTCCAGCAAGTCACTTGCAACCTCCATAGTCACAGGAATACCTATTGTCCAAATAATGCAAGGGAGAAAGGTTAAAAGAGCACTAGCTGTAGTGTGGATGATATCTAAAATTTCCACATCAGGACAATGCAGTTGGACAAATTGATTTGACTTACCGGTTAGTTCTTCCACAAAAGGTCTCGCAGCTAAGGCAGCATTATAACTAGTACCACAGCCAATAAAGACTACTCTTCTACTGCGTCTAATTGTTTTGATGTGTTCCTTCAGTCCACCTAAAAGAACTCCACTATTCTTCAGTCTACCCCTCATTGTTGTTGTCAGCGAATGTGGTTGTTCATGGATTTCTTTTTGCATGAAGTGGTCATAGCTTCCTTTTTTTATTTGCTCAACTTCCATCTCAAGAACAGACAATGCTCGTTGCACAGATGCTGGCTTCTCTTTGTCATGGTCAAACTTAAGGACGGAAACACTGCCATCCTGCAATGTCCAAAATCCAAATTATTAGAACTTGAGTGAGATATCAAGTGTAAGGTTTGTGGAAGAAACAAAAGAACTCCATCTTTTTTTTCAGTCAATGAAAAAGAAGGGGGGCAAAAAATAACGACTGCTAAGGTAGTGAATTATATTTCTTGGACATCATGGTAGCAGGCAAGTAAGAATAATACTGATGAAGATTAAATAAATTGAGGTCTAGAAAAGAAAGACATTCCCAAAACCACACCAATAGAAAAGGCATTGTTTAAAAGAAAAGACAAAACAAAACAGAAAATGCATGCAAACTAAGTGACTAACAGAGAAAGCACTTAAAGAGTACCTTAATATGAACGATTTCATTATCTTCAATAGCTAAATAGTTCTTGGTATGCTCTACAATAGCACATAAATCACTAGAGAAGAATAGTTCTTTGGGCTTTCTGTTTGCTGTCAGCGCTTTGACATCATGAAATGGCTTCCCGCTGTTTTCACCACTCAATTCCTGAAAACACAGAGACAGTAGACAATTAGTCATGATTTGTATAACATAAAAAGTTCAACTAAACAGAAGAGGGATTATAAGATTTGTAAGATTGCAATAATCAAAAGAAAGGAAGGTGTAGCAATGCCAAAATGATTACACAAAAGGTTACTCATAAGTCGTAGCCAGACTCTAAAAATTCAATCTGCCACCAATCTACTGCATATTTTACAATGTCTGAAATGTACGGAACAAAATATGTGGTGGTTAGCCAGTTAGTTACATATTGAGCATTTGACTATGCTTGTGACGAGTTTCCCTCGTGCGAAAAAACAAAAAAACACTTATAGGGCATATACCATGTAAAAAGGAGAATTAGATCTTGCATCAATGCTTTACATTTTATACTCTAAGGTTCTTCTGTAGTACATATTTTTGCAGCAGGTGGCCACAAGCATGGTACAGATACGACAAAGTACAAGTTAACTTTAGATGTTATGGCTAGTAACACTACACGTGTCAAAAGCTGTGTTAACTTTAAACAGCAAAAAATCTAGGCCAGAGCATAACATATATAACCCTTCCACAAAACAAGATGACCAGTTTACTTTGCTTCAGTTGAACATATCCAACAGCCAAAAAGAAAGATACAAGGCTGTTATTTGCTTACATTGACACCAAGTATCAGTGTACTGCCTCGTTTGCATGCAATCAGCTCATTGGGATAATGTGGACTTTTAAAGATAAGTGCGTAGGCTCCTTCAAGCTGCCTCATGACTTCCATAACAACTTGGCTAAATGTCACATCACCTGACAAAATAAAATTTAAAAACATCCTTAACTAGAACAAATACCGATATCTTCAGTTAGTAATTATTTATTTTGTAATGCAATGATGAGTACTCCTGCACTCAACGGACTCTCCCGCCAAGCTTAGGGCCTGTTTGGCAAGTCAAAAGCTGGACGGCTTTTGGCTTTTGCTACAGTACCTAACTTTCAAACGGAGTATTTTCTCAAAACGGGGTCTACAAGTTAAACGTAGTACACGTTAAAAGCTTAACATTTGTACCAGCTAAAATCGTAAGTGAGTATCGATCTCTCCGTAATCTATACCGTAAACAGCCAAAATTCAAAAATTTCAGCCAAAAGTCATAAGTCGCAGCCAAAAAGAACATGCCCTTAGAGTAATGAAATTGCCAAACAAGTTTCTAGATGGGCAATAAAAAGTGTTGAGCACAAATAGCATAACAGAAGTATCAATTATTTCCTCATCTGGTTCCTATGTGGCAAATATTGTTCTGGCCATAGTATATATCTTGTCAGCCTTTACTATGACAACAGTATTATGTCTTATTATCTTAAAGAACATATATACCTTCTCCATCATGAGCCTTATCAAACACAAACTTTGCTAGCTTAGGGATGACTTCTGTGTCAGTATCAGACTCAAAGGTGAACCCATGCCGAGTCAATGTCTCTTTCAGAACCTGCACAGATACATCAGAAAGACCAAGTTAGAATAGAAATATCACATGCTACCATATGACGCCACATTAGTTCGAGATGGTATCAGGAGGTTTTACATGATCATGCATTCAAGTTTCAGACGGTTGAGAGTCACAAATCTTTGATATACAAAAGATCATCTTTTGATATCTGATATTCGGTATCGCCACTCCTATCAACACTAAGATACAAGTTTCTGCAATATGGTGAAAACAACCCCACAAGACTGAAATAACAGTCTTGATGTTCCAATTCATAGATTGTCGTCGATACGAGACTGGACAGTAAATTTGTAAGCACCCCCGGTCAGATTCAAAAACCACCGAGAATGCGGAGGGACTCAAACGAGATACACGCATAAATGACCAAGTGTATTCAATATAAGTGTCTAGGGTTACAAAAATGACCTCCCCCTCTCCCCTTACAAAAGGTTCTATTTATAAAGGGGGAGAGGGAGGCGAATAAAGTTACAAGTTTGCCCTCAAGGCCTAGCTTACTTCTAAAGGTATCCTCATCCTTTGCCCCGTACGGGTCCCGCCATGTTCGAGAGACTCCAGGGGTCGGGATGTGGCTGGCCCCAGACCTCGTCCGGGTTTGGCTCCAAACCCCCTCTGGGGTTGGCTCATGGACCTTACTGAGATTGGCTCGTGGACTCCGCCAAGGTTGTTGTGGGCACGAGGTGGCGCGGGGACCCTCCCCCAACAGTAGCCCCTCACCGATCCGAGTGGTTGTCAACTGCCCACCGAGCGAGCGCACCGACTTGCAAAAGAGGTCTACGCACGGCCTCGGGTTAACGACTCCGTCGGTAGCCTACAACGAGTTGACAACACATTAGAATACCTTAGCATTGGAGAGTAGTATGTGTGGTGGTTCACTGTCCGTTTGCCCATTGGGGGTGGCTCTAGGCTCGCCGATGTCGGGTCGACCAAGCAGGTCCGAGCCGTGTCAAAGACAAGGCTTCGCGGGATGCTCGGCGCGGACTAGGCCTGAAAGGGGTATGCATTTCAAGGAGCATCGCCACTTGGAGATCACCTCGGTCACCGCATCGTGAGGCGGCGGACACTTATGGATCGGCGCACACTACGTTGCGAACCGATCGACTACATGGTCCCGAGGAGTTGGGTGGACTCGGTCCACGGTGGACCACCTTTGGACTATAAATACCTCCACCGGCTGGCTCCACTAGCATTTCCCCAAATCCTCTTCTCCCCCGGACAGCTCCCATGGCTATGGCGCCTTGTCCTCGCCCGACGTGCCCGTCCAACCTCCGGGGCTTCGCCCACCGGACCCCACCTGGATGCAATGTTCCCCTAGGCGCTAGGCGCTAATCGGGTGGTAGATCGATGCCTAGCACTTAATTGGGCTAGGCTGGCGCCTAGCCGGGCTAGGCAGCCACCTAGGCTAGCAAAATCGCCAGCGGCCAGGCGGAGGTGGCGCCTAGCGCCTAAGCTGCTAGGCGACGCCTTGGGAACACTTCACGGATGCCGCCGGACTCCGGCCTCCAGGTCGCTTCACAGCCGGAGCACTTCGGTCTCCGGCCAGCTCCCACCACCAGCTTGTCGCCGCTCTCGACCGGTCCTCTCCTCTGGGCCTCCGAGCTCTACCCCTGGACCGCCGCACACCGTCGGACCACACCCGGAGCACCTTCTCGCTGCTTGATGCGGACCGTGCCTGGACCTCCTCCGGGGCGTTGAGCATATGGCTGTGCCTAGAGCGCCTCCTCACTTCCTTCGGCTGAGCTTCTCCGGCGCCGCCTAGTCTTGGCTGCCTGAGGTTAACGTGGGCCCGAGGTGGCGCGGAGACCCTCCCACAACATAGAGTATGTACAGCAATCCTTCTGTTGTTTAGTACTAGTACATGAGCTTGAAACTAAATGGTAGATTATTTTCTTAAAAAAAAATGAAGATAGATAAGGAGACAGCCCACGTGGAGGGCTCAGAACATGAGACTTTGGCATAAGGCCCAAGTTGTTATCGTCACCACTTGCATAAGTTCATCGTAGTTGCAATAATGCATGTGCATTCTACAACTGTAAAGATAATAAGGAATAAATACTACAGAAAAAAAATCCATATGCAATATGACAAGAACAAGGTAAGCAAACCTCATAGTTTGTGATGATGCCATTGTGGACGACCAAGAACTCATTGCCGGCACCAGAAGATTGAGGGTGACTGTTCCTTGGGGCAGGCACGCCGTGCGTGGCCCATCTGGTGTGGGCGATTCCAGCATGCACATTAAAGGCCGCATCCAGGTTCACATCCTTCTCATCAACCTCTGAAACTCGGACAAAAATCCACCACGACGAAAGGCGGAGTAAGTTTTAGCTTCTTTGCTTAAGGTTAAGAACAGCGTGTACCAAGAGAAGTAGCAAAATTTGCGAAGGGGGCTTGTATACAGTAGAATTGTCAGGAAATTCCAAAAGCAAGGAACTTTAAGCCCCAAATTGCATAAATAGTTAATGGCATAGATCCTAATGGGACGAACTGTATCTTATCTGAGAAGATCCAGAATTTTGGGAGTTATGCGATACCAATCTCAAAATGCGAGTGCGAACAGCAGAATTCCCCTCGCAAAGATCACCAGATCCAAAATCACTGCACGACGTAACGATATTTCCCCAAAATGTGATCTGAAACCCGGTCAAAATCGAAGCTTTTGCCGCGTGAAACAGCCAACCCAGTCCAAAAAGACGTCTAAGATCCTGCCTTTGCCCCAGGAACCACCTCAAGGCCAAAAATTCAACCGAATTGCATCAGAATCAGAAACGAAAAGTACTCACCGGAGTAGACGGATCGCACGAGGTTCTCGATCTTGCCCTCCTGGCGGAACACGAGCGGGGGCGCCCCCGCGTACGCCGCCGCAGCCGAACCAGATGGCAGGTCCGCGTCGAGGGCTATGCCAGAGGAGTCGTATCCGCGGTACTCAAGGCGGCGGAGGCCGTTGAAGAGGACCTCGAGGATGTATCGTCGCTCCCGCGACACATTGTAGTTGAGGTAGGCAAAGATCCCGCACATCCTGGGCGGACCTTCTAGAAGCTCCTGGAAGGTTGTGTGCTTTGCAGGGAATAGAAAGCAAGGGCGCGAGAGGGGCTCGGACTTCGGAGGCGAAGACGACGACGACGAGTCGCCGACCGAGGTGGGTGAAGAACCAAAAAAGCAGTGGCCGCGTATTATCGGTGGGCGTTTTATACGTGTCGGATACAAGTTTTCACTACTGAGTACTGACATGTAGCCTGGCCATCTGGTGGCCGCGGGATTTGGATCGCACGGTTGCGATCGTGCACAGTTCCTCTACTGATTCAGCCGCGTCATGCGCGGTGTATCTATTTATCTATCTATCTAGCACTAATATAGTTGTGGCTTTTAAATTCTAATCTGTTTATAAGAGACAATATATAAAGAAAAATATTTTCATGTAATTTTAACCGGTATAGTTAAACTATGTACAGTTTGTACTATAATTTTTCTGAAGACCTAACCTTACAAAAAACACCAATTTTAAATAGATTATTGTTTATCTGTACATAAGCTGAAAGCCCAAAGTACAAATAAACCTAGCCATAATCAACAGAATCATCCATCAATCCATGTCACTGTGGCAAGTAGGAGTTGTCGACTAGTTGTCTTGTAAATATTGGACAAATAAATACTTATTTATGGATTTTATTCACGGGCAGCTACAGTAAAAAAATTTAGTACGCCCGAACGTACGATAGGAGCATTCCCATCATACACTCTAATGCAACATCGGTGAACTACTTATGTAACAAATGTAATCACCGTATACAATAAAATACATAATAACATTAGGTAAATCAATAAAAAAATTAAAAAATATCATCTTCTCACATAATGCATAATAGCCATGAATATACGGCTTTGCAAAGTGCTACAATAAGATCAGAATTCTAAAAAAAAGTACCTTACAGCGCCGCAACATTTTAAAATTGCTCATGCAACAATGGAAATGAAATGCTCGCAACAAATTGAGAATTGCAGTCTCTATTGCAACAAAAAAGATGACCATACATAACAAATCACGCAACCCCCATGTAACAAAAACAACTCAGTGCACCTTTCCAAGAGGATACATTTCAAACAAAAATAAATAGTTCATGCAACAATTGAGAAATAGTTCTACAACAAATTTAGAAAATACCAACCAACCGAGAGGAGAAGATGTCAGCTATGTAAGCGAGCATACGAGCTTGGATGAGGAGGAAGCTAGCCTAGTGCCTCGCCGCTGGCAGGTCCTAATCTTCTCTGGCGCCTCTGCCTCCTCCGCTATGGCTCTTCCTCTCCACCACCTTGCATAGTGCTAAGGCATCCTCTCAGCCACATCACCAATACAGGCCCCCTCCATCTATGCGCCATCCCGGTTGTGAGGTCATTGAGAGCAATGGCAGGGTGGGAGGTGGATACCATGGTGAACAACAAAAGGCCTCAGATCTAGGATGCAAGTGAGGGAGTGCAGTCGATTCAAAGTGAGGATGGAATAGATCTGGAGGAGTGAGGGACGAGGAAGTGGAGGAGAGAATCGAGTGTTGGCGATAGCTGGCTTCAAGTGCCGATAAGGCACCGAATATGGAGGGGAAGTGGTAGGGATGGAGCTACGTAGAAAATGAGAACAGGAGCACAAGGAATAGGTGGAGGAGATGGCTCATGCAACTGTGTGAAACAAGCCACACATACGATATTTTTGTTTGGGTTGTACGTACGTGGCATAGTAATATCCAATGTTTTTTTCTATGAAACTTTTTCCTACCAATCCATCCTATCCATCTATCACTATGCTGATGCTCTCACTTTCCTCTATGCTCCCGATTCCTAATCTTTGTCCTGTGGAAAGCATAAAATAAAGGAATAACTCTAATTTACCCCTTAAACACCTACGAAAGTCTGAAAATCAACCTCCAACTACAAAACGGATGTTTAACACCCTCAAACTCTTAATACCATTTTCTTTACCCCCGAGACCAAAACCACCCCGGTTTCGCTGACGTTGCAACTACGTTAGTGTCCATATCACCAAAGTTCATCACCTCACCAGTCAAATCACCTTCTCTCTCCCCATCTCCCGTTCCCCATTCTCTCTCTCTCTCCCTATTTCCTTTCAAGCGAGACGCACCAATGGAAGCAACTCGGCGCTGATGAGGACAGGTCAGCGGCGCTCAGCATGGACTCTTGGGCGTCATCGACGTGAACGGAAGCAGTCTGTGATGGCGGCTGCACACGATGGCGGCGGTAGTGGCAACTAGTCTTAGCCACGCATGTAGGAGTCTCCTCCTTATCATCGTCACCAGGCACAAGGATGGTGAAGGGCGCGACAAGAGGCCAAAGGGGTGGCTTTAGGTGACTAGATCTACTCGCCCTTGACCCTGCCCTCAATTACTCCCTCTTCTACGTCCTCGACCCGTTGACGACCCCAGATCCGCCACAGCCACATCCTCCTCATCGCCGGCGCCGCCTCCCCTCCTTCTCCCCTACATCCATGAGGCGCTGCATTAGCCAGTCGAAGAAGACACCAACACGCTCAGCTACTCCTGCCACCAACGCTTCTACTTGCGTTGTGTTCGAGCTTTGAAGACTAAAAATGGTGATGGCGGTGGAGGCTTCAACTCCGACGAGGCAACGACCCCATAGCGGCAACATGGGTAGGTGGTAAATGGGGGAGAGCGTGTCAGTGCTCGAGGTTAGCTAGGATCGACAACATAAGTGACTCAAGCAGCTTGGGGTGGCCAAGAAGGCCTCTACCTCAGGCGAGCTCGAGGCCATCGCCACCTTCCTCATCCTGTGCATATGGAAAGAGATATGATAGAGGGAGACAAGATGAGGAAGGGAAGTAAGGAGAGGAGACTGACTGGTGGGCCCACCATGATGATAACACTGACAGAGCTACCATGTCACCCAAAGAAGCTTATATATGTCAAAACAATTTCCGCGTTGGCACCAAGTAGGTACCACCTCAGGGCAAAATCGCCTTCAATCGGTCTAAGAAGTAAAATAAATGGTATTAATAATTGAAAAGATAAAACATCTGGTTTGGTGGTTTTAGGTTGAAAGCTAGATAATAGTAAGAGTACAATAAGGTAAAATAGACTTATTGCTTAAATAAGACATAAGTACGTACAGCAGGGTGCGACGACAACAACATTGCGATCAAGGTCGCTGAGCTGGGCGTCATGCATCGATCAAAGCTAGGCAGGCAGGCACAGATCGATTTGCTCGTGAGACGCGAGCTTCATGCGTTTAGCAGCCGCAGCAGCAGGGGGGAGGACATGATCATGGTGACATCGGTGGTTGATTCTAATACACATGATTCAGTTTCTAGCCATTGCGCATCACCATTCAAACTAGAATTCGAACGCAGTGATTGGGGCAACAACTAGCAATGCCTGTTTATCCAGATGATCTATGACCAAAATTTATCACAATAATGAGATATCGTGAAGCTACAACCCGTTCCCTACAAGTAACCCAGATTAACGCGTCAAAAGCAAGGAACCCAAAATTCAGGGGAAAATACTCTTCTGTGGCATTTCATCAAACACATGAACTCCCTCCTGAAACGACGCCCAGATTTTATACAGGGAGTACCAACAAGACGTTCCACATCGAATCGTCGCACTTAAGCCCAGACCTTGTGGTGGTGCACGCTGGAGAGGAGGTAGGCGTAGTCCCCGGCGAGCCGCAGCCTTGCTTTGGCGTCGGCCTCCGTGCCGGCGGGGCTACGGAACTCGGCGGCGACGAAGTCGCGGAACTGCTATCCGCCGCCTAGTCTGGGCACTGGAGTAGGGAAGGAGAGGACAGCAGCCGGCGGGGGCATTGGAGTAGGGGAGGAGAGGACACCAGTTGCTGTCGGAGGAGGTGGGGAGCTGGGGAGGGGGACTAGGAGTAGGAGTGGTGGCTGTCGGAGACTCGGAGGAGACAGTTAGGCAGGAGCAAGGCTAACTCCCCACATTAAACCTAGAACAGGTATAAGCAGATGCGCACAAGTAGCAAAACTTAAGATGGATTATGCTAAGTAGCACAGATTTCGGAGAAAATATCTAGTGCATGTTATGTCGGCCTGTGCATAAATAGGAACAGGATCCAACGGGAGTTCCTTTCGGGAAATGTTTCAGAAATCATTGGCACTTACTTTTACAAACAATGTTCTGCTAACATCATTTTTCGTCAAGATAAAGCACTACAACATGCATATTTTTATATAGCTCTGTGAAGAACCGCAAATTGAAGCAAGTTCCAACAAGGTGACAATCTGGACAAGCTGCCTTAACAGTATCAGAGTATGGTGAAATAGACACTTTTTATTATGACAGGACTAGGACCGTATGATATCGTTCAAGTTTATAAATGGTGATCAACAGAAGTAAAAGCCCGTATAAGTAACAGATACGATGAAGCAGTCACTAACACGAAACAAAAATTGTACCACCATCTCTGTCTTTATTGATGTAAATAAAGAAACATACCACCGTCACAGAAATATTTCTTGATGCATGGGATAAGTTAGTATCTTCACACAAATCAAGAACCAGCTGTGGCTGGATAGGAGTTTGAACAACTGAATAAATACATCATTTACATAAACTAGGTGCACTTGAACATTGCACCCAACAAATAATTTAGTCAGAACAAAATGCTACTATGCCACACCACCTCTAATCACAAATCAAGAAAAAGGAGCAAAAATTGATCCGACTATACCACACACTTGCGATCCACATTTACCTACCACTTTAAGTTTTTAACATTTTGAACACTGACCAAGAGAAAATCAGCCGCCTGTCCAGCCATACCGAATGGCACAGAATCTCGGAGAGCAGTCAAAGCACAGCTCACCAGCTTACAGAAGAGCATTCACCAAAATATATCATGTTGCAGGTATCATCAAGGATCTCTGCTGCATTCTTGTGCAAGAGCAATACCACTGTCAGAAATCCAAGTTGAGGATAGCAGCAGCAGATTGTGAGTTCGGAAATACCCTTTAGATGAAATGGAGCAAGACTGAGGAGATAGTATGAGCTATGGACCTTTCACAATTCAGACAAATAAATTATCTACAACAACAGTACAAGGTATGGAACGACCGTTCTTGATATTCCATGTTGCAAATTAGCAAGAACATGTGCTGCAGTACTAACTTGATGTATCAACCTCCTTTCCATGATCTTCATTGATTATTCTTCGCAACCTTCTCAACCATATCTCATAGTCCATTGGGTATGGAGTCCCGCAAAGGCTGTCAACATAATCTGCAAAGGCTTTCAACACTGCTGACACATCACCCAGCTTCTGCTGTATAACTCTCCTTGACCATGATGTCTCCCTCCACTGAAGTGCACCTTCAACCGAGTCAAGCTCTGGGCAGACTCCACCACACGAGAAATATAGAAGATAAATTAAACTTTCCGCGTCAGATGCTGCACATAGCTTGCCTTCCTGGAGAGCAAACGTAGATGAGAAGAATAAATTCATTAAAGGTCGATCTCTATCTTCTAGGATAGCATGCCCCCATCCAATAAGTACAAAATATGGATGCCTTGAACCATTACTCACACGGATCACATTCTCTGGCCGAACGTCACCGTGACGGATTCCTGCAGATGCTGCAGCAGCAAGAGCAGACAAACAGTCTTGGCAACATCTCAGAGCCTCTTCAACACCGAACAATCCGTTCCGTATCAGATTTGAAATGGTTTCACCAACTTGTGAGGTCACAAGGATTGGAGTACTGCACCATGGATGACCACAACTCCCACTGGAGTTAGGCTTGTCACATGGGCCTGGATGAACGACACGTCCAGAAGCTACCATCTGTGGAATATATCTGCTAGAAATACCTCTTTGCTTCATCAAAGTCAGTACTTTCGTTTGCCTTTGAACTTGGTACCAGGATTTCATATCCTCCCATGCCGGCTCCAAATGAGAAGGGCTGGAGCCTACATACAACAAATAGGTTTTGGTAGGTTCTTCTACAGGAGTAGCACTATAAATAGGAGGCTCACTGTCCGTTACAATATCATTGATTTGAAAACTCTTCTGCCAGTTAGCATCCTCCATCAACACAACAGATCCTATCTCAAGCTTGAAGATTTCCTCTGGTTTTACATCAACAGCTCCTTCCTCCTGTACTTCAACAATTTCAGGAGAACGACTTTGTTGCTGGAATTGAAGCAAACCATTTCCATTAGCTTGTCTGTCCACCAAATGCCTTTCTGATCTTCGACTCTGTAGCCGGGAACTATGCTCTGTGGCTAGTTCATCAAGAGAATACTTTGGTGCTCCACAGAATTGGATCATTGAGTGGAAAATTGCAAGGAGAACTTGAAGGGTCCCAATGTCTCCCCAATTAGCATTCCCGAGTTTGTTCCATACTCGATCTATGGAAGAAACCGTTATTTTGGAATGATTTTTTATCCATTCAGCAGCACAGTCATAAACATTGTTCAAATCAAAATCTAGCTTGTTCAGATCACCTTGGACATTTACCACTCCTCCAAACTGTGAATCAACAAGGAGCACATAAACACAATCTGAATTTCGAAGAACAGTGGAGTATCTGCTAAGGCTCCGAGATAGTAGAACACGCAAGGCAAAGAATAGTGCCTCCCCCAAGACAGCAGGAGATGGCTGTTGGTCATTGTGCTCAGAAACCATTCCAATATCAGGTCTCAACAAAGCCAACACAACAATATGATCCCACCTTCCTTGTGAATGCTTTAAATTCTTCAGCAGTACAGCTGTCGCACAAACACCATCAAGTTTCCCACTGCTAATAGCCTTCTCAGTGGGATAAAACTTGGAGCTTGTGCTGTGTATACAGGCAACTGAGAAAGGCATTGCTTCATCAGGACCCCAGAAAGTTTCCCACAATCCCTTGATGCCTGCATGTAGAAAATCCTCCAGTGCAAGATGTGCAGTAGCTTCAAAAATATCTGATGTTGATGCATGAAGAGCATTTGGCATCCGTACAAGCTGCTGGAAGGTAACACCTTCCAGAGCATAGTCAAAATTCTGAAGTTCAGTAAGGTCAAAAGGAACATCAAAAGCTGGCTTCTTGAAACCACAATCTTCACTGTGCCCAGAGAACCAATCCTTGAGGCTTGAAGTCAAAAGTTCATTGTCCACAAACTTCCGAAGAAAATCTTTACAGGTAGATGATGATGAATTACGCTGTCTACCTCGTGATGAAGCACTAGATTTTTTCGGTCCTGACCCAACCGATGTACGGTCAGGTGATTGGCCTGCCAGATGACATCAAATTCCTCAATCACAAAGTATAAAGTTTGCACAGGAAAGATGTTAAGTGATTGAATATGAGGAGCTTCAAGAAATTCTAGGATTGAAGTTATTAAGTAAAAGTAACAGGAAGGAACAGATACAAACACTAGGCACTGAAGTTAAGGGGTCCCATCTGCTAGTATTACACCATACATATGACAAGCAATGAGTAAAAATGCATCTCAGGGAAAGTAAGGGTGCAGCTTCAAGGTGGGGTCAGAAAGATTGTCCACTAGCCAAACACCGACAATGACAATACCAATGCAACACAATATGGACATGAATTTTTTTGTGTATTTTCTAGAAGTACAAACAAGTCCATACATACTAAAAAATCATAGGACATTAAATATGGATTATGGACACAGTCTGTTCAGAACCATTAGAATCAGAAAATGCTCGACTAATATACTAACAAAAGGATTTCTCAAGTTGATCTACATTCATCAAATTGATGATCAGATATTCAAGAATTACTAGTGGGATGATTAAATAACCAAATAGAGGTAACAAGTATATTTTCCTCTGAAAAATAGGAGAAGTGTCCATTGTATCCTTCTAGCAAAATTACATGAATGTAACAACTCAATAGATGGAATATTCTTGTCAAATGGGGTTACGACATGATCCGTGATTGCTCCTAATATCTCAACCAAACAAGGCATAGCAAGACTCTCCAAATGTGTTTCAACACTTTAGTTAGCAATGATAAAAGATAAACTTAATTATTTATCAGTGCCTCTGCAAGTGCCTAATCGTGAAACATAAGCTTAGTTATTTATCGTTTTCAAAGATTGTACCATACTACCATTGTAGGGTTTTTTTTTCTACTTATGGCCTGAAATCATCAAAATGCTCAATGGACGGCATTCTGCATTCGTGCGAACTGCAGTGCAACTTGCTGCTAAATCCTCATCTTGATTTTGTTCTTCAGTTGCACATTTGGATCCTAAGACCTAATTGAGTAGCATAATCCTAGCATTGAATTTGTCCCTACCGTACAAAACTCGTATTCTCTACAAGCACAAATCACCCTCAAAAACAGGAATTACGTCACGCACTGAATTTTCCCAAATCTTACATTGCGAGACCATGAAAGTTCAAGCATCGCCATCCTCTAACATGTGAACGAGTTCCATTTCATTTCTCACTCGAAACAAAATTGAGCATCAGTAATAGAATTCAAGAACAAACCCAGCAAAATAAACCGACGAAAAGCACCCAAGAACCCTCCTAGGAACAGAGTTCAATCAAACACGGCAATGAAAGCTAAAATCCCAGAATGGCATCCTCGAGGCCATTAATTGGACACTAAAAAATCGAACCTTTTACCTCTTGTTCCTAACCCTTACAGCCAAATGCAACCAAAGAATCAGCCCAAAAGGAAGAAACAGCACAAACAATCGACCTAGAATTTACGCATGAATCCTACCTGTTGATTGCAAAAAAAACTCGTCCTGAATCAAGAAATCCCAGGAGAAACAGGTACCCCAGGCAGAAACAACCTGAATCCTATTTTTTCAAGAAACCCCGCCCAGATCTAGAAAGAAAGTTATCTATCGATCCTCAGAAGGAAGCTAAGAGAAAGCGCGCACCTTCCATGACGAGGCTCCGGGTCGTCGTCGTCGTCGTCGTCCTTCCCCACGGCCTGCGGCTGGCGGCTGCTAGATTGGAGAACCTGCTGTTCTTGGACTGGTACGACTACTCCCAACTGCCTCCGTTCTGCTTGGTCTCCTCAGGACGGCTTCCCCAAGAAAAGACATGCGTCTCCGGCCCAGATGAATGAATGAATGAATGAAAGATGTTTTTTTTAAAGAAAACCGAAGATTTTCTTTCCGCTCTCCGAATTCCGGTGGTGAGTTTCAGCCAGCCGGGACCGATTGATGATTGCCTCTTCCTTTCTCCGTGCCGCTGCCTCGACCTGGATGGAGTCCAGCAGTGGTGTGGTTGTTCTGTTTGTTCGTGCTGTGCTGTTTTGGGCGTTTGTTGAGGGGAGATTGGAGCATTTGCCCCATATATAAACATGGAATTTGATAATTTGCTCCATTTGTCTCATTGACATGTGGGTCTTGGACCCACATGTCATTGAGACATCACAGGGCAAATCATCAAATGCAATGAAAGGTGTGGCAAAAGATCAATTACCTCTTTGTTGAGATGGACTCCTAGGTCCAGTTCCATTGGACTGAAAAATAATAGTTTACTAGCTAAATATTCGTGTGTTACTATGAATTTTAAAATTTAATCATACTATATGTTCTGATAACAGATGGTAAAATTTTTTAGAATATGCAGACAGAGGAGGCGAGGAAGAAATCGGGGAAGGAGCGCACGGGTTCGTGGGGTGGGGAGGCAAGGCGTGCAGGAAGGAGGGGTGGGTGGGTCCACACGTCCGACAAAATATCTTTTTTTGTCAAGAGAGGTGGGAAGGGTGAGAGAGACCGCACCAACCACCAACTTCTTCTTTTATAATAGTTAAAGATATCTAAAATTATACTGTAGTTGATTAAAATTATAATGTAATTGAAAGTAATTAAAACAAATTCATTTGTAATTATACCGGTTTTTTTGTATTCATTTATAAATTTCGGTTTTTTTTAATTTTTGACTATTTTCTTAGCTTTTTTACCGGTTCTTATTTGGTATAATTAAATTTAAAAAAAATAAAAATAAAAAGAAATGTTAGCTCATCACGGATAATACAAATGAATACGGAAAAAAGAATCGGTAAAAAAGCTAAGAAAATAGTCAAAAATTAAAAAAAAACAAAATTTATAAATAATAAAAAAATAAATCAAAAACCAAAAACTCAAGTCAAATAAGCGCACCTTAGACATGTGGTAGGGATCACGTAAAGCATCATTGCAGTAGTTTTTCCTTGGGATACCATCCAACGTGAAATGAACGAAGAAAATCGAGTCTTGAGTTTTAGCTGGTTCACCAAAAAAACTTTAGTTGTTCAAGCGTACTTTAACGTAATGTAAAGATAAGCCTTTTTTATTTTCTTTTAAAAAAGAGTTAAATGGTGCCTTCCTCTTGCTTTTGCCACTGGTTAGCACACTCGCAAGTGAGGTCGGAGCCCGTATATCGGTAAGAGAACTTAGTGGTAAGGGAAGTTTATGTGAGATTAGTTGCTTGTTACCCTTTTATATTAGGATGAATTGGTGCTATAATATAGAGAAATGCTAACAAATGGAGTGCTGTTTGTTTGCCTTCTGATGGAATAGCCAACAACCGTTCGATCTAAAGCCACATGAATCTTAAAGCTTCTGACGGAATATTTCTTCGGCCGCTCCGCTCCCGCAACCTCTATCTCTCCCACGCTCCCTCTAGTTTCGCCCCGCTCCCTCTCGTTCTCCCTCTCTCGTCAACGCCATCCCTCAACTCTCCTATACCGCTTGCACCGTCACACACTGGATCTGGTAGCCGGTCGCGGTGGTGGTGGAGGGGCCGGGGGCAGCAGAGGAGGCGCGCGGAGATGCTCGGGGCAGCACGGTGACTGCGACTAGCGACGAGGTACACCCTATACCGTCGGAAGTTCTCCTAACAATATATCGTTCGGTACTTACTCTCTATAATATATTTTAGTAATATGTTGTCTAGTTCTAGTATTGTAGATTTCAAGTAGCAAAACCTCACCACAAGTGACCTAAGAAGAAGCACAGCCTAAAGTGCAGGTCCATGGAGGCCATCCCCAGGATAGCCTACTCTTCAGCCATATATATATATATGGAGAAAGTGCCTTCATTGTTGGTTCCTACCAAGGACAGGCCCACTGGGGGATCAGGTGGGGCTAGCGCCCCTACCCCCGCCTGGATCCTACGCGGTGGAGCTCCGGCGACTCCTCCTCCGTCGTGGCGAGGTAGCCACCCATCCACTTTCGCTCGTGTGGCACGGCCGGCCAGCGAGCACCGTAGCTTGAGGAGACGAGCTCGCCGGGAAGAGTGCCTACGAGGTGCTCAGGGTGGGAGAGACCAGCTCCTCCGCCGAGATCAATGCCTCCTTCCATCTCCTAGCGAAAGAGACCCACCAAGACGTCGCTGCTGCTGGTGGTTCCTGCCACTTCCTTCAGATCCTCGCGGCCTACGAGGCATCTATCTATCTGGTTGGAGTAAATTCAATTCAACTGTGGGAGTGAGGGCTCTAATTTTCTTTTAAATATTACAACATGAGATTCTGAGTAAGTGATAACTATGGGATTGCCGAATTGAGTGTGTTACTGATCATCATATCCTTGCGCATTTGGGAGGAGGGAATTGCTTCAGTGCCAATTTTGTACTGCTAGCCACTGATTCCTACTGCTCCCCTTGATCAACATAGGTTAAAGTAAGCATATCATGCTTTGATTGAAATTCAGCTTCCTTTAATGATTTTAATGAGAGAACAACTACCACAAATTATGATATCTCGAAGGATGACCAATATCCTTGACATAAATATAACAGGAAAGTCGTTCTTTCCAATGGTTCCTAATATATAAATTTATAGTACTAGTAAGATGTTCATGCGTTGCAACGGAGTTCTAAATGAAGGTGATACATATCATCAGACGTGACCCAAATCATACAATGAACATTAAAAATAGAGCGGCATCTTATTATCAAGAATGAGGTCGGTGTGGCCAGATCCGTCGTTGCTGAGATCGCTGCTCCAAATCTTCCCTCCCTGACCCCGCCAATTTCGCGGTTCTTCCTCACCTCCGGCAGTGTATACCTCGTTCGAGCTGGTGTATTCCATCTCTCTGTTCATCATCCGTGCTGGTATACTCCATGTCCTAATCGTCGACCTTGGTAGTGTACACTTTCGCTTTGTCGTTGTCCTTGGTGGTGTACACCAACACATCATTGTCCACACCGGTGTGCTCCTCTTCTTTGCCACCGAGTTCTAGTCTACCTCTATCTTCTTTACTGTCCTAGTGCAGTAGCAATATGGTGGCGCATGGGAGGAAGAGTAGCAGAGGCTCCAAGGGGCTGGCTGTATCATCTTTTTTTCATGGTCATCGGATTGGGATCTAGTGGCTAGGATTAGCTGAGGGAAGAGGTTGACCTATATGTAAATAAAAATGCATACGGCCCCTCTACTCCCATCTGACGCCGCCTCCTCCCCTTCCTCGTCTCCCCTCACCTCGTGCCCGCCCGTGAGCCGCCACCACGTTGCCTCCACTCCCCGTGCCTCCTACCGACCGATGGCTCCACCCTACAGGTCACCAGGCCTGTCACCATCGGATCCACCATCCTTGAGGTCACCGCCACTATATGCACCATCTCTGAGGTCGATGCCTCTGATTTGGCTAGTACACCCCCACCTCTTGTACACATCCAATACTCCGCCAGGGTCATCGTGCTCCTCATCGGTGTCCCCAACCCTATGACCGCATGACCTCGGGGGGTCATCATCCTTGACACCAGCATTCTCCACCCCTAGGGTCATCCTCGCCTTCACCATCATCAGATTAGGCCATCCTCACAACGAAACAGTGGGGGTGGCGGTAGATCAAGAACATGGAGCCATAGCTGGAGCTGGCTGACCACGCTGGCAGAAAAGAAGTGGAAGGTGGCGGCGCTGGCGGAGGAGAGTCGGAGAGAGAGGTGTTTGCTACTAGACCCAGCCGTCACTATGTCGCTGCCACTGAACCTGAGGAAGAAGCCAGATTGTATGATCGTATGGCACAATCAAAGGGGGTGAATGATTGTCTCCACTTTTAAAAACTCAGTTTGAATTCGAGTTGGACATGTGCCAAGAGGGAAGATCCTTATCATTTGCCCCAGTGTGGGTATGTTGGTCCGACGAGGACGTCGGGTCCTTTGAGGGGGGTGTATGTGACACTCCGGTCCATGTTGGTCCATGTGTGTATGCACATGAATTTTCTAGGTTAGTCTCATCTTGTTAGTTTACCTTGAGAAGCTCTTACATATAAACCTAAGAGTTACAATGGTAGCACCGCCGATTAACCGTTTTGCGTGAAGCGAGGACGAAAGCGCAAGCGGGTTACTACGTGTGTATGGTCTATCCAGAATGAGGTTAGACCAGCGAGTTCTCTCTTGTCAAATTACTGCTGCGCCCATTGTCTGTTCTGTTCTCAAGAGAGTTTTGCACCTGTTTATTTATCACAAGGTCAACAACTAGCAGTGTTAATTCCAACACTGCAGTTAATTACCCAAGTCATAAGCTTTCTTACACAGGTGATTGGTCACAGTGCCACCAGAACTTGAACAACACTAGAAACGACTCTGCATTGAATTGCATGCGCCTGCTTACTGTCTTCAGTCAAACCGCAAGCACTACTAATCCATCTCTGTCGTCTTTGCTACACTGCCACTACCTATATGTTTTATTTTTTATATTGGTGCGGAATTGCCAGGAAAGGTTTGAAGGTCAACATGAGCCCAATGACCTCAGTCAAATTCAGCACAAGAAATACCATGTGATCACCTGTACATAAAAAGAATGTGGACCTTATGAAATACTTGTCAAATCGACATTAATACGCAAGATCTATTGTAATCATACTAGATTTTGGCCTAGTTTACAGTATAACTATTTCTTGTATACCTAGTTTACAGTATAACTATTTCTTGTATGAGGTAATTCAGCGCGCCAGCTTGTACTTAAATCATTGAAACTACCATAGCAATGCTGCAACTTACATAGTTCCCGAAACTGCATATTTACCTGGAAAGAATGCTGCATGTTGCCGCTTTTGTGCCCAGGAGAATCTGCAATCAAAGGTATTCAACAATGAGGATTTCTCCTCCAAAATACATTTACAGTTTGTTATAATTTGTTGGGGGAGTGTCTCCGTACTACCCCAGGGCCTAGACCACTTTGGAGCAACGGTGCATATTGAAAGATTCTACCCCAAGCAAGTCAACCTCGACGAGGTTCACAGGGCTAACCTCGGTGAGGTTCGCGAGACCGACGCCGGCGAGGTTCACAAGATCAGCCCCGGAGGGCGTCGGGGATCAACCTCGAGTGAAGTCCAAAGCCAGCCACGAACCGACCCCAGAGTCCTCGACGTGGCGGGATCTATGTGGGGCAAATGACGTAGATACCTATAGGAGCAACCTAGACCCCAAGAGCAAACTTATAACTTCACGCGCTTTCCTCTCTCTAAATAGGACCCTTTGTAATGTGAGAGGAGAGCCATTTTGTAATCCTAGATGTTCATATTAAATACACTTGGTCGTTCTGGTGCTTCTTCTTGAGTCTCTCTGCATTCTCGGCGTCTCCGTGTCTGACTGGAGGTGCTTCTTGTTAGAGATATGATTAGATATGATTGCATTGTATTAGGATAGTTTGGATTCTTTCCATACATGTACTCTTTCCTTATATGTATTCTTTCCATATTTACCATCCTGTACTCGTGTATATATACCGGCCCGTTGGCCTCATATGAATACAAGCGCTATTCATAACATGGTATCAGAGCAAACCTAGTTTTTGCTTCGCTTGTCACGACGCGCCTCGATCCGATCCGAGGTCGCCGCGCCGTCGTCATCCGCCGCCACCGCCGCCGGGCGGCTCCTCCGCCGCCTCCATCCACGGCCGCACGCCGGCCTCCATCCACGGCCGCACGCCGCCTCCTCCGGCCGGGCGGCTCCTCCCGCCGCTTCCATCCACGGCCGCACGCCGCCACCATCCAAGGCCGCACGCCGGCCTCCATCCACGGCCAGACACGGCCTCCGTCTTGCCTCCTCCCGCCGAACCGACTCCACCACTGCCGCCTGGCGCTCGACTCAGGCCGACGCCGGTTCCGGCCGCTCGCGCTCCGCCGCCGCGGCCGCCGCCGCCTCCGGCCGCTCCGCCCGCCTGCTCGGCCGCCGCCGCCCGGCCGCTCCTGCTGCGCCTCGGCCGCGGCTGCTGCGCTTACCGCTGGCGTTGCCGACCGCCCACCGACGCGCTTTGCCGCCGGCTGCCCCGCCCGCTGCCGCCTTGCCGCTTAAGATCGCCGCTCCGCCGGCCATTCGCCGCCGGCCGCGCCTCGGCCCCGACCTCCGCCGCCTTCGCCGCTTGCTTGCCGCCGCTTCGCGCTGCGGGCGCGGCCTTGTTGCCCCGCTGCCGCCGCCGACCGCCCACGTAAACCGCCGCCACCGCCTCCCTACCGCCGCACGCCCCTAACTTGGGCGTGTGAGGTGCGTGTGTTGCGGCGGTTCGGTTCGCCACCACAAATCTTTAAAGATAAGGTTGTTCCAAAACGTTGATCTAACCGCGCCGCCCGGCGCCGCCGTTAGACCTCGTTACCTTTGGTCGCCGCGCCCGCCCGCCGCCACCGATGGTTTTCGTTCACCGAGTGGTCTTGGTTCGCTACCACTTCCGCGCGTCGTCGGCCGCCGCTGTTCGACCTTGTTACCTTGGTCGCCGCGCCGCCCGGCCGCCGCCACCGATGGTTTCCGTCGCCGAGTGGTGCCGGTTCGCTACCACTTCCCTCTATGCTCGCCGCTCGTCCACCGCTACACCGATCGCCCACGCCAGACACCGCCACCTCCGGCGGCCGCCACGGTGGTGGTGGTGTCCTCATCGCTCCCTCATGCGACAAGGTCGGCCACATTGAGTCGGTGCTATAAGAAGCAAAGGCATCTTTCACGCCGTTCTTCTACTAGCACCCAGATCGGTGCTTCTACATCGACGCCTGCATCGACTCCTTCAGCATTTTCTCTCACTGAGCAGGAGATAGCCAGACTTCGACGCTTGCTTGCCGCTCCTACATTAACGTCTACATCGACTCCTTCAGCAGTTTCTCTCACTGAGCAGGAGATAGCCAGACTTCGCCACTTGCTTGCCGCCTGTGTTCTCCTCGACGTGTTGTGCCGCTCACATCGACTCTTCTGCACCGCGAAACCACCACCTCCACGCTAGGCACCTCCCATGGATTCTTGATTCGGAGCATCTTTTCATATGACTCCCGATTCTTCTACTTTGTCCTTCATTACACCTCTTGATTCCCCCGCTGTTCTTCTTACCGATGGTACCTCTCTTTCGTCTCGGTCGAGGACCTCTTAGCAACTCATCTTTTCATGTCCCTCCGTTGCTCATGTTCCTCGCCTTACCATGCGACTTCTTTCTCTGGGCGATCATCGATCTTGGTTGTCGAGTCATCCTCGATTCTGACTCTTGTTGTGTTCAGGACCGCCACACGGGAGCCCTGGTTGGTGCTGGCCCTCGGCGCCTTGACTCACAACGCCTTTGGGAGCTTGACTGGCTTCATCTTCCTTCCGCCGCCACCGCCGCTACCGCCTCTCCGCTCGCTACTCCGTCTGTGCTCTTTTCAAGAGTGGCATCATCGTCTTGGCCATCGTGTGGATCTCGTCTGTCGCCTTTAGTTCGTCGTGGTCTTCTGGGGTCCGTCTCAGGAGACGTGTCTTTGGATTGTCAGGGCTGTAAGTTAGGCAAACAGATTCAGCTTCCTTATCCTCATAGTGAGTCGGTGTCTCGGCGTCCTTTCGATCTTGTTCATTCGATGTTTGGGGACCACCCCTTTGTTTCGAAGGAGGTCATCGATACTATATCATATTTATAGATGATTTCTCTCGCCACACTTGGATATATTTCATGTCTTCTCGTGGTGAGGCCTTGTCTATCTATAAACAGTTTGCCACTATGATTCGCACTCAGTTCTCCACTCCTATTCGTGTCTTTCGTGCTGACTCTGCTGGCGAGTACCTCTCTCATCACCTGCGCAGCTTCCTTGCTGAGCAGGGCACTCTCGCTCAGTTCTCTTGTCCTGGTGCTCATGCTCAGAATGGTGTTGCTGAGCGCAAGCATCGTCACCTCCTTGAGTCGGCTCGTGCCCTGATGATTGCCGCCTCTATTCCACCTCACTTTTGGGCCGAGGCTGTTTCCACTGCCACCTATCTCATCAACATCCACCTTCTTCCGCTCTTCGTGGTGCAACACCGCTGAGCGCCTCGTGGTCTCCTTCCGACTACTCTACCCTTCGTCATTTGGCTGCGTTTGCTACGTTCTTCTCGCCCTCGAACGCACCAAACTAATCGCCATCTGTTGAGTGTGTTTTTCGGGATACGGTCGAGCACAAGGGCTATCTGTCTTTGGGATCCTGCTGGTCGACGGATGCGGATCTCTCGGGATGTGACTTTCGACGAGTCTCGTCCCTTCTACCCACGTCCTACCTCTCCTTCGACTTCCTCTGTTGAGTCTCTGTCTTTTTGACCTTCCAGATACACCTATCTCTGTCTTGCCCTTGTCCACCCGTCCCACCGAGTCCACCCGTCCCACCGAGTCCCCACATATTTCTCCTGTGGCCTCTCCGTTGTCGCCTCCCGCGGCTCCTCGTGCTCCCCACTACACTAGTCTACACTCGTCGACCTCGTGTTGAGGATCTTCCAGATGAGCCATCTTCTTCGATGATTCATCTTCGATGCACCATCTTCCCCGATGGGTCATCTTCTCCTCCTCGCCACGCCTCCGCGATCGCCACCGCCGCCCCCGCCTGCTTTTGCCTTTTGCCGCGCAGCTACTCGTGAGCCTGTTTCTTACCGGGATGCTGCTACTCACCCCGAGTGGCAGCATGCCATGGCCGAGGAGATTGCCGCTCTTGAGCGCATCTTGGTACTTGGGATCTTGTTCCCTTCCATCTCACTCTCGTCCCATCACGTGTAAGTGGGTCTATAAGATTAAGACTCGCTCGATGGTTCTCTTGAGCGCTATAAGGCGCGTCTTGTTGCCCGTGGTTTCCAAAGAAGAGCATGGTCGTGACTACGACGAGACTTTTGCTCCTGTGGCTCACATGACCACTGTCCGCACTCTTCTTTCGGTGGCGTCTGTTCGCCACTGGTCTGTTTCTCAGCTTGATGTCAAGAATGCCTTTCTTAATGGCGAGTTGCGTGAGGAGGTCTACATGCATCCGCCACCTGGGTATTCTGTTCCTGAGGGCATGGTCTGTCGACTTCGCCGCTCTCTCTATGGCCTTAAGCAAGCCCTCGTGCTTGGTTTGAGCGCTTCTCTTCGTGGTCACCGCCGCGGTTTTTCAGCAAGTGATCATGATCTGCGCTCTTTGTCCACACTTCGCCTCGTGGTCGGACTCTTCTTCTTCTCTACGTTGATGATATGATCACATCGAAATGATTTCGAGTACATTGCCTTTGTCAAGGCTCGCCTTAGTGAGCGTTCCTTATGTCGGATCTTGGTCCTCTTCGTTACTTCCTTGGGATTGAGGTTACGCCCACCCCGATGGTTTCTTTATGTCCCAAGAGAAGTATATTCAGGATCTTCTTGATCGCGCTTCCCTCACCGATCAACGATCGCTGAGACTCCCATGGAGCTCAATGTTCATCTCCGACCCTCGATGGCGAGCCTCTTTACGATCCGACTCGCTATCGTCATCTTGTTGGGAGTCTTGTCTACCTTGTGTTACTCGTCCGGATATCACTTATCCGGTTCACATTCGAGTCGATTCGTTTCGCTCCCACTCGTGTCCACTACTGACCACCTTCTTCGAGTTCTCGCGATACCTTCGTGGACTATCTCTCGTCGTCTCTTCTTTCCACGCTCCGGCTCTTTACGACTTCAGCTTATTCGGATGCTACTTGGGCGATGATCCATCCGATCACGGTCTATCTCGCCATCGTGTTTTTCTTGGTGGTTCGCTTATTGCCGGAAGACGAAGAAAGCAGATCGCAGTGTCCTGCTCGAGTGCAGAGGCCGAGTTGCGGGCTATGGCTCTCTTGTCGCCAGAGATTACTTGGCTACGGTGGTTACTTGAGGATTTTGGTGTTTCGTCACTACACCGACTCTCTTGTCGACAAGACAGTGCTATCAAGATTGCTCGTGATCCTGTGAAGCATGAACTCACCAAGCATATTGGTGTTGATGCTTCCTTCATGAGGTCTTGTGTGCATGATCGATGGTTGCTCTTCAAGATGTGCCTCTGAGCTTCAGATAGCGATTTCTTCACGAAGGCCTGCACCAAGACAAGATGGCTTTACCTCTCCAAACTCGGTGTTGTTGATCCACCATGAGTTTGAGGGGGGGTGTTAGAGATATGATTAGATATGATTGCATTGTATTAGGATAGTTTGGATTCTTTCCATACATGTACTCTTTCCTTATATGTATTCTTTCCATATTTACCATCCTGTACTCGTGTATATATACCGGCCCGTTGGCCTCATATGAATACAAGCGCTATTCATAACACTTCTAAGTTTACTGTCCGGACCCGTACTGATGACATAATTGATTCATGCTTTTATGTTCATCTTCAGGCTACAGGGATTCACTACACTAGGAACAACGAATAAAACTAACAACATTCTCATGACCACAGTTTATCTCATATGAATAACAAGCATCTTTGTTTGCTATTTACTTTCAATTCTTTTGCAAAACAACAAGTATGTTCGCCCACAAATCTACTATTCAATCTGGGAAGTTGAGATTGAGAAATATTTCAAATAGCTTTGTTCAATTTTTATTAATCAATAAGGGTGTTAGCAAGATTAAACTTACAAAACACCAGCCCCAGCCGGAGCAACAGCCTTGAACAAGGACATTGATGTTGTGGCTATTCCATTTGCAGTGCCCCTCTGCCCTTGTGGCTGTCAATTGGATCCAATTCAAATAGTAAATTTATTTGACATGACATTATTGAATTGGATAAACATCTTTGTGCGAGGCTGTCAGACAATATTGACAATATTCAAGTGGACTGAGATAAGTTGGCCACACACCACTGCATTGTTCTGTAGAAGAGAAGTGCCGGTAATTATAGTTATCTGATCAACAAATCAACGATTAGTATCCGCAAAGATGAATATTTGAATAAGACATACACTAAAATACCCTGCATATATTTTTTAAATCTATGATGATATATTAATTAGCATATGTATGTAACCATTTACTGGAAGTGTTTAATGGGCATTTTTGGAACTATAAGCTCGTAGCCTCATACAGTACTTACAGCAAGAACGCTTTTGATCATTGCTGCACTATAGAGAGCCACACCAAGCCTTAGTCCTGATAAGTGTGTCATAAAGGGATAAGCAGCAATAATTGGTATAGATAGCGCCTGCAATGCTAAAGGTCAATTAACAAAAATAGGCAATAATGAATTATGAGTAAACTGCAATAGGCATAAAAAAAGAGTGACATTGGTGACTCACCGACGCAATGCGGGTTGAGTTGGTAGGTCCAAGGATTTTATTGACCCAATGATAAATAAAGAGTTGATATACAAGAAGACTGGCACCTACAGGTACCATATTTTGCAGCTTAAGCATAAAACACATACATCATCTAAGAACTGCCTAAGATTCTTCAAAAATTTTAGGAAAGAAATTGACTAAACTATAATTACCTGCCACTGCAAGAACTTGCCCGACATCCTTAGATGAAAAGCTAAGTCCACCATATTTTCTAGCACTTACAGTCCACAGAGAAAATATCTGAGTTGAATTGTAACAGATAATGTTTAGAACAATTACATTTCCAAGTAGCAGATGTGATGTTTGCATGGATACATACAAATTTTAGATAAAATAGGCCAATATTTTATAGACAAGGATGGAAATAATTTTCTACTACTTAGTATAAGTTGGTACGTATAACTTATAAAGATATAATACTAAGTTGAATGAAAATACTTTTTATGGATAAATATGAGTAAAATGATTACACAAAAAATGCAATGTATGTCAGCTTATTTCAATTCAAAGTAACATGCATCTCCATATTGAGAAAATCGTGCCAAAATTTTGTTATTTTGGGCATGCATTTCTTTATATTTTTACATAGTGACATTAAGTTATCGACATAGTATTGTGCACCTAGATCTGCAATATCTTGTTTGCAAAGTTCTGTAGTGAATTTGGTCATACCGTATCACACCAGTAAATGTTCTTTTAGACCGAAGACTTTCGTCTAGCTTAATTAGAAAACACCAGTAAATGTTACCTCACTATATGCAGTGTCATGAAGGGAGAAGACGCAATATGTGATGATGGATGACATTAATGGCCAATTTTTGAATAAGCTCTTCTTAGGTGACTCTGTACTTTCTTGAGTTGTAGAAGCTTCAGCTGTTTCAACACCCATTTCAAGGCCTTTGTGCTTATGTAGGGTCTCCTGTTTAGTTCATCAATGAATATACACATATATCAAAATCATTATGGAAATAAACTCATTTGTAGGTTTAACTATTTAGAATTTGTAATCTTATTTTCAGTTTAGAAGTAGTAGTCGTGTACGACTTGGTGGTCGTGTACGAGTTTGGTCGTGGTCGTATAAGAGTCCGCTTCATAGCCGTAGCCAAGTTGGAGTCATAGTCGTAGTCGAGTACGACTATGTGTCTGAGTCGTAGTCGAGTCTGTCTTCTGGTCAAAGAGCAGGCCATTGTACCGAGAGGAGCAAGTGAGAGCACCAAGTTGACGCGATGTAGTCGGGAGGAGGTGTCGAGCAGTGGGCGACCGGCGTGGTCACAGGTGGTTGGCGTGACCGCAGAGCAGTGGGCGACCGACGTGGTCGCAAGCTATCAGCGTGACTGCAGAGGAGAGGGGCAGCCGGTGTGGTCGCAAGTGGTCAGCGTGACCGCAGAGCAGAGAGTGACCGGTGTGGTCGCAGGCGGTCAGCGTGATCGCAGAGGAGAGAGGCGACCGGTGTGGTTGGAAGCGGTCAGTGTGATCGCAATGGAGGCGACCGGTGTGGTCGCAGGCGGTCGGTGAGATCGCAGAGGTTCGCAGATGTGGTCATAAATGAGTTACGACCACAGTCACGGAGCAGAAGACATGGTCGTAAAAGAGTTATTGTTAAAGAGATATAGTTGTATTAGGATATAGAGTTTGGAACGACAGCGAGAAGGCATGGTCGTAAGCGGCCACAGCGGGGAGATGTGGTCATAAAGCGTTACAACCACAACGGTCGATAGAATCATTGCGTGGTTGTAAGGAGCTACGACTACGGTGATCGACCATGGTCGAAGGAAGTGTAGCGCTGAGGCAGTGAACGTGGTCGTAACTTCAGCTGAAGTTTACGACTATGTGGTCGAAGCAGCGAGGCGTGATCGAAGAGGTCACAACTTGGTCATAACGACTGTCAGCGTGGTCGAAGAACCAGCGGAGCGGTCATAATGACTCAGGAGATGGTCGCAGCCTCTTCAACGTGGTCGTACGCAATGGCGGAACCAGGCCTCAAGCTACCTAGGCTGTAGCCCGACGCCTAGCAACCAAAGACTATGTAAAATTTATGAAAAATAAAAAAAATAGAGTTAACTCAAAAGTTACTTAAGAACAGCTACCCAGTCCGAAGCTTAGGCTTAGGTTGGTTTCGCCTCTAGTCGTACGGCTGCAGGAGGTGGTCGTAGCGACTATAAGGTAGTCGTACAGATCCTGGGAGCAATCGGTAGGACTGTAACAAACTAAGTTTAGCAAAACTTTAGTGTTGGTTTAAGGGAGAATAGAATAGGCAGATCATGCACTTAGTTTGGATATATGTTTTGGCTCTTTTGGTACCTCAAAAGTACATGTTTATGTAGCAATAAAAGACATACACAAAAGCTCGTGGACATAACATTAAAATAAATAAATAAATAAATAAACTCAATAGCATACATAAACATAGATCACGCAGTACATACCGGGAGCCATGCACAACTTACGAGGACCAAGGTAGCAAAAAGTGATATACAAAGGCATGGTAGAAAATACGGGAACCTGCATTTTGGGATCACACACCTACAATGAGTGAATATTTATCTCATTTGGTATGAAGAATTCAATTTTCAGGAGAAAATAATACCTCCCAAATGTTGACTTCTCATGAAACATATGTGGATATTGTTTGACAGGCTGGTTGTAAGAAAGAGACAAAACAATGAAAATTTATCGAAGTAAATTAATAAGAATAATGTTTATGAGATATTACCTGTGCGAGGTAGCCTCCAATTGCTGGGCCAACTACAAGACCTATTCCCCATGCTGTGCTGACCTAAATTTTGATGAAATGGATCAAATTGTGTTCATGATATGTAACAGGGTAAAAATGGCATATGCATAAGTGTAAAGTGCTTTGTGCAGAATTGGAATTTACAATTGATAGGCCCAAAGCTTGATGTTCGGCTTGACAAACTTCAATGGAGTAAGCCTGCAGCAGCAATTAACAATGGCATGATGGACTATACATTTGCCAGAATAATAAGAATAGCGGTTGATAGTGATAGCATTCCTTAATTGTTCTTAACAATTGACATTTTCTGCATTTCCAAGTACCTTTATTGGTGCAAGCAATCCATTTAGAGCACCAAGAAGCAGCCTTGTAGTAATAGCCATCCAATATTTCACACTTAATCCAAATAAAGTATTGAATACAACGCTGAAATATATATTTGGAAATTAGCTAACAATTTTTTAGTAAAGGGGAAAAATACAATATAAGTTTCATAGATATTTTTTAGGGAAAGCTACCACGAGTACTTACACCGCAAAAATGGAAAATGCAATTACAGGCTTTCGCCCAATGCGATCCGCCACCATACCCCAAAAGATTGATGCGAAACCTCTACCAATCATATATGATGCACCTACAGTAGAAATGTATCAGGTATGTACTGAATTATGACATATTTGTGAAACAAAGAAGTATGCATGAATTTTGTTATAAGTAATTGAGAATTCTGTCACAAATCTTACCAAGAAATCCAGCATAGAATCCAATATCTTCCTCTCTTTGAGCAACATGCATGTCTCTTATCTGTTTTAGAGAAGGGAAAGGTTTGAGGACTTTTTTTGCAAAATATATATGTGGAAATTTCTACACCACAGGAGTGTGAAATGTCTTAATCCTAGGAGTAAACTCTTGGTGAAAACCAAACAAAAGAAAAGATTTTTCCTACGTGCTTATAGAAATGGTAAATATGTAACACTACCCGATGATCGTTATCTTTTTTTTTTTTTAGAAAGTTGAATGATCAGTAATTATTATTAGCAACCAAGCGAACAGGTTAAGCCAGAATGCATTGCTAGCTAATATAGACTAGTAGACTTGTAACAAGCAAAAATGGCATGCCAACTTACCATGAAGTACAAAAAGGGGAACAGTGACGAGATTGGCAGAGCTGAAAAAGACAGATACAGAGGGATGGTGTTCAGAACTCAATCGAATTATCAAAATTTCAGAAGAAGAAAGATTAATAGCAGGCGCATGGCAGCCTCCTCGTGGCACAACCCAGACCCGGTCGAGAAGCAAGAAGCCAAGAACTAGTACAATAGTAATAAGATAAGACCAAGAGAGGATTAACAAATAGCTAAGCGTAATTAATCATGCTAACTTCATAGATAGAATTAGTACGTACAGGAGGCGAGGGTGGTGAGCCCAACGAAGAGGAACTCCTTGTAGGGAATGCCCTTGCGTCTCTCCTTCCTCCGCTCCATGGCGCAGCCGGGGCAGCCGTCGTAGTACACCTTGGCCGGCGCCGGCGCCGACGGTGGCGGCGGCGATTCCTCACCCATTTCAGCCTCTCAGACCCGAGCCGATCGAGCTGAAGACGACAGTGACACGCAGCGTCCGATGAGCAGCACTTTCGTGGAATTAAAACTCGAGAAAAGGGGAGGAGAAGGGAAGGGCAGACGTCTGAAGAGCCGCCTAGTGTAGTAGCAGAGAAGAAGAGACAACCTTGTCTTGGTTCGTGTGCCCAGTTTCATCTGCTCTTTCTCTCTCTCTCTCTCGCCATCTCACAGACAGACGGATGACAGCAACGGAGTAGCAGGTGGGTGCTGCGAGGTGACACGTCCGC